>JAOUZG010008964.1:0-32034 GCA_026289955.1 Argiope argentata
TACAAATGAATAAAATGATGTAGTATAGTTATTTAACGAACTATAAGGAAAAATTATTTTCACAGGTCAAACATTTTCCACTCGGGACTCTTTTTCTAGGTAATAAAACCCTTTTCCAGCCAATCAGCCACAAGTAAGTTAGAAAAACAAATAAAAAGTGCATTTCACTGAATGAAATTACTATAGAAATATAAAAAAAAATATGTGCTGGAATTTTTTTGGGAAATACAAGGCGTACATAGCTTTAAATTATAAAGTTAAAAAATGGAAATAATTAAATGGAGTTTTAAACAAATGAAGTTGTTTTACAAAAAAGACGAATACTATTCAAACATTTTCCACTCGCGACTTCTTTGATAATAAAGTGTTTTTGCAGACTAAGAAATTAAAAATTTATATATATAAATGAACAAAATGAGGCAGTATAGTTAGTTAATGAACTATAAGGAAAAAGTTTTTTCACGGACCAAATATTTTTCACTCGTGACTCTTTCAGTAATAAAATCTTTTTCCAGTCCAGGATGCGTAAATAATTTGAAAAACACATAAATAAGAGCAATGCTATAGAAAAATTTCGCATTTGGGAATTTTTTTCTTAATAATAAGATATTTTCCCATACCTAGATACATAAATTAAAAACACAAATAAACTAAGTCGTCCCAGTAAATTAAAGAGACCGATATTGTTGAAACATTTTCCACTCGAGACTTCTTTCCCGGTAATAAAGTCTTTTAATAGCTTTAAACACTCACGCAAGCACACGCCATACATACAAGCACGCACACACGCACACGTAAATGAAAGATGGTATTAGAGAAAGAATTAAAAAATTGTAAGGAAAAGATCAATTACTCTGAAATATTTCATTATTATCATGTGAACATATTATTTTGGAAATAAGATTTTCTGGCGTCAACAAAAATCTGTAGGCGAAAAATAAAAATTTTATTTTCTGAACGAGTATCTCAAAAAATCAGCTTTTAATAACGAGTTGTCATCCCATTTACTAAAGCTCTGATTATAAAAATAAGATAATGACTACAGTAAATAAAACCTAGAAAAATGTCGTTTTGTGCACGTAATTACACGAAATGATATAAATATGAAATGTGATAATTTTTTAAACAATCAATGCGAGACAAAGTTCTTTTGATCGTTTGCAGTACTAAAGTGACTCATTCAATGAAACGTTTAAAATGAATTAAAATATAATTTAACTTGCACGAGCACGTGGTGCTTGGCCGTTTAAGAAATTCTATTAACATGATACATGGAAATATGCATAGTAGATTTCATTTTAACCTTTTTATTTTAACTCTGCACGAGTTACAAAGTTTACATAGTATAGTATACATAGAGTCGTATACATAGTATACATAGAAATCGTTAAAAAAAACTGAAACTCGAAATTTTGACTAATCTCCACGTTTCAGAAGACCACCTCGAGATCGAAAAGCACTTTTTTGGAAAATGTCCGTCTGTCCAACTGTTTAAACAATCGTCTAAACATATAGCCGCAGGGGCATGGAGAAGTGTTAAGTCTATGACCAAGATAATTCAAAAGGGCTTTGAGCTAGATGAATGAAATTTGGAACAAGATTTTTACATCAAATTTTCAGATTTTTATCCAATTTTGAATTAAATCCAATCCGAGAGAGTATGTCTGTCCGGCTGTTCGTATGTAAATTAACACCATAATTAAGAACCAAAGAGAGCTAGATAGATAAATAGGTGCATAGAATTAACATCTATAATGTAGACAACTGTCAAATTTTCAGCCAAATCCAACAAGGAATTGTCTATCTGTCAGTCTGTACTTTCAGAAACATGCATAAGACAATTGAAAAACGCGATAATTTTATAATATTTTTAGATTTTATGACAACAAAAGCATATGCAAAGCATTTATTTGGCCGAGAAAAGCATTTGTAAAGCACTAATTCGATCGAGAAAAACATTTGTAAAGCACTAATTCGATCGAGAAAAACATTTGTAAAGGACTAATTCGATCGAGAAAAACATTTGTAAAGCACTAATTCAATCGATAAAAACATGTGTAAAGCACTAATTCGATTTTCGGAGGCTCTATGCCAGAGATTATTTGCTAAATATCTCGACTAGGAGAACACTATAAATTCAATAAAAATGTTAAATTCACGCCAAAAGTTATAACAATTCTACGCCAATGTCATGTAAGGCTTTCGCTGACAAGTTTATTAGAGTGCATGCGAGAAAGTTTTGGGGTGGCTATTCCGGCTGGTACTTCTTAGAAATCACAAAACCAGTCAGAACCAGATTATCATCAGTATTAATGAGGTTACTTCGATACAAGCATACGAATGATTTAAGAAAAAAGTTTTTAAATTTCAGATTTATTACCTATCATACTATCACACCATAGTAGTTATATTAAATATTTTTCCACATTATAATGTGATTATATCATTCTTAAAACTATAAACTCATTACATCATGAAATAACAAAGTCTCTGGTATGACTAGTTCATTAAAAAGTATGCGAGACAGCTTTGGGGAGACCACTCACTGGTGTCTAAGAAATTTTTTTAAAAAAACTTTTCAACCTATAATGTGTAGGCAAGTTGAAAAACACACATATATATAAATTGAGGCGTTTCAGTAAATAAAATTGTCATACATTATTGAAAACATTTTCTTTTTGGCAGCAACTGTTTTCGCAGCCCTTGAAGAAAAAAGATGTAAAAGGAAATATACATAAACTAGCCTTTGGTGACCAACTGACTTGCCAGGAATATTGGTTGTATTTAATTTTATTTAAATCGTTTAGATATAATATGTCTTAAAACTGGAAGAAGTTGTCAAGTATTAAATCCCAATTATTTTACTTATTATCATGTCAAAATATGTTTTTAGGAGGAGGTTTGTGGCGTCTACAAAAACCCGTAGGCGAAAAGTTAAAATTTTATTATCTGCACGAACATCTAAAAAAATCGACTTTTAATAACGCATTGCCATTGCATTTACAAAAGCTCTGATTTAAAAAAATAAGTTAATGACTACAGCAAATGAAACCTAGAAAAATGTCATTTTGAGCACGTGATTATATGAAATGAAATAAATAGGAAATGATATATTTTTTTAAAACAATAAATGCGAGACAAAGTTTTTTTTTTATCGTTTGCAATACTAAAGTGACTCATTCAATGGAACGATTAAAATGAATAAAAAAATATATAATTTAACTTGCACGAGCACGTGACCGTTCAAAAAATGATGTTCTGACATGATACATTGAAATATGCATAGCAGATATCATTTTAATCTTTTTTATATTTGTTTTTTTAGATACAAGAGCTTAACTAATATAGACCAGCCTTATTACATTATAAAAAACGTAAATGTGCTGTTCAGTTATCTTCTAAATTTCTCATAATTTCCTTTTCTTATGTCTTGTAAATTACCCGCATACGAAACAAAATCCTTCTTTAGGTTGCAATAAAGGAAGAAAAATCACATCATCAAATCTATGATAAAACAATAGATGCGATTTGAATTTGAGTGACTACAATAACGTTAACAATCTAACGTTCAAATTTGGCAACAATTTTTTTTAAAGTGCAAAAATTTAGAAAAATTTACACGACTATTTACCTGGTATTATTAAAAAGACAGAAATTTAAATAATAAGGGGTATACATTTTAATTTTGTGTAATAATATTTTTTTAAAGTTATGTTGCAAAAGCACCAAAATTCAGCTTAATTTCTAATTAATTAAAATAATTAAGCTTTAAAAATAATCCCTCCTAAATGCACATTTTCGCCCTCCAAATGACATATATTTTAAACATACGAATGAGTTAAGTGTAAAGATTTTCAATTTCAGTTTTATTACCTATCATACCATAATAATTGTAACTGTAGGTCAAATATTTTGGCCCATGTACTGTCTACATACACACATATATACGGATTTATTATAAGTAGAAATAAATAAAATCTTCATTACAGCAAAAAAAAGCAAATTAACTATAGGGAAGAATTTAAACAAATTAAATTATTACATCAAGGAAACAAGTTAAACATTTTAAAGTAGTTAAAAGTTTAATTTTCCACAAATGTTAATAAATTTTAAAATACAAACGAAATTTTATACTGAATAACATTTTATTGGTGCATAATAAAGTTTAAACACCGTCCATTTTAACAATAAATTTTCAAATGTATCAAAAATTTAAATTGTTGATAAGAATCTCCATTTCGTCAAAGAAATAAAATATTAAATAACCTTGTCGCTAATTATAATTTAATAATTAATGCAAATGCAGCATGAGTTGCCATAAAAAGTTTTTTTTAATTTAAAAAAGTTTTTTTGGAAGAAAATAATGCCAAAAATATAATACCGGTAAAAAAAGTGAAAAAAAAATTGGCATATAATTAAAATAATAAACAGTGTTACAAAATTTTATCGCTGTGAAAAGTTCAGATTATGAAACTTCTGCCTAAAGTTTATTTCACTTTAAAAAATATTATTTGCGACTATTTTCATATCAAGTGATCCGAAATTATATTCATTGTGGATATACTATATTCAAAAGTCTATCTTTTTGTTTTCATAGGACTCGCGAATGATCGAAAAAAGAGAAAAATATCGTTTGCAACATCAAAACATTATTTAATATACTTTGTTTATTATTTGTGCTTTTTAAAATTATTTGCGTAATATATTCTACAGCTGTTTAATCTCTTTATATAATTTTCCCCTTTCATATGAACTAACATAGATGGAAACTGTAATCGAATTAAAGCTAAATTTGCTAAACAGTTATCCTCCGAATTAATAATCACTAAACGATTTGACTTCCGTTTCGAGTGCGAAGTTCAATACATTATCATCTGTCCTACGCAGAAATTCGATTCCCGCGTCATCTATTGTTGATAGAATGTCGAATGTTTAACGTCAATCCTTTTCATCTATCAGGTTTTTTAAACCCATTATTCTTTATTCTTTTTTAAAAAAAGAAAGAAAAACATTGACGTCTGTTTCTAATACATATTTAAGATATTTTTTAATATAGACATAATAACCAGATTGTAGTTCAATAGGCAATTTTTTAAACACTTAAAGATAATCATATAGTTTCAACTAAAAAAAAGTTAAAAAATCTTAAAGAATTATAATACGAGAAAACTACGAAATGTAAATTTTTAAACCGTTACAGATTAAATTAGTTACTTTAGTAACATACATTAATATATTAAAGTTCTTGATATATTAAAATACTAAACAAAGAAAGATTCTGCATTTATTAACGAAATAAATTACGAAGCAATCGAGTTGACCTAGTTATGAAGATTTTATTTTCTTTCTTTCAATAACAAAATAATGAAATTCTGACAGTTCATGCTGCATTAAATTGTAATGCAGCTGCATGCATAGGTAATCACAGTGATAATAAGGCAACTTCATATGGACATCAAACTGTTTAACCCTTTAATAATCGGATAATTTTCAAGAAAATTGTCATAAAAGTGTCTATTTTTTATTTAAGAAATTTATATAAAAACAAGTGTATGTACAACATATGCATTCAATTTTTAATTTTCGATAATTTTTAGATTAAAAATTTTTTTAATTAAAATTTCATGAAAAGTTAACATTTAGGCTTATTGACTGAAGGCTGGTTTTTTAGCAAGCAGCGAAAATTTAAGAAATACGATTTTTAAAACATTAAAAGAGAATTTTATTAATCTTACGTCTAACATAAATAAAAGTGAGTTAATTTTTCTTGTGGAGTAAATTTCAAAGCATGAGATGCACAGTCTGGACACTAGTGCCGAGTCTCCTTTCTGCCTCTTATTGTTTTCGTCTCTTCTGGAACATCAAACTTTGCACTCCATAATCAACACAATATTAAAAAACATATATTTTAACACAACACAAACCACGGGTATTCAACTGGGTCACGTGTTCTAAGATTGCAAAATACATATCACAAGTACACATATTCGATTAGTGCTATCACCTAAATAAAAATAATCAGCAATTACATTTAAAATAGACTATCAATGCCATCTGGTGTATAAAATGAGAAATAAAATGACTTTCGGGCAAAAGAAATTAATTTAATCGCTGAATGGTTTTAATCATTTTGTGGCGTTACTATTGAACACCCTAGCCCGTCATTTTCACGGGAGCGAGAGTTAAAAAGATTAAAACAAATTTTTCAAATACTTCAACATATTATTTAACAATTTTTTAAATTAAGTGACAGTAATAATATAAAAATGATAGTAAATTGAAATCTGCTTTCACAAATTTCCTGTTATGCGAGAACACCATTTTGAAAGCACTATTAGTTTTAATTTAAATAATTAACACAATTTAAACAGGTTTTAAACCTTGTGGCTATCAGAATAGGTACACATCGATGCATCGAGAATAAGATGCATGGCGGACATTCGTGTCAAGTTGCAACTTTTTGTTGGTGATAAGTCATTAAATGTGGCAACCATCTTTATCCTTTTCTAATAATCTTAAAAGTAGAAAATTGATGCCCCAAAGGAATAAATAGCCCATTTTCTGCCCGTTCATTTTGTGATTTCAAAAGCCTTAAACCAATACAATATCACGTTCATACATTATAAAAATATTTTAACATCAAATTATATTATATATATATATATATATATATATATATAACGCTGCCGTTGTCTTAAAAACGAATAACAAATTAAATTTCTACATTTAAAAGGTTTTATTGGCGATATATCGCCGAATGTCATAACCTATATTTCTTTCAAATAGCCACAAAGTGAGAAATCGCCATTTTGCTACCCTCGCATTTTGAGGTTTCAAAAAACCAAAACAGCATAATGTTTTGATACATGATAATAAATACATGATTATTTTCTGATTTCTCCTTTTAATAAAATGTAGTAATTTATGTATGATATCCAAAACATGAAGTGGAAGAGTTGTTTAAAAACAGTCAAATATATGGAAAACTAACTAAATCAACAAATTTCTTTTTAATATCATTAGAAATGTTTTAAACAGCACTTAAATAACAGTACTGTTACGAAAAAAAAATCTCATACAAGAACGATGCGAAGACGCAAACTTTATTGTCTAGGAAATCGTGTATTAAATATAAGCAACACCAGCTAAAAATACACAGCGAACTAACTGTTTAATCCACCAATCTCGGTTAACAGCTAAGCTATAGAACACAGTGTCGAAGAGAAAAGACGCTCTCTTAAGCTAAGTTTTTTCAAGCTCGTCCTCCGAACTTATCTGATTCTCCAACTTAATCCACTTTTCTAAATCCCACTTATTATTATCCCACTAAAGTAGGTAGCGTAAACGCGGAAGTGGCACGTTCGTTCCAGAAAACTGGAACTTTCTCCAGCATTCAAGAACAATTTATTTCTTAGTTTCTTTTACACATTTTAGCGATTAATAAAAACTGTTAGAGACCTTATTACATCACCAACACACCTACATCTTCAAATTGCTTAAATATAGCGATCTTCTGTTGTAAATCTCCTTAGAACGATCTTTTCTCGCCGACGTGAGATTCCATTACAATTTATTTTATACAATCAGACTATTCACAAATATTTACAAAATTTACACTAAAATTCATAAATATTTACAATATTCACATCCAATTTACACACAATTTATAGCAATACTTAGATTCATGACTTTTTACATGTAGATTAATTTTTTTAACTGGAAAGATTAGATAGTATTTTTTACTAACTTGTTCTGTCATAGAAAGAACAACCCTATTTAAACATTTCATAAAGGTTTAAAAATTTTATAAAAAGGAGTACACAAAACTTCAGAACATAACTGAAGATTACACAATACCCACAATGTTTCAGGAAATAGTTGAAGTATTTTTTTTTTTATACTTATTACTGCTACTGTTTCCTCAAAACAGAAGAGAATATTTGTTTATGGGTGAATTCGTTCAAGTTATGTTCAAAGAATTTTTTTGGCCGAATTCGCTGCAAACTCCCGATGTTTAACTTCTTTTTGGAACTATAAGATATTTTCGACAAATTCCTATAAAACTCTCTAAGTAAAACAGACTTTGTTGTTCCGTCATGTTTTTTTTATGACAAATTTCCTCAACAATAAATTTTCAAACTTAAGAGTTTCTGAAATATATAAAATGGTACAACACATTTTGTGTTAAACAATTGCTTTTTAATACACTTTTATTTAACTTGGTTTTTCTGATGGTTACAAAGATGTGATATTGCAATCGAATTTTTGAATCCTATTCTGATTTGATACAAGTTTAAATATTTTCACACTTAAAAAAATTATTATAAAAATCGCAGAATTTAATTATTTCCTACCCTGTTTATTTAATTTTATTTTATTTTCAAATAAATGATTCCTCTTGGGAATGAGCTTGAGAAATAATTGATTTAAATATTTATAACAATTAATTATAAATTCAAGTATAATAGAAGTAAATAAATGTTAAATAAACAGAAAAAGTAATCAATTTTTTTAAAGTTAATTTCTGCTTAGGTCAAAAATAATAAAATTTTATTTCAGTTACTTTTTATTAAATAATTAAAATTAATATAAATAATGTATCAAAAATTATTGATTCTCGCAAGAATTGAACTTGCCTTCTTATCCTTCATGCTAAAAATACTGAAATTTTTGCATCGTAACGATTGAGCTACTGCCTGTTGACGTCAATTTTCGTTAAATAGAGTTTTAGCAGTTTGTAAAGTCTTAAAAATTAATTAAGTTTAATTAATGAATTAATGTTTAAAAAAAAGGTGTTAACTTTAAATGCCCTCCACTACAAATTTTAAAAAATAAATTTGAACTTGATTGGATGAATAAAAAGTATTTTATTAGCAATTGAAAATTTGAACATGATATATTTAGAGAAAGTGTGAATAGTAGGAATTGAAAAAAAAGGAAAAATATTACATAAAAATGATCCCAACTTTAAAATACTCTTTTAAAAGTTATTTTTATTAAATTTTTATTTTTATTTTCTTTTTTTCCCATAGAATTACTTGAATTTTTTCAAAGTATATATACGAATATGGAAAAATTAATATTGAAGCAAAACTGAATTAATAATCGGTGCAATAAATATAATTTTTTAAAAATTTTTTTTTATTATTATATAACTATTATATTTTATTGTTATACTAATTTTTTACTTAGTTTATGTTTAGTATAAAATTAGTACCCCCAAAGTACTTATTCTGATGAGCCATTTTATCCAATCTTATGACAATTTTGTGAATATTAACAAACTTATGCACTCAATATTTTATAAATAAAAAATACTAATACGATATAAAAAAATATTGAAAGCATTTCAAATAAGGAGCATTTTTAGAAAAAGAAATGAAAGATAAAATAAAATTACGACTATTGTACGCAATGAATACATAAAGAATATAGTATGCAATGAATACACAAAGAATATTGTATACTATGAATACACAAAGAATATTGTATGCGATGAATACACAAAGAATACATTGTATGCGATGAATACACAAAGAATATAGTATGCGATGAATACACAAAGAATAATGTATGCGATGAATACACAAAGAATAATGTATGCGATGAATACACAAAGAATAATGTATGCGATGAATACACAAAGAATAATGTATGCGATGAATACATAAAGAATAATGTATGCAATGAATACATAAAGAATATAGTATGCGATGAATACATAAAGAATATAGTATGCAATGAATACATAAAGAATATAGTATGCAATGAATACATAAAGAATATAGTATGCAATGAATACATAAAGAATATAGTATGCAATGAATTCATAAAGAATAATGTATACAATGAATACAAAAAGAAAATTCTTTAAAAATTTAGAAAATGTTTACAAAATAAATACGAATTATTATATATAGATAATACATCAAAAATAAAAATTGAAATTAGTAAAAGTAATCAGCAATATAGCTCAGCTAAATAAGAGAAAATGAAATTATAAGAGAAGGTCAACACAACGAAAAATTTTCTGAACCCGGAGGTGAAGTTATTACAATGAATTATTGAGAAAATTTAAAATAATGAAATAGAAATATTCTTATGTAATTTTTAATGCAGTTTGGTTGCAAATATGGATTTATCCACTTAACAGATCTAATCCAAAACTTGGGCAATCAAGTTTCATTATTCATACTGGATTTTTCAGTTTTTTGTTCAATATTCAAAACAGATAATTTTTTCGATTAGGTCTGATAATGATGCAGATTAATAATTATCTCAGCATCTAATGTTCGGCGATAACGCCTACACAATATGCTTTTCTTGTGACAATATACACGAAATTCATTTACAATATGTCTCTTGTGACCGTATGAAAGATGTTAACGCACAATACGCCTCTTGTGACAATGTGCAAGAGGTTAATGTAAAATACGTCTCTTGTGACAATATGCACAAAATTCAAATACAATATGTCTCTTGTGACAATATGCAAGATATTCAAATACAATATGTTTCTTGTGACCGTATGCAAGAGGGTAACGTACAATACGTCTCAAGTGACAATAAGCATAAAATTCAAATACAATATGTCTCTTGTGACAATGTGCAAGATGTTAAGGTACAATAGGTCTCTTGTGACAATGTGCAAGATGTTAAGGTACAATAGGTCTCTTGTGACAATGTGCAAGATGTTAATGTACAATAGATGTCTTGTGACAATGTGCAAGATGTTAATGTACAATAGATGTCTTGTGACAATGTGCAAGATGTTAATGTACAATAGATGTCTTGTGACAATGTGCAAGATGTTAATGAGTAAGAAATTAGCATACAATATGTTTCTTGACACAATGTGTAAGAAATTAGCATACAATGTGTTTCTTGTCATAATGTGTAAGAAATTATCACACAATACATTTCTTGTTACAATAAGCAAGGAATTATTTTTCAACACTTTGTATAGAAGCAGCTAAATATCAAATAGGGAAATAAGTTTTCGACATGATAGGCATAAATAATGCATCAAGAAATTCAATAACAAAAAATTTTACAAAGCCATCCAAAATTAATCATATGCATTACTAGAAGAATTCTCCTTTACAAAAATGTATAACGATTATGGTCACTGAGTTCCGAAGATGTGAATACGAAAAGAGATTACACGTCAAGATGGATTCTAATGGATTTCGAATGTCAGAAAATGAGGCTCGTTAATACAATCAATCATTCATAATGAATATCGTTCACATCCTGTACAGGCCGCTCATTTACAATTTCCGTTCACCATTAAGCTCTTCCGAGTTCCAGCTCGAGTGGATTCGTGGACAACTTTAATGCTGTACTCGGATGGTAATTCCTTCCACAAACGAGAGAGAAAAAAAAAGGAATCTCATTTTTACTAACTAGACCACAACCGGTAAAAGAATGTTTAAAAAAGCAGAAATCAAGTATGGATTATGTCATTAATCAATTTAAATTAATTTAATGAATAAGATTTGTATCAAGGTCTACCGTAAAATATATACACTATACTTATAGTTTCACTGTTGTATTCAGATAAAATATTCTGAATGCCATACGTATTACTCCCATTGTTGTATTCAGATGAAACATTCTGAATGCCATACGCATTATTCTCAATGCTGTCCTCAGAGGAAATATTCTGAATTCCATACGTATTTCTCATTCTGTTGTCCTCATATGAAATATTCTGAATGCCATATGTATTACCCCCCTTGTTGCATTTAGATGAAATATTCGGAATACCATACTTATTATTCCCATTATTGTATTCAGATGAAATATTCGGAATGCCATACTTATTATTCCCATTATTGTATTCAGATGAAATGTTTGGATTGCCATACGTATTATTAACATTGTTGTATTTAGATGAAATTTCGCAATGCCATGCATATTACACCCATTGTTGTCCTCAGATGAAATATTCTGAATGCCATACGTGTTACTCCCATAGTTATATTTAAATGAGGTATTCTGAATACTATACTTATACTTCCCTTGTTGTATTTAGGTAAATATTCTGAATACTACAAGTTTGATTAGTTTTTGACTTAAAAACTGAATAATGCCACCGTCAATTTAGTTTCAGAAAAACTATGTAATCTACTGTTGAAAATTAAGCAATATTTTTTTTTGTAGAATTGTTAAAATTTATTAAAAATTCGCTTGACAAACTGTTGATAAAAAAGAAAATTTTTAAATTTTAAAAAAGATGTAAAAATTATTTTTGTGCAATAACGGCTTTTTTAAGTTATTGAAGTAAAACGCCAAGATACAGCCACATTTTCAATTATTTAAAACTCCGGAAAACTCACTCCAAAGTACATATTCACCCCTCCAAGATATACAGAGTGTCCGAGAAGTCTTTGACATATTTCAAAAATTCGGTAAGAAAAAAATAAACGAGATAGAAAGTAAAACTAAATTACATTTATTACCTCATATAGTAAAGTTTTTTTTAAAATGCAAAACTGGCCGGGAGATTGCGGTACTGAAACGTTAGAAAAAGTTATTTACAAAATGGCCTCTCCAAGTGAGCGCGCGTTTTGTGTTGAGTCGCAGATTTTGATTCGAAAAACCACATAAGTTCAACGTAATTTCCGTACAAAATATGGGAAAAGACCCTCCATCTCGTAACAGCATTATTGCATGGGAAAAATAAGTTTTTGGAAACTGGGAGTGTCCTGGGTCGACACAGAAGTGTCGTCGATAGAATTCATCAGTCATTTGCTCGTAGCCCCCGAAAATCAGGGGCCCCACATCGAGGTGTATCGATACATTAAAAAAAAAACTTCACTATTTGAGGTAATAAATGTAAATTAATTTTACTTTCTATCTCGTTTATTATTTTTAAACCGAATTTTTGAAATGTGTCAAAGACTTCTCGGACACCCTGTATATGTTCCAAATGCTTGTAGTATAAGCCAAATTGTCCAGTCCGAAGAGCATGCATACACATTCATCTTAAATATCAGTAGAGAAGTTATCGCAAAGAAAGACCAACATTCAATTTTATTTCTAATTACATGAAATTCCGAGAAATCCATTTCGAAATGCACATTCTACTTTACAAGGTATAAATGGGCGAAATTTTGGTAGTGTAGCTCCGTGGAGACATATAAATACATAAATATTCATCATAATTATGTGTAACTTTCTCTTTAAAATGATAGTGTGTCAAAAACATTGCTACATATGAGTAATATTACTGGAGAACTGTGTAAAAATAAACATGATTTTTTTAACAAAACATTTATTGAGTTAATAAATGTAAAATATAATTTTTTATATTATTTAGAACAAATAGATGTGCTATTTTTTCTATCGATTTGGAAATCCACTTTTGGGTCACTATTAGAGTGGACATCTAGTCTATAAAGGTATATATTAAAAATATTACATATAAATAAGCCCCATAGAGGGACAATTCGAATTTCTAACTGAAATAATATTGAATATAATTTTATCTAAGAAAAATGATCGATGATTTAGTCACAAAAAAAATTGAAAAAAATTACGAAATATTTGAACAATTTCGTAGACTTTAGTTATAACAACAAGCTCAGAATTTGAAACTAAAAAATTCCCACGTAAACTTTCAAAATTTTTAAAATTAATATTGTCATCCGAATTAAATTAAATCGAACTAAAAAACTTAAAATAATTCCAAAAATCCCTCATTAAATAGCATAAAATTTTGAAATATAACGTTCAATATAATTTTATTAAAGAAATATTACCGATGATTTAGTCACAAAAAAAGAAAGAATCACTTTCGAAATATTTGAAGAAATTCAAAAAAGCTTTAACTATAATAAGCTCACAACTGTAAACAAGAAATTCAAACATGTATTAAAATATTAAAAAATATATTTATCCGAATAAGGTTAAAATGTAATCTTTTAAAATATTTATAAATAATATGCTCACCCGAATTAAATTAAATTAAAATTTTAAAGAAACTCTAAAAAGTTCCAGAAATCCCTTATTAAATAGCATAAAATTTTGAAATGTAAAGTTTGAATGTAATTTTATTTAAAAAGTTAGCGATTATTTAATCATAAAAAATAAAAATTGAATCGCTTTCGAAATATTTGAAAAAATTTAAAATGGTTTTAATTGCAGTAAGCCCACAATTATAAGCAAGAAATTCAAATATATATTTTTTAAACTTTAAAAAATATATTTATCCGAATCAGGCTCAAATGTAAACTTTTAAAGCATTTAAAAATAATATGCTCACCCGAATTAAATTAAATTAAAATTTTAAAAAAACTCACAAAAGTTCCAAAAATCCCTTATAAAATAGCAAATAAATTTGAAATGTAATGTTTGAAAATAATTTTATTTAAAAAGTTTCCGATTATTTAATCATAAAAAAATAAGTGAATTACTTTCTAAATATTTGAACAGATTCAAAAAAGCTTTAATTATAATAAGAATTATAAATAAGAAACTCTAACAAATGTTTTTAAAACATTTAAACATGTATTCATTCAAATTAGGTTCACACTTCAAAAATAAAAGCTCCCCCCCAAAAAAAAAATCCTTATTAAAAAGCATAAAACTCAGAAATAAAAAATCAAAACATTTAAATAATGATTTAATTCAACATAAATTGGTGATATATACACAAAGTTATTAAACCTCAGTTAACTTTTTCAAAATCAGGAATTCGGCAAGTCAGTTTGATTTGTATAGAATCCAGAGATATTCGATTTATGAGTCATACGGGTATAATCGGAATGATCAAAAGATAGCTTTTTAAACATAGATACCCCCTTGAGAAACATAATACTCAGATTATTTATATGGAAGTGGTACCGACAACTATTTTATTACTTTTTTTTAACAGTGTAACATTTCTTAACTTCCAATAAAATTTTACATTTTTTCCATATTCCTTTCATAAATTAATCGTTTAGGTTCCGGAATTCAGCAATTCGAAACCTTATCTTCACGATCAGGTTTCCTTTTTTTTTTTCTAAAATATATATTGGGAGGCTATTATTTTTCAAAACGATTTTTAACTTGATACGGTTAAAAATGTATCCATTAAATCATAAAATACGTTTGGTTTAAATAAAAGGAGATATAAAGATAAAAGTGGTTTTTGAAAACGGAATACATTAGCTAATGCGTGTTTAAAAAAATTACGGGCATTAAAAAATTACGGGCATAATTTAGAATGGAATTCTAGATATGCAGATATGCAGTATATTTTATTATAATGATTCATTTCCTATTATAATACGCAGTTTTAAAGCGTATTCAATTACTGCGAATAGATTAATGATATCATAAATAATAATTTTTGTAAACGTTGTAAGTTCATTACTTTAACATTCTAATGTTCTTTTACAATTGCTACTATTAATTCACATTCTCCCTATATATATCTTGTTCAAACTTTCAACCGTTAATAAAATACTTTTTTTTATTCATCCACTTACGTTCAAATACATTTTTAAAAAACTTGTGGTGAATGACACTTGATGTTAATAGTTTTTTCTAATATTAATTAGTAAAGTTTAATTAATTCAATACTTTAAATAGAATTTTAGCAACTTGTAATGAAAATTCAAATCAACTGGCAGTAGCTCGATAGGTAAAATGTAAGGATTTCAGTATTTTTCACACGAAGGTGAAGAATGCTAGTTCGATTCTCGTTAAAATCAATATTTTTTATCAATTATTTATATTAATTGCAATTATTCAATAAAAAGTAACTAAAATGAAATTTTTGTTTGTTAACCTAAGTAGGAATTGACTTAATTTTTTTTATATCTTGATTTTTACAGAAATATGATCATTCCTTAAATGGTCTTAGGAAAATCAATTCTCATTTTTATTTTCTCGTTTATGAAATACAGATAAAATATTGTAATCGTCAAAAAATCCGGACTTGAGATTTTAACAAATCTCCACATTTAAGATTTCCTTGAGTTTGAGAAAAACATTTTTGACATTTTGTCTATCCGTCTTCTGTGTCAGAAACGGTTCAAGTTAGATTGATGAAATTTGATAGTTACACTGAATTTTAAAATATTTTTCAAATTTTGAGCAAAATCCATTGAAATAAAGAATGGCTGCCGGAATAAATGTTAACAATTTAAAAATTCAACAAAACTAAGTTAACGAGGGTTAAATGAATAAAATTTAATATATACATTTAACAACCAAAGTATGGAGAGTAATTAAATTCATAAACGGAAATTTTTGCGTGCATCTAAATATGATAGATCGAAAACGCAATAACTTAAATATAGGAAATTTGATATAATAACTACAACTGTAGTTATATTTCTTATTTTTCTTACGTTGTTTATTCAGTGGAATACAATGCTTCCAGAATTCAAATTCTATTTTTGAATGCCTATTGCTAAATACCAGGGATTAATCACTAATGATTCAGTAAAACTATTAGATTCTAAAGATCGAAGATTTGAAATTAGAATTTTTCGATGACCAGAATACTTTCTATTTCAATGCGTTTTTCAATATAAATACATTTTAATATATTAATAGATATATTTTATATGTATATAGAAAGTAAAATATTTTAATGTGAACAAATTACATTTTAGTCGCATAATACATTGCTCAATCGAACCAGATTTTTTAAATTCTTTTCCCAAGAAAAAAAAATTATATATTTTGAGAATATGGAGTTGAAGATTCTGAGTCATAATTTTGAGATAATATTTGGATAATTGGAGATATTATTTGGATAATTGGAGATAATAATCATAATTGGATAATCTCCAATTACATTTAGATAATTGGAGCTAATTGTATTTGTATAATCTCTAATCGTATTTAGATGATTGGAAATAATTATATTTGGATAATCTCTAATTATATCTAGATAATTAGTGATGATTATATTTGAATAATAGGAGGTAATATGGTGTAGAAGCTTCTGAGTCATAATTTTTGGAGATATTTGGATAATTATAGATAATAATTATATTTGGATAATTAGAAATAATATTAGGTTGTGGAAAAAGAAATCCATTATTATTTTACAGCAATCTACCGATAAAATAATGGATTTCATTCCATTATTTTCCATTATTTTCATTTCCATATGAAATTTTTGAAAATAATGGGAAAAGAAATCCATTATTTTCTTGCTAGATGGCTGTAAAATAATAATGGCTTTCTTTTTCCCCAACCTAATATTTGAAGATAATATGATGTTGAAGAATCTGAGTCATAATTCATAAATTTACCTTTTTATTTAATTATAACGAAATGAAATTACAAATTATTCACAAGAATATTGCGTTGTTTTCTGGACGATTAAAACAATTTCAGGATTTATATAGGCTACTTCATTTATGTGCTTTTGATTCAGGTATGAGAAATACAGAATTTGTTTCAATAATCAGGCATTTATTTTAGATCTAAATTATGGAAATGTTAACGTTTAGAAACAGTTGTGATTACGACGCACCAATCAGTAATCATACTCAAATGGAATAAACCCTTAAAATCGATTGTGTTAATAATTTAATTTTGCATGTATCATCTACATTCATTACTAAAAGTAAGCATTCTATATAAATAATAGGATTCTGACATCCTATTATTTCATTAAACATTCGCTTAAAATTTTTAATCTAAGTTTCCTCCCAAATATAATGGTATAAAAATATATTATTTAACTATTACGCATTAAATATTGAAAGTGTATAACTATAATTTAAATAACTCCTTAAACACAATAACCATCAATTTACTTTAATATTTCCTTTAATGTTAATAATTGGAATATACTTATTATACATATCAAATATTCATATGCGAGTAAAATATCTAGCTACTTGATTGCGTGGAATTAACAAAAGAATCATAAACCTCAAACAAAAATGAAACAAACTACAAATCAATTGCAAACCAATTAATATAGCTGTCAATGACACAATAACCTTTCCGAATCATATTAAAAAATTGTGAAATTTATTTTGTTAATTTACATAAAATAAAATCCATATTTTGTTTTTCGTGATTTATTATTTCTTAAAACTTTTGTGTCCGTAATCATCTCTTTATCAAAACATGAACATAAGTCTGTTTTAAATGCTCTTATAATCAAACGGCAACAATATACATATAGATGCAGGTAATTAGGAATTTAGTTTAGAAAAATAATTTCGACGCATTTACCCAATAATGTGACGTAAATAAAAGTTCCAAATAAAGTTTGAATTAGGAAATCGCAAATTAATTACAAACTACAAACAGAAACGAAATAATCTGCAAATGAATTACAAACAAATCGCGAACTGATTTCATTTAATATAGTTATAAATGGATCAGTAACATTTCTAATCCAGATTCAAAAATAAAATCACTACAAAGCAATTAACAAGTTCCTTAAAATAATTCTTTGATATCAAAAGTATTAAAAGGAACTTACCTTGGTAGATAATCAGGCTTCGGTTCTCATGGAATCGCCAAAAATGGTTGTATCTACATATATGCTGCTGAAGTTGGCGGGCTTACAAATAAATAACTTGAGCCAAATAGAATTAGTTCATTAGTAAGTTATCTTTAATTGTCTCGAGCAAAAATATATCAAAGACGTTCGAGTAGATCAAGTTTTCCAAAACAAAAATTGAATCACATACAGTATTATTTTCTGCATTAGAAGAAATATTTCCCTTGAGTGTTTGCATCCTGAGGAAAATTTGATCACTTCTCAGTGGTGACGCTGTGTCATAATCAACACCACCACCATCTTTATTCATCGTATCTTTTCTTATTAGGTTAATCTGTTCGATAAAGGCATGTAGGCCGGAAATAATTCAGCATTTTCTACTGACTAGTTGGAAATGCAGGAACTTAGTTGATTGCCGCTAAATTCTCTTGAAATTATTTGGAGAGATTAAAATCCGGTTTGCACTTTGTGACATAAAAAGCTTCTGTCCTATTAGTTCTATTGCTTTGGATTAAGAAAATCAAAATCCTAAGTCTAGCCTCAAGCAGCTGATGGTAGACTTAAGCTGGGTTCAACTGGGGCAACTATTGCGAGCAATCGAAAGCCATGCCTGCTTCAAGAAAATCACATGATCACACAATGGCAAATAGTTGTCCCGATCAGACAACCATTTGCCTCTATCTCGTTGGGGGTCACGTGATATTCCTAAGATAGGCGTGGTCTTTCATTGCGCGCAATAGTTGGCGTTGTGTGAATACTGCTTTAATCTGTTCAGAAATCAAGAATATTTTGATTTCATAAAATTCCTTATGTCCTCCCTTTGCTGTTTTGAGTCTTTTTAAAGCGCCTTAAGCTTTTTTTATTTGTTGAAGAATTTATTTTTACTCAAGTGGTTCTTTTTTACCTATTAAATTGATAAAAAAAACATGCTAAAAGTTTAGGATTCAACGGTACTTACGCATGGCATTGATGATGATGATGATGATGTCGTGTCCGCTTTTTTCCACGAAAAGAGGGGTGCAGTAATTTGTGAAGGTATGCCCCCCTGAGCATCCGAGGGCAGAAGTCTGACTTCTAGCTCATATGAGGGTGAAACTCACAACCACACGCTTGCACAGCCCCTTTTTACAGGGGGGGGGGGCACATTCACACATCTCACAGATAGCAGAAGAACAATCCTGCCCGAACCGGAGCTCGAATCCGGGACTCCCAGAACACGAGGAAGACGTGTTACCTCTGTGCCAGAAAGCCGGCACGCATGAAATTAGCAAATATAATTGCATCGACTAAGAAAGAACCAATCATAGTGCTTATCTTTGACGTTTGATTGTTGGCAGACAGTTAATATCTAAGCATTGATCTGATCGATTAATCAAAGTCTTAAAGAATTCTTGCAAGCTTTTCTTCTTTTCTGGCCAGGTTATTTTTATATTTGAAGAGTACAATGCATATGCGGGAGAAACAAGTAAAAATTAAATTCTAAAAAACCGTGTTCTCTTGATAGAGGAGTATGCCACTTTTATGCTGTATTCATAATCTAGATAATTATAATAATAATCAAGGGTTCAAATTGTTTGACAGAAATTCCGGCGAAAAAATAGATAACAAGCCTTTATTTGGTCTGGGCTAGGAATTTTCAGCAGCTTTTAAAATGCCAAATTAAATATTCTAACGTGCTGCTGTTAGTATGGAGAAGGCAGAAGCTGACAACCTCTAAAAAGATGCGATAAAAGGAATAGGATACAAAAAAAGGGGATATAGAGTTGCCATAGGAGTTACATGTGACATGTTAACAGTTGTCAAATAAAGATTGTATTTGCCTCTTATCCAAATAAAAGCTATCCTTTGCTTTTACATCGCTATCAAATAGAAATTACCCTTTTAGGTCATCGAAAGGGCACATCTACATAACTCTGCTTTTGTAATTGAGATTAGTTTTATAGAAAAGCATGTGTATTTTGGGACGGATCTTTTAAATCACTGTCAATGGAAGAGGATAATACATGAGTTGGCACTCCTTCCCAAACTAACGCCCCACACCAGCAAAAGGGTATTTCACCCGGCGGATTAAATATGCAATAGACCCGCTTACACAATGTTCCTTGGTGGAATTGGGTATCTAACCTGAAACTTGCAAGGCCTGAAGATGGGACAATACCATAATGACCACAGCCATCTTCTCTGTTGTAGTTGTTGTTACTTATAGCACTTGCCTATGGACAAGCCCCTCACAGATACAGCAGCAGATTTAAGCCGAAAGGAGCGTCTCTTGTTTTTTGAAGTCGCGCCAACTAGGGCCAAGAGTACGACTTAGCTACACATTCGCCACATTCGCTTGCACTTCCCCTTTTTGCAGGGGGGTGGCACATTCACACATCTCACAGATAGCACACAGAAGGACCACCATGCCCGAACCGGGACTCGAACCCGGTACACGAGGAAGGCGCTCTACCTCTGTGCCAGAAAGCCGGCGCCATCTCCTCTGCCTTTCGAATATAAAAGACTCCTTGAAAAAAAGACCAACATTTGATTTTGTAATAAGACATCTGAATCGCTAGACGGGTATTTCGAGATTCGAATCCTGAATCCTAAAGATGATTGAGTACTGATTCCAATCCCGCTTTGTCGTATTAAGAAAAAGGCCGGAAAAGTGAGGAAGCGTAGATTTATTAATAGGATTCACATTCAGAAACTTCTGCTTAAAGACTTGATGGCCAATTTATTAATACTTACCTTAAACAACATAGCGATTTTTTTTACTTTCTACATGAGAAAAAAAAAGATCATGTTTAACATCGTATGTGCTATTTGTTAGAGAACATCTCTGAAATTTATTTATGCGAACTGTGAAATCGATTAGCCAATTTACTAGAAAGGTCATGAATTCAGATATAGAACTTGTAGTAGTGGAGAAAATAAGTAAAATTTAGGAATTAACTCTACAATAAGCTCGTCTCACATTGTATAATATTTATCACCAAAATATTGTATAATCAGATCCCACCACCAGTAGTTCTGAGAGAAATTGCCTTATAAATAAGCAAGTACCCGCCTCCTTGGTGGGTATAGAAATGTTATGGGATCCAGTTACCTCCAATCCAATGGTAGCATGTATTCAAAGGGAAGTTTGGACAGTGATCAGTAAGAGCCCGTGGAACTCCACCCTCAGTTTCAGTCGATACTGATGGTGGTTTGTCAGGTGTTTCTGAGTTCCAAGACATAGCATGGTGGTTTCCTTTGTGATTACGCTATGTGTTGTGACTAATGGCACTTGCCATGGACAAGCCCCCACTGATACGATCAGCAGATTTTAAGACTAAGATATGCGTCTCTTTGTTTTACAATTAGCGCCATCTAGGGCCAAGAGTACGACTTAGCTACATACACAAGACAACCCTTTTTAAAAGGTGGACTTCATTCATGCAAATTCATTCCAGATCGTAATTTAGACATGGAACAGAGTACGATCACCTCCGACCCAATACCCCCAGTGGTATTACTCTCGACATAGAGGACTTTGTGACCATGACAGATTTAACGAGCGCCAGCTGCCATACACTTGGGAAATCTTTTGGCCGGTGAGCTTCGAACTCGTAACCTAAGGAGTACGAGTCCAACGCTCTACCAACCAGGCCGTCCTAATCGTAAAGAATAAGAGAGCTTTCTGTTTATGTTTTTTATATAGGTTCTTATCTCACTTCGTCTCACATATCTCACCAAGTAAAGGGAACAGAGGCTGATCATAAAATGAAAGAATAACAACTTTTGCCAGCATCCTGGGATGGGGTAGCGCGAATTCACCGTGATCTGGCCGTTCTGGGTTCGAGCTGTTCTTCTGTGTTCTATCTGTGAGGCGTTTGAATGTGCCTCCCCCCCCCGTAAAAAAGGGGCTGTGCAAGGCGAATGTGATGAGTGAGTAGCAAAAGCCGTACTCTTGGCCCTAGTTGGCGCTACTTCAAAAACAAGAGACGCTCCTTTCGGCTTAAAACGCTGACTACCTCAGCGAGCTTGTCCATGGCAAGTGCCATAAGGAACAACAACAACATAGCAACTTTTGCGTTTCAAAGTGAGTTGAGCAAACCTAGGTAGAGGCTGAGAACTTTGAACCAGTATAAAGAGTGGGTTTAGTTACGTTAACGTTACATTTAAAAGATGGGTGGACCGTGTAATTTTGAACCGAGATCAGATGATGAGGATGAATCTTCAACTGCATCTGTGCATTCCATTCTTCCGCATCACACCAGTGAATGCTCGAACCTGAAATCTCCAGTTTATTACAAGGCTTTATTACAAGGTCACCGCGACCCCATATAAAGAATAGAAGCACAAATAATAATAAAGTACTACAGTATCTTAGAAGTTTAGGCCAAAAAGGGATTTTCAAGTTCTAATTTTGATTGTTTCCAGCATCAAATTGCTTTGGTAGTAACTTAAATGTAAAGGAATCTATTTTTGACCTCCAGCTGGCCTAGGGGCTCTTTTTCTATAAGATAAACATAAAAAAATAATCTTTGAGTTTGAATTGTTTGCTAAATAACAATCTGAGGAAAAGGCCGCATATTATTCTCATCTAGATCTGAAGATTGTTTCTTTGTTTTTCTATATTCAAGCAAAGGGATTCTCAAAAGTATAAAAAAAAGATAAAGGAGCACAAATAATAAAAGTCGTAACAAAAAGTAAGATTTATTCACTTAAGGCTTTTGAATGGACTTTAAATCTAAAGGTGAATAAACTCGTTAGTCGGATCAGGGGACAACAATACAAATGCCTGAATTATTTCATATTGCAGTTTACTGTTATGGCGGCTTTTGAGTTATGCTTTTGTTGTTTCTCGTGACTTTATTATGCTATTTTTTTCAGTGAAACGTTTTATTTCCGTATTCCATTAATAATTTTCGAGTTTACAAACTAATAATATTTTTTAAAAAACAGTTCTAAAATGTAAATCTTTATTTATTTATTTTTTTCAAAAATTTTGCCTTTTGAAATTGAAAAAAAAATCTCTTAATTTTGAATGGAATTATCATTTTTAAAAGCAAATTATTCATTTTTTTAATCCTGTGAGTGATGTTAATAGGAGCAAAATAACTTTTTTACTTTTAAATAAATTTTAAAATAAATTTTTTTAAATAACTTTTTTTTGCAAAATTATTATTTTTTTAATTTCTTTGATGGCAATTCATAAGCACTAGCCATCACTTGAGATCATCTGGTTGCCCACCATGTAAACAACATTAACCTCTGAAGTATCAGACAAATTAGATATTTTTATTATTTTTATTATTTAAATTTGTGATTAATTGAAAATATTTCACCATTTAAAAAGTAAAAATCATTTGATGAAATTTCAATATCTTAAATGTTTTATGCTGTTATAAGGACTGAAATAATAATAAATGTCCAAAATAGGATGTATAATCTAATTAGGATGTTAAATAAATTCGTAAGTGAAGAGGTTAATTTGGTAATTTCAACTGACTTTATTCTACTCACTATCTTTTTCCTTTTCCACTGACTATAGCAACCGTCTCTTAGCATCTTGTATCAAACTGAATATACCTCTTCCATCTGTTTTTCTTGAATTTACATATTTGGATTTTCTCCCAGTTCAGTTTAACTCTTTCGTGGGCATTGCAAAGAGTGCATCTAGTTTAACTCATTGCAAGAAAAACAAATACGAGTTAACATTGCAAAGAAAGATCTGTGTTGTTTTTTTTACTTTACGCATTTAGATTATCTCCCATTTCAGTTTAACTCTTTCGTAGGCATTGCAAAGAGTGCATCTAGTTTAACTCTTTCATGGGCATTGCAAAGAGTACATCTAGTTTAACTCTTTCGTGGGCATTGTAAAGAAAGATCTGTGTTTTTTTTTTACTTTACGCATTTAGATTTTCTCCCAGTTCAGTTTAACTCTTTCGTAGGCATTGCAAAGAAAGAATCTAGTTTAACTCTTTCATGGGCATTGCAAAGAGTACATTTAGTTTAATTCTTTCGTGGGCATTGCAAAGAGAGATCTGTTTTATTTATTTATTTTACTTTACGCATTTAGATTTTCTCCCAGTTCAGTTTAACTGTTTCATGGGCATTGCAAAGATTACATCTCTCCTATATTATCTTACAGATAACACAACGTCAGATAATAGACAGACATTCTTAAAAATAAAGGATGTATTGTTAGTTCCAAGCAAAGAATTATGCAGTTCCAGATTATATGTGCTTAGACAGTATGGGAAATCATATATTAAAGAGGGTTCTCAACTACAGACGATGTAGGAAATATTGCACACAGGGGGCATTAAAAGAGGACGCACTAAATATGTGTAGAATGTGGCATACTTTTGTATATTGTAACATGAATCTCATCTTTTCATTGCAAAAAAATCATTTAATTTAATTCTCTTCGTGATTCAATATTTTTCGATATGAAATACATTTCTCCCCCCTGAAATTTAAGTGTAAATAAGAAGTTCAACAAAACAAAATATATTCCTTTAAATACTACTTTTTAATCATAAATAAAAGTTAACAAACTGGAAGAAATTCAAAAGAGTAATAAATGACACATAAAAGGCTTAAGTTACTTCTCGTCTAGCATCAAATTTTGTCAACAGTTTATATTTGCATCGATGTATCATAGAGACCATCAATGACTGTTTCAATGTTCAGTTATATAGAGTTCATATACACTCTATAACAGAACAAAATTGACGCACCAAGAAATTGTCCGATTAAGACGGAAATTGGCGGATAGAAAGACAATGTACAGAATAGTAAATGATTAAAATCTCAGGGACAACAATTGAATAATTAATAACAATTGAATAATTTATTTCAGAGTTACAGTAACGAGTTTAATAAGGTGTCGACCGACTCTAGCCTGGTTACAAGCTGCCACACTGCATGGCATAGACCGATAAAGCTTCCGGATGGTCACCTGCGGTATTTCCTGTCAAATTCGATCCAATTATCGAACTACATCATCAACATTCCGGGGCAGATGCAATCGCCTTCCCATCATATCCCAGACATGCTCGAGGGGAGAGAGATCTGGTGATCTGGAAGGCCACGGTAGTGCTTGACAAGCTTGCAGAGAGTTCATAACAAATTTCAAAGCAATCGGATGATTGCTTCTTGGTGCGTCGATTTTTTTGTTATAGAATGCACTTCCCATTTCTCATCGACATTTGATGAAAATGCTAATTTAAAAAAAAAAATTGCGTTAATGCTACTTTGATGTTGATTTGTGTACAATAATGATTATTAATCAACATTCCGACAAACGCCACTTTTACGATATTTTCCGGTTAATCGGATATTTGTTTTATACAAATCAGATGTATACACTGGAACTTAACTGCAAATCTGAAGCCAGATAAGGTTCAGAAGACATTTCGGTTGCGTCTAAAAAGGTCCTAAATAAAATAATGCGCTTTGAAATATATTGCCAAAGGTAGGCGTGAAAATTGTATCTAGGACATTTTTTTCGGTTTCACCCTAACATCTGAGCAAAATTTCGGAGAAAAGTATCTTCATTTATTTCTTACAATTATTTCTGCCTCGTAGGAACTATGTAATTACACCGTAACTGCAATTACTGTCTTTCACCCTCTCTGATATTTTACAGATCATTAAAAACAACTGTGATTTGTTCATCTAGATTAAGAAGCAAGGATACTTTTCCGTTAGCCTGGCGACAGCGAAAAATCGCCAAAGAAATTTGGAGGTATTCTACATTATTTGGTGATTTTTTCACTTTTAAACTACTGTAAGAAATTTGGTAAAATTCCATATTATTTGGCGTGTTTTTTTTTTGCTGGCGCACGGCTAACGGAAAAGGACCGAATCAGGTGTAATCTGCGTAGATTTCATATCTATTTCAATAAAAAAAAATCTTTCAAACTCAATGAAATAAATAAGCATTGGACTTGAGATAAATTCAATCCAATTACTTTGGATCTTAGAGATTTACGACCCCAAAAGTCATCCTCCAATTATTTGGTTTATGGAACATCGAACAAGACAAATAAGTGATACGTTATTTATATGGACTAGTTTTCACATAAAAGATGTTCAAATGAGATAATATAGCATACATGATGTTACAAGGGGACGAGCACCGCAGAAATACACCAAGGTTGACGACGTTTGACGAGGAGCTTCGCGCTAGCCGGATTGATTTGGCGAAAGGAATAGTCTGGTAGCCCCTGGATCGTACGTGAAGAGCCGCGTTGCTTCGCGTGCTTTTGGGCGCTCGTTCCCTTGGCTACATAAGGGACGGATAGCCGTATTTCAAGCACTTAGTTTTTTTCCTCTCGGAAGAGAAGCATCTCGCTGGACTAGCAGATTACTTTTCTTGCTTGTTATTTGTCAGCTGTGTTTACGTTTACTGTTAACGTTGTATTTTTGGGCTCGCTGCGATTTACTGTTTGCTGTGCTATAAGATATCTGTTTTTCAGTCTGTTTTCATTGTGCGCAAGGCTTGCATTTACGCTGTAAGTGACCGTTGACTGCTGGATTGTTTTTATCTGAAGTTTTACTTTGTCAAGTCATCCTGTAAATATCTGTAAATAGCTGTATATAAATTTGTTTGTGCTGCTCAAGTAAAGTCCATTCAATCCGAACCCGCTACGATAAAAACGTAACAATATAATATTCACAACATTCATTTCATATTATGACTATTATAACTGGCATTTCCGGCGTCCTGGAACAGAGGGAGCAAGTCTTCCTCTTGATTTGGGAGTACAGGGTTTGAGTCCCGGTTAGGGCAAGGTTGTTCTGTGTCTCGCTGTGAGATGTATGAATGTGCCTCCCTTTAAAAAGTGGCTGTGCAAGCGAGTATGTGTATGTGTCACTATCATATGAGCAAGAAGTGAGATTTCTGCCCTCCGGTGCTCAGGAGTCCATACCGTCAGAAGCTACTGCACCACTCTTTCTATTGTAAAGCAGACACATCATCATTATCATAACTCGTATTTGTTTATTCATAACATATTTGTATTATTTAAATTTTATTTTTTTTAAATAAGAAAATCAAAGTACCACTTACCCAGCCTCAACCATGAATCCATTTTTGCCAATTTTCCACTATATACAAAAACTCATAATGTCATCATTAATCGCATCTATTCTATACCCTGTATTCCAATTAAACCTCAAAAATAAGTTAATCCAGCATAGTCATTTTAATGTAAGGTTGCTGACTGCTAGCGGTCATCTGTCGCCTCCTTTAAAAAAGCATTCAAAAACAATATTCCGTTGTACATTCTTAACCTTATAACATTTGGATAAGGTTGCCCAGTCTCAATTATTGAAATGATTCTGCCAATTTGTATTTTACATGAAAATACAAGATTCCTAGATACGTCATCCGTGGCTACCTCCTCTCTTATTTCCCACGTCAAGAAATATATCCCCGCAAAATAAAACTTAGTTGTGCTCCTAACTTCAACAACTAGATTGATTTCTAGCATGAATTTCGCCTGTATGTTAACATAGTTTGCCAATTACAACTGTCAAATTTTTTAAAGCAAGTTTAGTTTTAAATTAATTTTGATCTTTTCCATATTGGGATAGAGTTATTACAATTTGTTGGAACAACTAAATATATGCTATTTAAACTAGTCCTATGATAGAGGAGTAGTTGGTCGCTAAAGACAGCTAGAAATAAATGAAAAAAAATATCTCTAATTAAATGCTATGGTCATAGCTTACCTCTAACATTTTAAAGATATAATGATCTTAAAAGAAGAATCAAACTGATGATATGTTTCCATTGAAAGTTCCAGTAGTGTCAGGGGCCGAATAAGGCAAGGACATACGGGGGGCAGTTGCCCTAAGCCCCACATAATTGGGGGCCCTCAAAATGAATAAAAAATTTATTTTACGCTTCCTTTTTTTAAATGAATGTTCTTCATTACTAAAGTACTAAAGCTGAGGGGCCCCCAAAAATGTTTTTGCCCTGGGACCAACTAGGCTAAATCGGGCCCTGAGTAGTGTCTCAATATTCTATAACATTTTAATGTTAACATTTATTTTATTAACATTTAACGTCTCAATATTCTATAATATATTGTACAGTATTGTTAATGATAAGGAATAAAGTATATATCGAATCAACAATATCGTTCAATATATAATATTATAATCAAAAGGGAAAAAGGAAATTTTAAAAACACTGGTATCGTTAAATTATCGCATAAATATTTTAGTTTTAGTTAAATAAAGGATCCTTTTCATTTGTTTTTGTTCCTAAAGAATTGTTTGGAATCCTTTTTATTAATAATATATTGAATATCAATTCGAAAACAATACTAAAAATCTAACAATATTGTGTAATATTGTGAAACCGTATTATAAATTCACTGCTTAAAACACAATCGACTTTTCCAGCCTGATGTTTCTCTTCCAAAGTTTAAATAACAAAGTTGCATATTTTAGTTTCAAAAAGTGATGAATAAGTGAAAAGCGTTTGTTCTCGGCAAAAGAACTGACGTCATCTGCTCAAAGCAATAAATAAATAAATAAAAAACGGTGGAAGCACCTGCCCTTTGGAAAAAAATGGCCGAGATCCAAAATACACTGGTCCGATGGAGCGCGCAGTGATCCGCGATGAATCGCGATGGCTGAGCTGTGCGTTCAGAAGCATCATCAGTCGCTGTCTTAGAGGCAAAAGCCTAGTTAATGATCCCGCCGACAGGGCCATAAATCAGAGCACTGTTTGGGCCCCAATCCCCCTTTCTACGGAAACTCTCCTCGGTGATGAATGGCGACATTATGCAGATACCTGGTTTAGTTGTAGCGCGAAATGAGTCCGCCTGTTTTTGAGAGTTCCAAAGATTTCATCTTGATGCCGCTGAGGGCGAGGATTCTTAACCTCGACATCAGTCATTTTTTGGAAGTGAAATTATCGTTTGCTGTTAAAAGTTGGTTTTAAGTTCTGGATATGTTTTGTTTCTATCTTACATTGTTGTCAATTTTAGGATGATTTTTTTTAATTTTTAATATTTTTATTTACCAGCGGGTGACCGAGCTCCGCTCGGAGAAAACAGGCATCGAAGCTAACTCGAATATTTAAATTTTCAATTGTGATTTATCAAAACAATACATGCCGTATTTAGTAAAAATATCAAAGTTATCCTTATTTTTTTCTGATGAATGTTGAAATGTCGGAAATGTGGGGCGATTTTCGACTTGGCAACCATTCCTCGTATTATAGTATAAGATAAAATTAAAACTTAAGCTCCAAGCATGTGTTACGAGTAAAAGGGAAAAAATTATCTCATTAATATGTTGCCATCAGATTGACAAAAACTCAAATTTAAAAAAACAAATTATTATTGCGCATTAAATATATAAAAATGCAATTTTCATCACGTGTCTGCATGAAATGAAATATATATATATATATGAATATTGATATAGATGGCATATTGGCTATAGATGGCAGCACGTTACCACTTGAAAATTTAAGTAGCCATTATGGCGAACTAATAAAGTTTGAAAATGTCTTATCTGTAACTCCGAACTGCTCAACCGTAGCGCTTCAAAACCGGCGCCAATCGATTCCTCGTGGCCCAAAACCCCAGACCCCCAAGTTTACCGGAGTTTATTAATTCTGGGGCGATTTTCGACTTGACAACCATTCCTCGTATTATAGTATAAGATTAATATGTTTATTTTTTTAAATAAAAGGCTTATCCAGTTACATAATGTTTTGATATTTGCTCATTATTAAATAACTGAATGGAATATCTATACTTTTAGCCATTCGGCTCAAATCTTATAAATTTAAACGAACAACTCTTGAACATATAAATTTCTTTCGCGTCTCTCAATTGACCTCCAATGATTTGGATCAAAATTATACTTTCCTTTTTAAGTTCATCTATATAGGTGTCCATTCTGAAAAAAAAGTGATTTTACACTCAAATTTTTATTAACTAAATATTGACATTTAGCTATACATGACATTCATAAGCGTTTCAGAGATGGAATACTGGTTAGGGCTTCGGATTCCGGTGGTTTTTCTCATGTTCGATTAATCGATTGGAATTCAATTACATTTCACTAATAAATTTAATGAGCTATAGAAAAGGATTTGTTTATGATTATGCTAAAAAAATAATCTATTGAACTAAACTTGGTTTTTTAAGTTCTGAAGATTTTAATTCGTACCCCTTTCAAAACATTTTTTATAAATATACAGCTCGATTCTAGATGACTTTAATTCATTTTCTACACATAACAAAAAAGAATTTCAAGTGTATACTTTCGAGCTTGTGTGTAGCAATTTATAAACCAGACTGGATTTAGAATTGTCGACGATGGCACAAGTATACATCTTTGGAGAGGGAAGAAGTATTGTATGTGCCTTCTTGGAGTGATTGTTTATAAAATCTGAATCAGAATTTAATTAAAAAAAATTATATTTTAGAGATTTCTAGCTATAACTTCCGAATCCATTATTGTAAAACTGCAATTCAATAGTTTGAAAATCCAAAAATTCCGTTTGTGAATGAAATTTCAGCAATGCTTCATTTTTTCATTCAATATTTAATAAAATAATTATCCCCTAATTGGATGGAAAGGAATAAGCAAAGTAAAATTACATTACTGCAAAAAATAGCGTGCAAAACTTTGTTTCTAATGATATTTTGTTATTTTGGTGGCTATAGGGGTTTGGATTCCCATTGGAAGGTTCATGAACATGATGAACAGAATAGATGTAAGACAATGAGAATATGTTGCTTATAATTTCTATCACAATTTCCTTACTAAGAATATTTCTTGGAGAGGGGAGTCATGAGCTTCAAAAACAAAAATGAAATATAAAAAAATTAAATGCAATCAATTTTCACAATAAACCACCTGGTCATCAAAAGAAGATATTCTGTGTCATTAGAAAAAGGCTTTTTAATAATTTATCAACGGATCTATCATATTTAGAGTAAGTAAAATAATAATAATAATAATTTAAATGTTAGTAATTTATAAAAAAATTAATTAAAAATACCATTTTAAGGATTTTACCTCTTTATATTATTACTAAAATTAACATTTAAGGTTAATTAATTAAGAGCATTAAGAACGTTTTTATTATTTAATTTCATATAAGTTATTTAAACTGAGCAGTTAGAAATTATCAGTATTATCTGAAAAATAAAGTTTTATATATTTATAACAAAAATATATAAAAACTTTTTATTTAAATATAAAAAAAAAGCTTTATATATTTAAAATTTTATTACACGTTTTTATATATTTATTTAAAAATTCGTACTGCTAAGCATTTCCTCTTAGAAAAGTTAGATAAAAAGTTTGGAAAACTCCCTTGCTGTAAATTATCTCATGAAAAAAGTATTTAATTAGTAAATTACTATCTCTGAAAGGAATTTCACCAAAAATAGAAGTCTCTTTTGTGCATGTAGTGTTTGTTCTTCCTCGATCAAACATTAAAAAGATAACTACTCAGCTTCATTTTCTTCTGTTGTAGCTTAAAATACAATGTTTGCTAAAGTCTCTGTGGATTATTGTCTGAAGACAGTGGTTACGTTTTTTTT
>JAOUZG010008968.1:0-11960 GCA_026289955.1 Argiope argentata
ATAGATAGATAGATAGATAGATAGATAGATAGATAGATAGATAGATAACGTTTCCTTTAATATTCCTTTTGTGCTTATTGAAGACACTTTATCTTTTATATTCATTCTTATCTTTTATTATCACTTTATAAATTAGGTTTTATATTAGAATAAAACAAGCAAAAAACTATTAATCTTCCTTTGTGGCTCCAAACATTTAACTTGCAAATTCCACCCGATTAGGGATTTTCACTTTAAAAAAAAAACCCTACAACCCTATGATTTCTAATGATTTTTCATCTACTTAATACTTATTATACTTGCTCAGAATTTATCCTTTGCAATTGGCAACGCTCTCTGCGAATATCGGTACCAAAGTTGCAGTGATGTTTTCTGGGGAACATTTTAATCTCTAGAATATTTTATAAACATCTCAGTTTTCACACTACCTTCTTATATTCTTCTTATATTATAACTTCCTTAAATTTTCAAGCTTTTTTATCATGTCAAAACATGATGATGTTTTAGGGTGGAGTTTTTTGACGTCAGCAAAAATCCAAAGGAGAAAAATAAAAAAAATTTTATCTGCACGAGCATCTCAAAAAATCAGCTTTTAAAAACGCGTTGCCATTGAATTCACAAAAGCTCTGATTTTAAAAAATAAGTTAATTACTACTTCTAATAAAACCTAGAAAAATGTCCTTTTCAGAACGTGATTATATTTTAAACAATGAAATAAATGGGAAATGTGATATTTTTTTAAACTACAAATGCGACACACAGTTTTTTTTTATCGCTTGCAATACTAAAGTGGCTCATTAAATGAAACAATTAAAATGAATGAAAATATAATTTTAACTTGCACGAGCACGTGGTGCTTGGCCCTTCAAGAAATTAATATTTTGCCATGATACATTGAAATATGCAGAACGGATTTTATTTTATTCTGGTTTTAATAGTTTTGCAAATATGAGTTCCAAACCATTTTTTCGTTTTTATAAATTTACTAACCCTTAGATCCTCAAATCCGCATGTCGAATACATGGAAAAAGCTTTTAAGAATTTGTCCATACTTAAACAAATTAATAGTTCATAATGTTTTCGATCTCCCTATATTTTTAAACTTCACCTACTAAATATCATTTAAGACTCTACGCTCTACGGCGATTCTTCATCTTCCTGATGCCTACTATCATCTCTCTGAATTCCTCAGTCGAATTAAGCAACAACCTGTTTTATATTTTTATAATTATAGTTCCAGGAACACTAATGTATGGCACTGTATAACAGAAAATGTGCTGAAAAGACACAAACAACCACACAAAAAAACACTTGCAGTGTGAGAATTTATGTTGCATTTTTAATTTATGTTGCTGATATATCAAAATGAAGAAACTTGAACAGTCACTGTAACTGAAATTGCACACTCTAGTAAAAAAGTTTTCGAAACCTTGATTTGAAGTTACTGTTTTAGACATGAAAGGGAGAAATACTGGGAAAATGTAATTCTTATCACCGATATTTGTCACGTTTCCTGAACGTGCTTTGCTTCTGAAGTCGTTTCAGGGAAACAAAGAAAATTCTGCAGCTGCAATTCAAGAGTATCGCCGGCTTAAGAGAATGATCTCTCGATTCGAGAAAATTGATGATCTTAACAGTTTGGCCGGGTCAAGGACACAAATCGAATCTTCGGATGCCTTTCAAGATGCTACCACAGCTACTGAAACAATCAATGGATAACGTTTTTGGGTTTAATAGTGTACGTTCAGTGTCTTAGAGCTTGGGTATTCCCTACCCCATAACATAGAAAGTACTGAGAAAAGTAGTGCAATTTTACCTTACACTTGTACCGTTGAAGGTCACGATATGAAACTACGACGTCTAGGGCCAGTAGCCGAGTAACATGACCACAATACCAAAAGTCGACTTCGATATCGTAGATATTATCTGGCTTACGAAGCTAGCGACACAGTACTCTCCCACCAGTTAGTCGGTGGAGGGACGAATGATTTTTATAGCGCCAAGCGTTATAGCGAGTTGATGCTTGCCTGCGTCAAGTGAGTCTGACGGCTTTGTTTGCTTGCGTCAAGTGAATTTGACGACTTTGTTTTTTCTGCGGGTAGATGGCGCCACGATTGTTGCGGAGGGTTGCGTTGTCAAGGTCACCAATGTAACGTTGAAGGTCGCGATACAAACCTCGGCCAGTAGCCGAGTAAAATAACCACAATACCAAAGGTCGAGTTCGGTATCGTAGATGTTAACTGGCTTATGAAGCTAGAACCACACACTGTTACTCTTTTAAAAATGAAATTGCTATGAATTCACGGGATTATTTTCCTGTATTGTAAGTATTCTGGCAAGGAAATAGTTTTGTGTAACAGTGGTTGCCTAATGGATGAAGAGTGAATGATTCTTCCAGAGGCTTTGTAACCGTACATTTGGTAAAAGAATGATACAAAATATTCCAGAATCTTGTCCATGGCTCAACTGGGAATCGAGTTCAGAAAATTGTTCTAGAACATTCGATGATTTATTATGGAAACTAAAGAGTCGGAGTCATTTAGAGATGAGTGAGCACTTCAATTTAACTCAAGAGTGTACCTGAGAAACTCACTCTTCGGAATGTTAATCTTCAACATTTTTTTTTCGATTCTTTGATAACTATTCGATGTTTCTGTTCCACTCGTTATTTAAAATATTATTTTGTGTGTGTTTTATGTCTTTTGTGATCCCGTTCTACATATTTTGACAAAATAAAAAATCATTTTTCTATCAGAGGATATTGGGCCATTTTACTTTACATGTACATCCTCCTGAGATTCACCTTGAAATAAGGATGAGATGCTTCCGAAATGGTGGTTGTATCTCGATACCATGGAGAGTACATTAATAGATGGGAGTAGACTCCCCCCATAGAAGACTTGACATAGGTCCCACGGGAAGGGTTGTACCGTGGCTGGTGAGGGGCCCTTAAGTCTCGACCGCAGTTCTCGCCAGTGTTGCTGTTGCGGCAGTCCGATCATTTAGTTTTATGGTTTTTCCGTGTGCCTTCGGATGTGTCGGATAGTCTGGTTATGACTTATCTTACAACCAAAAATTTGATGTTTTGATAGAATATCGATCTCTTTTTTATCAAAGCTATGAGAATAAATTTAGACAACTCAATCACTTTTTGAAATTGGCAAATTCCAAACATGAATGAATAAGTTAGAGAAAAATTTCAATTAGTTGCATTAACCATATTTATTTTTCTAACTAATCATTTTGTACATTTAATAATTAAGATCTCGTAAAATGTAAAACATTTGTAAGCCTTTATAATGAATAATAAAAGCACACTTATAAAAATGAATGTAAAAGAAATTTGCAAATCCTAGTATTTAAAGTCTCTTTTCACTGTATTGGAGGAACTTAGAGGAAAGCAATATAAAGCAAAGGTTGTAATGAAATCTGCTGTGCATATTTCAATGTATCATGTCAGAACATCATTTCATGAATGACCAAGCACCACGGGCTCGCGCAAGTTAAATTATACTTTTAATTCATTTCAATCGTTTCATCGAGTGAGTCACTCTAGTATTGCAAACTATAATAAAAAACTTTGTCTTGCATTTATTTTGTAAAAAAAATATCGCATTTCCTATTGATTTCATTTCATATAATCGAGGGCTCAAAATGATCTTTTTCTAGGTTTTATTCGCTGTAGTCATTAACTTATTATTTAATACGAGCGTTTGTAAATGCAATGGCAACTCGTTATTTAAAACTCATTATTTGAGATACCCGTGCAAGTATTAATTTTTTTTTTGTCTCTAGATTTTTGTTGACGACTCATCCCCGAAACAACATCATGTTCTGACATGATAATAGAAACATAATCACAAGCATATCATAAAATACTTGAAAAATGCATTGGCATGCCTCGATACCTAAGTACTAAAAGCGATATTAATGAATCCAATCCTTACTTATTGAAATCTCGAAAGCCATTATGTATTTTGAAGTTGTATGTTCGATTTGAGTCAAATCGAGCAGTGTGGATACATACTTGAATCTGAGAATCTTGGGTCATTTTTATATTGTAATAAGATTTAAGAACGTAAAATAATGAATCCTTTTCATATGATTATAATTCTTAATCAAGAGATACAGCCAAAAAACTTACTAATAAACTTACTGTCCACTTAGCTAATAAAACGGAAATTAATTTAAATTGAATAACATAAATGTATGAATAAAATATTTTTTAATTTTAATTATATTATAATTTCTATTTGAAAAATTCAGTCATTTTGGATAGAGATATAAAATACAAATAATAAAAATGTATTCTTTACATTTTATTGATCCCAGAATTTTAAACTTTCTTAAAAATAGCGATATTATTTTTAATTTCGAAGAAAGATCCAACTATTATAATTAAGAAAAACGGAGATGAATTTTGCCTTTGGAAACATTCAAAGAATTTCTTTAATCTATTCTTTTATCTTTTCTTTATATCCGTGTAAAAGTTTTTATCTTTTCTTTATATCCGTGTAAATCCCATTAAAAAGTTTTGATAATTAATTGCTACTCACACAAAAAGTTTTAAAAATACTGGATGAAAATTAATACCTCTAAGACACGCGACGTAATTAATAGCTTTTCAGTAACCACGGAATAGATTGAATACAAACAAATTTTTTTCAACCTTCTCCAAAACCTGTTTTATAAAGTGGCAATTACATAAAGTTTCCGAAACTTCGTTTTCCATTCAGTAGGTTTTTTTTTCTTTTATTGAAGAAACAGTAAATAGGAAATAATAAATTATTTTTTTTATTTATATTAACTATTAAAACTTTCTATTTTATTATTGTTAAGGCTTAACAGTATTTAATGGTTTATCATGTTATCATGCATATCTTGGATTAAACTCTTAAACTTAAAAAAAATGTTTTAAATATTATCTGAGTAATTTCGACATTATCATTGAAGTCGAAAATATAATTTCAGGAAATAAATTCTCAATAAAATTTTATCAATTACAATTTTATTTTGTTTAACATATAAAAATATTAAATAAAAATCAAGTTTTATGTATAGATACAATTTAAATGACAGTTAATTTAAGATTCCCTGAAAATATATTGATTATAATAATTGAAATATAAATAAATAATTTTCATATATATAAATTTTTCTCACATTCTAATCTTAATTTTTAAATCCAATTTTAAAATCTGTAAGACAAAAAGAACATTAACAGCTTGCTTTAGTATAGTTTAGTTATATTAACGTCTTGTTTTATGGCGACTAGGGACATTTAAAATGACTTTTCGCAATTTTCACCTTAAAATTTGAAATTTTACAAGCATTAAGAATAACACTATTGGGGATGACACATAAAATTTTAAGCCATTGTATTAATTCATTTATTAGTTAGGGGGAGGGGGTAATATAATATAATATTAGCAATAAATAGCGTTAATGAATAATGTTCCAGACGCTCCAGATTTGTTAGAATACACTCCAATTTTTTTTATTAATAACTCTAAGTCTTTTGAAGCTACAAACCCTAACTCTGCGAGTTCGGTCCTATCGATCTCAACTACAAAACTGTGACCTTGAATAAACATCCTTTGAACAGCTTTTGTGGAGGCGTCCACCTGCAGCAAAAGTCGTCAGGCACATTAAATACAGCAGCAAACATCATAATCATCACTAACTCACACACGTTCGCCATAAGCTTGGCTCGAAATGTATTCCTCTCACTACCGATTCACTGGTGGGAGAGTATGTGGTGGTAGTCTCAAAAGCCAGATAACATCTACGATACACAACTAATTATTTTTGTATTGTGGTTTCGTTACTAGGCTATAAGCCCTAACATTGGAAGTTCGGTCAAAGCACAATCCGCATCCCCTCGAAACGATGACCTGCGACCTTGAATAAGCAACCTTCGTATGCAGCTTCTTACAGCTGCTGTGCCGCCATCTACCGGCACCAAAAGTCGTCAGGAGCATAAATTAAAACAGCCAACATCAACGCCAAAAACAAACTCACACACGCCCGACATACGCTTTGCACGAAATGTATTGTTCATCCAACCACCGACTCACTGGTGGGAGAGTACGCGGTGGAATCCTCACAAGCCAGATAACATCCACCGGACAAGAGTGTCATTTTTGTCTAGTGCCTGTGTTACTCTGCTACAAAAACTACCGTTTCGACTTCGGTCCTATCGCTCTCAACTACAAAACTGGAATTTGAAACAAAATTAGAAATATAGCAAAAAGACGAAATGCCAAATTTCCTGTAATTAAGCCACTGCAGCTTGAAGTTATCATATTTACAGGCTTCCGAAGGCAGCTGGCGTTCTGGCACAGAGGTAGCGCGACTTCCTCGTGTTCTGGAAGTCCCGGGTTCGAGTCCCGGTTTGGGCCTGGTTGTTCTTCTCTGTGCTATCTGTGAAATGTGTGAATGTGCCCCCCCCCCTGTAAAAAAGGGCTGTGCAGGCAAATGTAGTGAGTGTGTAGCTAAGTCGTACTCTTGGCCCTAGTTGGCGCTGCTTCAAAAACAAGAGACGCTCCTTTCGGCTTAAATATGCTGCTGGGCTCAGCGGGGGGGGCTTGTCCATAGGCAAGTGCCATAAGTAACCACAACAATAACAGGCTTCCGAAAATACAAAAGGTAAACTAATAGACGGATTTATTTCCAAATTGGAAGTATATATATTTTCTATAAGTTAAATTTGTGGAATAAATTTCATTCATCTAGCTTTTTTCATTTTGCAGTTATCGAGTTATTTATAATCGAATAATCGAAGAAAAAAGTTTCTTCTGAATTCCTTTCGCTCAAAATTTCATTAAAAAAATGTAAAACTTGGAAGGGAAAACCATATATCTATTTCATACGTGTAGCTCAGTCTGTTTTGTTCATAGAACGACAAACAGACGTAATTTCAAAAACGAGTTTTTCGGGTTCAAAATGGGAAGAAACAAGGAATTTCGTCAAAATGTCAAGGTCGAATATTAATAAAATACATTTTTACCGCATTAATCATTGAAATTAATAAAAATCTAAATAAAACGGATTTGATTTCGGAGTACGGGCAACAAACAAAAGTTGAAATCATATTGAATTTTGTACAAATTCCATTTATTTGGGAATAATTCTGAACCAAAAGGAACGAAACAAAAAATTTGAATTAAAGCATTTAAAGATTCCAACAGCATACGTCATTGGATTGTGTATCTAACAATTGATCTAATTGTTAATAAACGGACTAATCAACTCAAAAATGCAGAAATGAAATTATAAATCTTAAAACATCATGTAAAAAAAATGGAGTTCGTATCTAATCGTTATATGAAGGAATGGAGTAAAAATACATGAAATTTGAGAAAGATTTTTTTTAAGGAATAGTCCGACGATTTTCTAGGGATTTGATTTAAAATTCATTTGAAGTAGAAGTTTGAATTACTTTTTCTTTCAAATTAATTTTACTGCATTTTTTTCACTTTCATGGAATTAAAAAAATTATTTATATGTACCAGATGATATCGCAAGCATTTCTCGGGAGCAAAATGATTACAAATCTATAAATTTTAATGTTTTTGTAAAAAAAAATTATAATATACAAATTCTTTTTTATGATTTGAAGTATGTATAAGAAAGAAGTTATCAATTGAGTCAAACGATTTTCAAAACTAGTCAGGAAATAATTTTCGCTCTAAGTTTTCAATATTTCTTTAAAGAATAATTCCAATTTTGATGACAAATTCTGAAGTATATATATAAAAAAGATTTGATAATGTTTTGAGAAATTGATTTAATTAGTTTTCCCTAATTTTATACATACAAATTATTCGAATTCACCAACTTGCTTTTCGAACTTAGGGAAGTCTAAAACTTGAAAACTCAACAAAATCTGGAATTCAAATTTTTTAACCATTACTATGAAAAAATTACATTTCAGTTAGTTCCAAATTAATTGAATTTGTAATTAAATGTTAACCTTTCAAAAGATGAAAGAATTATTACTATTGTCTCAATTAGAAGATATTTAAGTTCCTTTGATACTGATCCTATTGTTTATGAGAAGTAGAATATGTTATTTAATTGATGTGGAACAAAATTACAATGGCATTTATTTATATTGAGATCATAAAAGAAAAATTTAAATTTAGTTCTGAATCAAATTTTAAGATGAGTTTGTCAAAAGAACGGGTTCAATGCTACTTAATCTTTTCTAATCGTTAAGTAACTAATCAAAACAACAACAAAAATCAATTAATACCAAGAATTTTAGAGGAGAGTAATTCCTCGGTTTACGTAATTACACATTTAATGATACGAATACAATGGTAAGAAATAATTAATTAAAATAAATAATTAATAATAGATATAATCATTATTTACAATAACTGCATAAGTACTGAAAATCTCTTAAATCCCGATTAATGAGTAAATAGTAGGCGTCTAACACGCGTTGATATCCCTACAGAAGTCTTTCATTTTGTTGGAAGTGTGATTGATTAAATATCCCTAATGATTTAATCCTTATTAAGTAAAGATGTTTCTTCACAATATTTTGGCAAACAAAGACGTTTTCTACGAATTCATAAAGGTAAGTTCTTACTGGAGCAGTTAATTAAATATATTATATACACTGTCATAGTTAGGATAAAGAGAAATTAATAAAAGATTTAATTTTTTTATTTTTAATAAAATTCACGCTTTATTGTTATGAAATCGTCTCTTATCATTTTATTTAGTCTCTATACATATGATAGACCTTATCATTTACATAAATTAAGTCAATTTAAATTGTCAAAAAACAGTGGATATCAATTTATATTATACATATTATGAATTGATATTGTGTGTGTGTGTGTGTGTGTTTTAATATAAAATTTTATTTACAGCATGCTCCATGACTCAAGTCATACTACATGCATCCACAATCAGTAACATTCAGCTAGAGACGCATAGAGAAAAAAAATATAAAAAGTGTCCTAATAAGCGACAGACAAAGATGAAAACATATAACAAGTTCAAAAATTTAGAAAAGCAATACTGTGTATAAATTCAAGGAACTGCACAAAGTACTCAGGCGTAAGTAAATCTTTCAGATTTGGAGGCCACGTTAGTCCACTTATTATAACTAGTTTGTAAAGTTCATATCGAAGAGAGTCAAACTGAGGGCAGAAGAATAAAACGTGATCAACAGTTTTAAGTTCTTTCAGGTCGCAAGAGCACAGAGCGCAGTTCGCATGATTGAATCTGAATAAATATTCTTTAGTTCTGCAATGTCCAGATAGAATTTGGGTGAGTATAAATGAGAGATTAAGGTTTTGCTTTAGTCTTTCTTGAACAGATGGAGAAAATCTCTTAGTTATTTCCCCCTTTTGAGTAGAAAGCCAGTCTTTCTGCCACAAGTCGACAATTTTTTCCTGTATCTGTCTTGAAACGAAACTCTTTGGAACCTTTTTATAGCAGATTTGAAAGTCTGATTGAGCCGCTGACTTGGCAAGCTCGTCTGCTCTTTCATTCCCACGATTTCCTGCGTGACCCTTTATCCACTGAATGCCAATATTATAATTTTTCTCATATAAACTTAAAAGTACATGACGAATTTTTTCTATTATTTCCGAATGGCATTTTTTATTCTGAAGGTTAAATATAAGTATTTGACTATCAGTATAGATATTAAAGTTCCTATGAAAAAAATTGTCAGAAGAAGAGACCCAATTTAGAGCCTGTAGGATAGCATAAGCCTCTGCTTGATTATTAGAACAATTAGAATGTAGTTTAAATTTCTTATTTTTAATTTCGGTATCACCATGGTAAGTTACAAAAGCACACCCTGTACTATCATTTATTTTGCTACCATCAGTAAAAATTTTTATGCAATGCTCCTTATTAATATCTTGTTTGAGAGAAATAAATTTTGCAGGGTGTATCCAGTGATCAGGGGTGAGTTCCGGTTCTATTTCGTTCTGAGGTTTCAGTTTTATGCTACAGTAGATTTCAGTGTTTTCTTGAATCTTCAAACAGATTGGTATAATGCCCGCGATAACGCAAGATGCTTCATAAGAAATCGTACGAAAGCCCTTGATTATTCTCAAAGCAATTAATCTTTGAGCCGTCTTTAAACTTCGTTTGTTGTATTCAAAGGACAAGGCGTCGACCCAAACCGGCGATGCGTAGGTCATCAAAGGCATTATTGCTCCTTCGTAAATGATTTTTAGAGCCTTTGAACCAATACCCCAGGCCATTCTTGCTAGCGAATTTAGAACAACACTAACTTTTTTGAACAAGTCAATGATATGTGCTTTCCAACGAAGATTTCTATCAATGATCACACCAAGGTAACGCATTTCACTAACACTTTTTAAGGAATTGCCGTTCATATAAATATTTATGTTATTTATTCTTCTTTTCTTAGAGAAAATAATAATATTTGATTTTTCAGAATTAAATGTAACATTGTTTTTAATAGACCAGTCCACAACTTTTGACACACATATATAACAATACGCCTCCAGTTCAGTTTCAGTCTTGGCACTAATCAGCAAGAAAAGGTCATCTGCAAATGCCACAACTTCAGCACTAAAGTCCAGTCTAAGCAAGGAATCATAAAAAATAGTCCAGTAACCCGGACCACCGCAAGAGCCTTGCGGGCAGCCCTTGGTGACTATTTTTCTTATGCAACTTGTTAAGGTGCGAAGGCAAGCTGAACGATCTGAAAAATAACTTTTTGTAAGAAGATACAAATTTTGGGGGCAATTAAACTCTCTGAGTTGATTCAAAATAGCGGGCCACCAAGCAGCATCAAACGCCCCCTTGACATCTAAAGCAATACCAAGAACCTGTAAATTTTTTGCTAATTTTTCTTTCACAAATTTAGTTACCTTAAAGAATGCAATTTGTGGTGCTTTTACCGGGAGTAAATCCATACTGTTTTGGGCTTAATTTGTTATTTGAGTATAAATAATGCATAATGCTTTCTATAAGTAATTTTTCAAGAACTTTTCCACTGACAGAGAGTAAACTTATTGGTCTAAATTTTGAAGGCTCGAGAGATGACTCCTTTCCAGGTTTTGTAAAAAATCGAATACAAGAGTGTTTCCAAGCCCGTGGGAAGACTCCTCTTAATAAACATTCATTATAAATTGCTGCAACAAATTTAGGAAATCTCTCAAACACTTCAGAAATGATTTTACTAGATATTCCATCTTCTCCGGGAGATTTCTTAGGGTTCATATTACTAATGACAGAATTTATCTCTTTCTCGGAAAAGTTTAAGTCGTCCAGAGTGCTCATAGGACTATCCACGATTATCCTCAGTCTAGAATGATGTGGCAAATCCAATTTCTTATCATCAAATGGAACAAATTGGTTAGCAAGAGTATTCAGAGTTTCATCGAAATCCGTAGTATAACCTCTACTACTAGTTTGAACAGTTGTTAGAGCTGTTTGATTTTTATGTTTGCCACGGGCAATCTTATATATAATAGTCCAGAGTTGTGAACCAATATCGGTACAATAATCTTTCCACGGTTCAGTCTTTGCAATCTCGATTTTTTGGCTATAAAACTGTTTACAATTAAAATACTCGGTTTTCCTGGAATCTCTTAAAGTCGAATTATTATAATTTCTTTGATAAAGTCTTCTTTTATTGTTATCCTGTTTCCTTAGTTCCGTTAATTCATTATTCCACCACGGAACTATATTCGTTTTTTTAATCTGTGAGTTTATTTTAATAATTGGCATAGAGCGACTGCAAGCATTCTTGATACAGTTGATGTACTTAGAGACGAAATCATTAAGATCATGAACCCCTTTAAGAGCTTTCTTTAACTCCATATCAAGATTCTGAGAATCAGTAAAATTAAAATTTGAGCCCGAGTAGCATAAAAGATATTTAAATTCAGTTTGAAGTGAATCATTAAAAATAGGCCAATTTGCTTTGTCATAAATAAATTTTAGTGGTCTAA
>JAOUZG010008994.1:0-29601 GCA_026289955.1 Argiope argentata
TCTTTTTTCTATGTAGCAAAAGTAATATTAAAAATGGTGAATCCATAATTAATGATATAAAAATAAAGGTTCATGCAGGAAAATTTATTTTTCATTTTAATTATGGCGTTAAGATAAATTTTGTAATAATTTTTGTTAATTTTGTAATATTAATATAATATAATGTTATTATAATATGAAATTATAATAGAAGGTCATTAAACCATTCCGCCGCTATTACATTTACTTTAGGGATGCGTATCAATTTTAAACTTTAAACCATCTGTGTGCAAATAAATATGTTGTTAATGGACGCGGAAGTCTTCAAGAAACGAGGAAATAGCATAAAAGGTTGATATGCAAAAGGTCACATTCACATTTTCTGGCTTACCTAGATTCACAAGTGTTTCAATTGTACTAAACAAGTAATTTTTTCAAAAGGTTAAGTCAATTTCTTCCTAGGCAAACAAAGAGCAATTTAGTTTCGTTACTTTTTCTGAAATAAATATAATTAATCAAAAAGTTAAGAATTTTCATGAGAATTGAACTCGAATTCTGCACCTTCACTTGAAAAATACTGAAATTCTTCTATTTCATCGATTTATCTACTGCCTGTTAATTTCAATTTTTCTTACAAACTACTTAAATTCTATTTAAAGTACTAAAATTTAATAAAATTTAATTAATGCCTTAATATTTGGAAAGCTGTATTATCATCTAGTGCCATCCACTACAAGTTTTAAAAAATGTATTAGGACTTGAGTGAATGAGTAAAAAGTATTTTATTAAAGATTGAAAATTTGAACAGGATATATATAGAGAGAGTGCGAACTAATAGTAGGAATTGAAAAACAAGAAAATTCATACTCAATTATGATAATACTTCAAATCAGGGGAGGGCATGTAAATTTTCGAAGGAAATATATAAATTCTCTGCTTCTTAGTTTCTGTCTTCATACCTTCTTTTAAAAAATATTTTAGTATCATAGTTTTTGAATTTATAGTATAAGTGACATAAGGTAATGTTGATACATCATTTTTTTATGTTTAAAAAAGCATTTTTTTATGTTATATAAAAAGCATTTTTTTATATTTAAAAATATCCCACAATCGAACATATTTTCAAAATAAATAAAAATCAATGAAAAAAAAGGCAATATTTTAAGAATTTTCATAAATTAAGAATATAGTTATAGCAAGTTTTCAGGATCCACAATGATCGCAGATATTTAGATACTGAATTGTGAAAGAACAACGTCAATTCTTCGGAACGCATTTGGACCTGTGAAGAAGTGTACCAAGAAAGGTTTGCATGAAATTTGGAAACTTAGAGATGTGAAAAGAAGATAATGTAGATTTTTACCAATAGTTTTTTTCTAAGCAGGCTTTTAAATCTTAGACTTCATTCATAAAACCTGTTAAATAACCTTCATTTTAATAGCTAAAACTGTTAGGTCATAAGAATGAAAAAAAGGTGTTATCTTTGAAAATTATTGAAACTATTCCTTTATTTTCTATATATTTTAAGTAAATTTTTTAAATATATTAATACTCTTTGAAACGTTTTATACCATCACAGAAAAAAAACATGAATAAAACATAAAAAACATTTATCACTGTCATCCTTCATTATTTCGAATGTTTAATTGCTTACAGTGATATCAGTTTTAAGTAACTTATCATTTGCTATCCATGTCTGTATTGATCGCAACATTTTCACTTATTGGCAACACGAAAATGTGGATTCAATTAATCTCACACCTCCAGGTTATATCAGGTACCATGACAAACATTATTGGTTTTATTTATATAGAGCTTTATAAGAGCATCGAAAATTCACTTTTATTGAATTGGGAATGCACACAAACGGAGAATAAGTTAGAAAATTGAATTATTAAATAAGATAGTAATCCGTTACAGTTTCTGGCTTCATTTGAGTTTTTTATTATTTTAGATCAAGTATGGTAAAAAAATTTATTTGATTTTTTTGTTAAAATAGTAGAAAACTTGACCTATCTGTATATTGTAGAATTTCAAATTCCTGCATGCATATATACAGGGTGATTAAAACTTCCCCAATAAACAGCAACCTATAAGGGAAACAGTTCAACGGATTTCAACGAAATTTGGTATATAGACTATACACGAGTTGCCGATACCCTCACAGAATTTTTAATTTATAAATTTAACTCCAAATTGTATACTAAAGGGTACCAACTTCGGAAAAAACATTGAACTTAACATACAAATAATGTTTTAAATGGTATACAGAACCAATATTATGTTTATTAACTAATGTCTAATCAACTTGTCATCGAATCATTAAGTAAACGAAAGTAAAGAAATAACAGTACACTGTTTGAGGGGGTTCAGTTTACAGTAACAAGAACAGATGAGAATGAAAATTGCTCAAAAGGAGAAGTTGTTGAACTTGTCCAGCACGATTTGATTAAAAGTTCTCCATGGGATCACCCTAATTCACCTGCAAAATTCAAGTGTATGGATTGTGTAAGCAATAACAGATCGTAATGCAACAAAAAAAGTCAGCAATAACAGGTGTAAATGTGGAGTTCTTTTAGTCATTCAAAATCGCAATACCTCCATAATACACCAAACTATTCAAGTGGCCTCATAACAGAAATCGCACGGATTTACATCCGGAAAACATGGTACCAAGGACAACGAAAGAAACGACTAATAATACATTCAAATGTGAACTGTAGGACCAATTGTGCTTTTCACGGGCTCATGGATATGGTTAATTATGAGTGTTGACTGTCGCATTGAGATAGAAATGAGCCAGCTTCGTCGATCCATAGACTATTTTAAAGTCATGATGGATAAACAGTCCTTCCATTGATAAAACTGGCTATGAATGACAGACATTGTGGTTTGTACCGATGAAGCAGCTTTTGTGTATGGTGAATTTTGTATGGGAAGTAGTGCATTATAGTTCTAAGCTCTTTTCGGTCGGTGCTGTAAGAATAGCCTATCTACTGTCCTCAAATTCAAATGTCTGTATCTGTGCGGCAACAGCTGTCTTGATGGCTTCAACAAATACCGATGGGACAGGTTTACTGCCTCTTGCAGGTTGAACTCCTAAAGTCCCTGTCGCTTCAAATCTCTTGTTAATTCCCTTTTATTATATGTTGATCCATGTCGTAGGATCTTTACACGATCCTAGTTATAGAACGTCAAAGATATCTATACTAAGAAAGTTGGAACTAGTTGTCAATGAGCTAAAATTGGTATTTTGTTTCAAATTTATCAATTTTGAGAATTTAACATTTGAAGTCAAACGGGTGAAGCGAAGTTCATTAGAAAAGTGCAAATCAAGCGATATTTAAAGATGAATTGTAATTGAATTTATGCAATATAGCTTAATGGTTTATAATTGAATTTGTGTTATTTAAGCTATATACGAATTATGCACTCAAATACTTACCGAATAGAGGAGTTTTCCAACAGGCTGACAAGAAACTTAAGTAAAGTGCATAAAAGAAGCCTACGTGAAGAAAGAATAAAAATATTACATTGAACCAGATTATCTTGTCTTTGTATTTCGGTTTTTCGGATTTTTTCTGAAGAACTACTTTTTCCACGACAGTCGAATTCTGGACAACCCTTCTGAAAGAAAAACATTTTATCTTACAAATAAAGATTTTTCTAATATGCAAACGTTGGTTATTTGGTTCATTGGGTTTTATTGGCACAAGAGCCATATTTGGCTATATTGCGCCAATCAAATAGTAAAAGTATAAAGATATTTTTAAAAAAACTAACTTGTTAAACTAACACTATGCGCTGATGTAAACGTTGGATTTTCCCCATTTCGCTTATCAAGCGAAAGTAAATAGATGAATATAAAAAAGTTAGATTTGGAAGAATTCAAAATTCAAATCCAGTTAGATTCTAAATTCTCATTTTCCAAAAGAGTTTCATCACTGATATAAAATCGACTAAGTTTATTATAACACAAAAACTAATTTTTTAAATAATTATCTTGATAATCACCAGAAACTTGAACGATTCTAATACTTGAAAACCATAATCCCATCCATTTTAATAATACAAACTTTTAGGTCATTGGAAAAAAAATTCAACCTCCAAATGATGACAATTAAGTTGCTAGATATCAATAAAGAAAATTATTTAGCCTTTCTATACTTCACAGGTTCTGATATAGACTTAGAACTTCTATCTATGATTTAATTAGTGGCGTTAAATATTCACATGTTCGTTAACTAATGTATATATAGTAAGAACAAAATATTTTTTTTCAAAAAAGATCACAATGTTTTTGTAAATTTATAACATACAAAATATTTAATCAAAATATACGAAATTTAAAATAAACGTGATAGTATGATGCCACAATATTATGTTATTTTATGTCAATATTGCAAAAACAATTTGAATACTTAAGAAAATATATTTCATTGGAATTTGTTGTGGTTGTTGTTAGAAATGCACTTGCCATGGACAAGGGCGCTGACGGTCGTCAGCGATTTTAAGCAGAAAGAAGCGTCTCTTGTTTTTGAAGGAACGCCAACTAGGGCCAAGAGCACGACTTAGCTGCACACTCATCACATTCACTTACTCAGCCCCTTTTTATAGGAGGGCCCATTCACACACCTCACAGAATTACCTCAATACCCTAACCGGAGCTCGAACCCCGGACGCCCAGATCACGAGAAAGGCACGCTACCTCTGTGCCAGGATGCTGGTGCCATTGAAATTTGATTTATGTAATAGTGCATAACTTAACGCCAGCTTGTGCCCCCGGTGCCTCTAGCTCTAATCAATTAGATGAGCACAAGATGGGGGGACAAAAAATATTGTTAAAGGAAAGAAAGAGACGATACAACATTGAGGGATCTCCAGAGAGAATGCGAATTGGTGTTAAATCTTACACGAATCTATTCAAATTTTTGCTGAAGTTAAAACTGTATGAAGGGGACAAGAATATTTAAACAAATGGTGGCTATGGGTTGAACTTAGAGGGAAATTTACTAACTAAAAGGGGGGATGACAAATTACCATGTGAACATCTCTATGGCATGTATAAACATATAAACAATCACTGTAGAGTCATAAATATGCAGCGTCCGTCGAAATGTAGTACATTTTCTCATTTCAAAGAAATATAAGAAATATAAAAATTCTTTTTGAATATTCAGAGAACTATCGAAATTCTAGAAAATCGATTTTGAGTTGCTTTCTAAGAGATGTTACTGAGGAAAGATTTTGCGAAAATTAATATATATATACAATTTTTTATAATATACCTATACTAAATGATTCCTATAAGAATCGAATCCTTCCTGATTTTTTGTTGATTCGCCCTATAAAAATACATACTGACATCTTAAAAAGGAAGACTACGAATACCGTCCTCATCTCCAGCATTAAGACGTTTTTAATCGAATAGAAACTATATAAACTTAGTAATAATTTCAAAGATGCAGTATTAAAAGTTTTTTTTTTTACTTTATAATAATTGCTAAGATTAAAGCAATGTGGAAATTTGAGTTTTATTTAAAACTCATTATAAAATATCGAAAAATTTCATTCAAAAATAAAATTTTATAAATATTAAAACTATTTAATTTATGATGTAAAGATCCCCACTTATATTTGTCTGAAGTGTTTGCATTTAGTCTCATAAAAATTATCATTTAACTATATAATAAATTTTCATGATCATTATTTAAACAAACAAATTTTGCTTATATATATTTGATTGCATTCTCTAAACAGATTCCCATAAAAACCACCACTCAGCTCTCAGTCTATCAACATCAAATAAATAACGATCACCCAAATGATGTTATTGCAAATGTGCCTCAGGGAAGTATAATTTCCAAACTGAATTTTCATCTATTTATTACAACTGAAACATAATTATATAAAATTAGATACATTATCTACAGTAAAATAATGTAGTAGGTTACCCTAATATCTTACATTCACACGTTTGCTTAATCTATTATATAAATAACACCTTGCTTACATTCCTTGAAAAAGACCCTGAATACTGCCAACTGGACTCTCAGAAATCTATAATATACTATTTTTTTTATCTGTCATCAGAACTATAAACTTTAACCTTTTCATTTTATTTTGCATGATTTTATATTAAAGAAATTGATAATACTTGGCTATTTTGTAACTAACTTCAGCTCCTTAAGAAAATAATTTTATCTAATTTAAATGAACTGTTGATATGATATTTTTTTGAGATTAAAATCAAAAGAACATAATTAGTGCAAAAACATTTTTAAATATAGTTTTGTTTTTAAAAAGTGTTTTTTTTCTAAATAAATAAAATTTTAATTTTATATTACCTTATTTTAAACTTCTATAAGTTTAAAATGAGAAAATTACAGAAATAAACTCATTCAATTACATTTTAATTCCAAATTTCTTTATACGCTTAAATTTATTTTAGATCTAAAAGGTAAAGAATTTTTTTTTAATTTTGCAAATTTATCAGATTAATACATAAATTTTACATGCAAGTATAAAATTTGGCATACTTTTTACTGGTGCAGATCAGAGAAATTTTCATCTTCAAGTGTCAATCGCATTAGTTTGAGCACTGAACTTGTAATCAGTCTCAAAGCTAACTTCTATCCTTTTTCTTCGATTATTCTGAAACTTAAGCATATTATTTTCAAATAAGTCTCTTAGTTTTGAAGAGTTACCTGTCATCAAAAGGGTAATACTGAATTTATTTTTCGATAACATATTTTCTTAATGATTTCAATAATATTTTATTATTCTTTTTGCTTTATTCAAATTGAAAGCAGTTACAGAGACATGGAGTCAATGACTGCACCAATAATAAAAACTTTGAAAAAGAATTTCCCGGCCATACGTTAATCTTTATACTTACACGAATGCCAGTATATTGCATAAAGAGCAACATGAAGGATCCGAGGAGACGACTATATTCAAGGACAAAATGCCATCTAATAATCAAAAATAGTGAACATCGCGGAGCCGTTTTAACTCCTGTCTACAGTAAAGGGGTACTAGTATTTTAAATCATCAGATCTATCTCAACTATAAAACAAAATAAATACATGGCGATTGTAGAAACAGTATTGTAAATCTGAGCTAAAACAAACTATGAAAATCTGAGGTTATTGCTATATGATTAAGAATTGTTTCTTTTATTATTAATAAACTAAATTTTGACGTTTTTATTTCTTCATCCGAAAGAGAATTATTACTCTCCCAATTATTATTTTAAAAAAATACTTTCAACCAGATAGACTGATCTCTTCGAAACATTTTTCTTACTTTCCAAGATAGATGTTAATCCAGCTTTGCCCAAGAAAAAAAAAATATAATAAATATTGGGTGTGGCTGCGAATATAAAATAATTTTTATTCTCAATACTGATGAAAAAAATACTTTTGAATAAATACTTCATCGTTTAAAATAATTTTAAGGTTTATTTATAAACAATAATAGAATTGGAATAAGTATAGTTTAACAAGCATATATGTTCTGAATAAAGAAAATTTAGCATAAAATATTTTTATTCACATTCTAGTGCAAATGTCCAAATGTGGTAAAAATGAAAAAAAAAAATGATGTCCTTCATTCTTAAACTTTGGAGACAAGAAGTAATAAAAAGCGGGAAGAAGAAATGATACATATTTCTAACATTACCATGTCTAATTTAAAATAATTCCTTTAGTTTAAGATCTTTATTTGCTTACATATTTATTTTACATTTTATCTTCCTAAAAGGATTAAATTTTTTTAATTTAACAGTATTTACGACAGTTAGAAAGAAGCGGAAATCCTTTATATTTGAATAGAGCGCATAGAAATAATACACGAAAAATTTTTGGAAATAATGAAATCCCAATAAATTGGAATAGTTTAGATTCGAAGAGAGCAAAGGTTATGGTTTTGAAAAGGTGCTGAAATTAGCTTAGAATTCACTTATGTTTCGAACTATAAATTATTTAATTCGTTATTTACATATGTTACAACAAATTCATACCCAAAGCAGAGTAACAATTAAGAATATTTTTTAGGAGAAAGACAAGTATTCAAATTTTATATTTTAATACACTGCTAGATATTCCATGCATAGATTTATGCTACAAGGAATACTACAAACAATTTAAAAATTTCTACACCAGAAAAGTATTTTTATTGATGAAATTCTAAACTGAATACTTGATTGGACGAAATAATGTCTTAACTTGTTACAATAATAGAAACTTTCACTGTAAATTCTATTGCATCATATTAAATTATTCTTCTTCTGAAAAGGGAAATTCAACAGACTGTTATTTTCGAATATTTATTAGAATAAATATTTTCAAGAAAAAAAGACTTCTTTCGAATAATTATAAATTATTGAAAATTATCTTTAAACATTAATTTATAGGAAGAAAACTTACTTTGTAATAGTTTTCATCTTTACTTTTCAACTTTTTCCAAAGAAACAAGTTGTGGCAGATTCAAATAAAATTTAAAACAAAGACTTGATTTTATATATATGAAATAATAACTTGTTAGATATAGTAGAAGTACTAGATATTTATCAATTTAATAGATTAAATAATATTGGCACGCCAAAATAGAAAACTTTTCTTTTTAAAATACCAGGAAGAATTCTACATCTATTTTGCTCACTGGTAGAAACGAACAACGTAGTCGTGGAAGATTAAGAAAAAGCCTATTTTTAGTTTTATCTTAGTTTTATGAGGTTGTGTGAGGATTATGGGAAATATTTATTTCGATCTTTTTTTTTCTTTCGAAATTGAAGTCCTTATATGACGTAAACAAACCAGGATTTCCAAATTTAAACAATTCTTCTATTAAATTTGTGTATTATTAGGAAAAGTTATATTTTCTTATTCTAAAGAGTTATATTTGTAATTATTAAAAAAATCTTTTAATTTTATGAAGTTTAATAAATTATATTCACAGCATAATTTAATTTTATGAAGTTATTAGAAATTATATTCACAGCTCTAATTGAATATTTTTGTTTTATAAAAATGAAAATAAATTAATAGAGAACATGTAAGCGAATAAACTTCTGCATGTGAAGTTTTTCCAATAGCCATAAACATTTTCCAATGCATGCGAAGTTTTATTCGCCAGTTCCTGACGAATAAAACTTCGCATGCATCGGAAAATGTTTATGGTTATAGTTTTATAAAATATTAAATCTTAGGATACGACGTTAATGAAGTATAATTTTATTCTTTACAAAGTGGACGTTACAAATATAATTAATTTTAGAATAACAACAAAACGGGTGATGCCATTCGGGCAAAAGGTAATTATGCTAAATGGTTTACTTGTTTGCTTGCCGCAAAATCCTCCCCACCCTGGTCAACCTCCAGAGGTATGACCAGTTGGATTGGACGGGTAATCTCCTTTACTTTGGCACGAAGGATGCAGATACGAATTCTTCCGACCCACCACCCTCCCCACCAAGCCGCTTGTGGTGTAATAAACTTCCACTTTATACCATTGTGAGCATAGAGGCCTAAAGAATCATACAACTTTGATACAATTTTAAAAAGTAAACGTTGAGTTGCAGGAACAGCAATCTGATAAACACTTTCATTTATGTCTGTATGAAATAAATTTTCCTTGGTATTCTAGCTAAATCTTAATACTTGCGTACTTCTTTTAAAGCTGAAATCTTTTAGTTACCAAGTATCCTGTAGGTTCTTGGAGTTTGTATTCCATTTATCTAAAGGTAAACTTATCTCTGCCATTAAATCTTGCATTTCTTGGTAAAGATCTGTTGCTTGCTCAGCAGTATCTATTCCCATAACAAAGTCGTCCATGAAAATATTATTCTCCAGGTGCTTAGCTGCAGTAGGGTAGGTATCAGAGTACATATCAGCTCATTCACGAAGAGTAGCACAAAGCAAAAAAGGAACTAGAAGTCAATCCAAAAGGTAAACGGGAAAAACGGTAAGTAAGTATTTCATTTCGCAAGTGTATTTTTCCGTTTGCATCCTTTTCTGTCTTAAACCACAGGAACCTAGTACAATTTCTATCCTCTTCAGCCAAAATAAGTTGCACAAATGTTTGACGTCCATCACTAGTGAGTGCGAATTTATGAAGTCGAAATAGTAGCAATGCTGCAAATAATTCTGGAAGCTATTTCGGACCCTGATCAAGAGAATCATTTAAGTAAGGATGCCCTGGAGTATGAGAAGAAGCGTAAAATACAATTCGCCATTTCTTTTCGTTAGTCTTTTGTTTTTTAACTATATGATGAGGCAGGTAAAATAGTTTAGATTCGTTTCAAGGAATTTCATCGGCAAGTTCAACATGTTGGTTATCGATATAATTTTGCATTTGTTCTGTATAAATATCTTTTAAGTCTGAATGAGTTTGAATAATTCTATTTTTGCCGCCATATTTGTCCATCAGGAGTTTTTTAGTAGTTTCATAAGTATCGGCAACAATGTTTATACCATAGACCAAACGTTTTGGTTCATCTAGCAAATAACATCGTAAAAAACATGTTTATCTATTACGGAAAGATTTGGATTATTATCTACGGAAGATTGAAATTGTTCACAAAAACTTTGCCATTCTTCCACGTCGCCTTTGAATGGTTCTAACTTAATTGTAGGCAATTTTACAGTATACGATTGAATAGCAGGCGTTGTATTACAAGGGTTTAATTTCATTGTCAAATTATTATCATTAACAGCCGAATCAGTAACGTTATTCATATTTGAAACTTTACTTTATTTTGAATCATTTTTTGAGATTTAAAAATTGCAAATTCGGCATTATCGATATAGCTTTCACATTGTAAAATATCGTTTTCGTATTCTTCATCTGAAAGTAAATTGTGAATTTCATCATCTATTAATTTCATATCATTTAAGGCAGCTTTTAAACGTTTACAAGTATATTCCATATTTTCAATTAAAAAATCATCTTTAATTCTACTTACTTCAACAGAAAAACGAGTAATGTTACCGCGAACAGTTTTCCGTTTTCTCTTGAGTTGTGCCCTTTTGTTTCTTGTTTCATCAGCCGTCGCCATTGCAGTAATATGAAGTATAAATACAAAAGGTTCAGTAAGAAAGTAAACTTGCCGATATTTCGTAAAAAGCAGGAAGTATTAATTTTCAGCCCTGATTCACATAGGGTTTCGGCACCATGTATTAAATCTTGGGGGACGACGTTAATGAAGTATAATTTTATTCTTTACAAAGTAAATGTTACAAATATAATTAACTTTAGAATAACAACAAAACGGGTGATGCCATTCGAGCAAAGGGTAATTATGCTAAATGGTTAACTTGATTGCTTGCCGCAACATAGGGATAATCACTGGAATTTAATTCCCTTATATGATTATCCTAAAATATTCATTTTTATGAGAACTTCGGTTTCTAAGTGAGAAAAATGTAATTCCTTTTTCTGTTTTTTATTAGATTTCTCTAAAATGGCACTTTCAAATCTTAAAATGTTAAGACAAATTTTATAGAACATAATGTTTTACGTAAAATAAATGTCATTATTGATTAATTTAATAGTTTATAATGAGTTATTCTGTATCAATTATTGATATACCATATATGATATGCGCATATATATAAGGTTAGTTTGGATACAAAATATAATGATAGGTAATGCAAGAAAGTTGGTCATTCCTGAGACTTTAGAAGGTTATCCCAAAGCTTTATAAACTGTTACTCTAAAAGAAGGGACCTTTACAAATTGAAAGCATTTGAAATTTAACTACGTATTTTTTAGGATAAGAAAAATGGGAAGGAATAAAACTCTTTCCACTTGACTCTTATAAATAAAAAGTCTGGAAGAATACTTGCTTGAATTTCTTGGAAACCTGTTTGTAGACACCAAATATTTTCTTTTCAGTACAATTTTGATTGTTTTAAATTCCTGAGAAATATAATAAATGGAGCAATTATTTTATTCTATGAGTAGGCATTAATTTTTTATTTATGGTTCTATTTAAAAATTCTATAAGATAGAAAAAAATGACTGAAATTATGAAAAAAACTAAAATTATAAACAATTAAATTCTGAAAAAGAATACTGGATTACAGATGCAATAAAAACTGAACTTCATGACACTCTCACTTTAGAGCACTTTTCTATTACCTGTATTAAGCAGTCATTTTGCGCTACTAAAGAGATATTTTCATCGAATGCGTGGTTTCTCTTGTTAGCTATTAATGTTCTTCATTGGAGATATTGAAAAAATTCCGATTCTTTAAGGCAATTTATTGTCCGTATTTCGTCACTGAAGCCAAATTCCTTCCTCAATTTCGTTGATAATATGGACACCATGCATAGCTCGATCAAGAGCTGCGAAAGCCCCTTTTTTCAACATCGAAACCTTCATAACAAATGATTAATTTGTTGGATATTTATTATTTATATTACATTCTCAATCTTTTCTTTACTTATAATAAAGCACGATGTGTGTGTGTGTGTGGCGCAGTACAGGCCAGACCGTTCGACATACAGCTACCAAATTTGGTATATGTATACCTTGGGTACCGGGAATATGCACCTCGGAGCCCTTTTTTGAATTTTTAATTAAAATGGTAGTTAATAAAAAATTATTAATTTAATCGTTTTTTTTCAACAATTTATTTCGCAAAAAAATAAAAATAAAAATGGAAATAAAATTTTATCTTCTCGAGGATCTCAAAAAAAAAATTCAGCTTTTAATAAAATGTTGCCATCAGATTTTCAGAAGTTCTGATTAAAAAAAGCTAATTACTACCAAAAATAAAACGGAAAAATATAATTTTCATCACGCGATTATATGAAATGAAACAAATAGGAAATGTCATATTTTTAAACAATAAATGCAAGAGAAAATTTTTCTTGATCGTTTGCAATATCAAAATTAACAATTCGATTAAAGAATTAAAGTAAATAAAAATACAAAGTAAAATTATATTACAAAATTGCGACAGTTAAAACTGAAAAAGAATTTTTAGAAAAGCAACAAACGATAATCTTCTGAGAGCAAGATTAATTATTTAAAAGCAAGAAATTTTAAGCGAACGTCATTTCAAAGAAAGGACGAACAAAAAGCAATTGATAATCAGTAGAAGTAAAATATTTTTGCATTCTTTTTTTTTAATTTTTAAAACCATAAGACATGTCTTGAATTGTTACTTTTACTTATGTGAAGATATTTTGTGCAAATCAAAGAATTAACCTTCGTGTTTGTAATTTATCTCTGCATTTTAATGAATCATGCGAAATAAAAACACATCTTCTTTCAACGAAGTAACGTAATATTAAAGCTATACTGGTAAAAGTAGGTCAGCTATTTGAAAACGCATCTTCTTTCAAACAAGCATACGTAATAATTAACAATGCAAAGTATGTAAAAGCATATAAAACTATTTTTACCCGCATATTTCGGAGACATGAAAACTTTCTAACAAAACAATATCATGTTCTCTCACGAGAAAAAATAAATCAACTATCATTCCAAATTAAACATGTAAAAATGTCATTTTCGGCACGTGTCTGTATAAAATGAAACAAATATGAAACATGATATTTTTGGAAAATGAATGGATGGAAACGTTCTATGATATTTTACTATACATATATTAAAACTCCAATTAAACAATTTTATTTAGGGCAAATATGACTTAACATCTACAAAGCATCTTCTGTAATCGGAGCCCAACATCTAATTTCATAATGTTTGGTGGAGAGACATAAATCTCTTAGAAATTGGTCCAAGTGAAATATATAATTATAGATTTAGGGAAACAATGCTGATGTATTAAGTTTTTACATACATAATTTGCACTGTGAATCCTATTCAACAAAATATTCTTAAGACAATAAGTCCTTAAATAAAAAAGTGGCATTCTAATCAACTAAATCAATCATTAAAGTTGATCGATCTATGAAAATTTCAACATAACTATTCGATATATACTGGCAATTTTAGATCACTTTGTCAAGATATCAAAGAAGTCAATCAGAGTTACTCTAGAATAATTGGTCTAGATTATGATAATGATGATTGTTTTAAACTTGCAATATTCAGAACCGAATAAATCAGCCAGATAGAATAGATAGAAGAAGATAGAAATTCTTATTTATTTATTTAGAAGTTGAAATATTAAGAATATTTTACAAATATGAATCTATAAGACCAAAGGAATTTAAACTATAATTTTTTGAAATATATTTATAAACCTAAAAAAATATTATTGAGAGCACATATATGCATCTAAAAATGAAAATAAAAGCTGAAGGTTTCAATTAACCTTTGAAATTTTTGCTGAATAATTCCTTGAGATCTTATAAATTATATAAAAAATTATAATGTTTCAATTTTTGTATTGAACATAAAACTTCAATGTTGGACTATTCAGTTCTTAGTTTAATTTAAAGACATGCTTAGATTGAGTAAAGAGGTCTTTATATTAATTGAAGTTTCATCCTTTCCACTTTAATTTAAAAGTGAATTTTACGTGCACTGATTGAAAATCAGAGAGAGATGCGGACTTCAAAGATAGGTCTGTTCTGTTTAAGGCCTACATAATAGTATAAGTGAATTAAATGACTATCGAAATTTGAAGCTTAAAAATATTTTGCTGAAAAACTTATTATGAGACCAAGTTATATAAAAAATGATTTAATTCTTTAGTCGGCATTAATATTGGCGAACCGACTGGTCGCCAAAGGCGGCTAGTTTTAAATAAATTCAAAAATAATCCTAAGGTCGAGTGTGTTATATCAAACTTCCAAAAATATGGAAGCAACTCAGGATGGAACTATTACAATCCTTATATAATATTTTGATTGAATTTCGGCAAAAAAAAATATCACTTTCCTTCCAAATATTTTTAGTTCCATCAAAGAAATATCCGTTTTCATCAGTAATGTCAAATTCATCTCTGTAGCATAAGTTATTAATTTTTTAATCCGTTGTTAGCCGGCATTTATCGATTGCCACAAAGTCCATACCTTTCTGCAAAAAAAAAAAAATAATCTGTATCATGTAAATAGAATAACTAGATTGGGCTTTTGCACGACATGAAATAGCAGATGGAAATAACTTTTCTAAACAGTCAACAATGAAATAAATATGCTGATTGTTTTCGAGACGTTCACTTTGATGTACAGTGCACTGTGAATAAAAAACACCTCTTTTTGATGAAGAAATTGCAAATTGCATTTATATCCTTCATAGTTAATAATATATCAGTTCTTTTTTAATCAATATCTATTTTATCAACGAGTTTTTATTGCCAATGCACATTCTTACTTAAGTATCTGATATAAAATTTTTAAAAAAATTTCTTCACATTTTAGAGCTAAAATAATGTTATAAGCCATTTGACATAAAACAGAAAACTTCTAAAATTGGAGGGGAGGGGGTAAATTAGAATAATGGATGAACTAAAGAGAAACAATAAAAAAAATAGTTTCCTTATACCCAATCTTAATTTTGAAGTGAATAAAATTAAGGAATATGCACCACAGAGATCATATCATGCAGATTTCTTTTTCGAACATAAATTCACAGCATGTACAAAATTATTTATACATTTACTTCCAATATTTTAAAAGTCATTCACGAAATATAGCTTAAAACCGAATAAAAACTTAATTTTAAGTTTCATTCTTATAAAAATATCCGTTTACAGGTTTAAAAAAATCGAAATCCAAAATTTACCTCCTCAAATGTATTTAAACAAATTACTTAAAGGATTTCATTAATAGTTGTGATTTGAAAATCAATATTAATAAAGCTCTTTTCCAATAGATGACCTGAAAAGCGAATACCACAACACTATTTACACCCTTATAATGTATCAAAAATAGATAAATGATTTAATAAAAAGATACAATTACAGCTCTATAATTTTGAAGATTTACTTAGTATAACTCAATCTGTATTACAGACCAGCCAAAAATATCGATATTTTATGGAAATGTTATGGTACTATGACACTTCATACACAGTATAAACATAAGTGCTTTAAACTGTATTATTGGATATAAAGAACTATAACTAAAATTTACATCATGTAATAATTTCAGTAAAGATTTCTAGTAAAAAATATACATAAATTTTTTTACAATACTATCAATAAGTAATATGAAATGTTATGGAGGAAGCAGAGTCAATCGTAATAAAAAAAATTTCTTTTGAACGAAAAACATCAAAACATTAATAGCAAGAAAAAGCTTTATCTATGTCTAACATTACAGCTTATGCTATATAAGAGAGAATTTTAGAACAACGTAAACTCATTTTATGTATCGTATAACTTATTATTTCTTATTGTAAACAGAGATATTCTGGAATGAGTATATACTAAACATAATAAAAAAGATATGAATTTTATTATATATTTTTAATAGATCATGTCCCATATTGGTTTTTTTTCACTAATTTTGTAAAATATATTTTATTCATATAATTATGTTATATATCATTTGCTACATATAAATTTTTGGTATAAATGTAAACTAAACAATAAAAGAAATACAAAATATTTCAATGTAACCCAAGCATAAAAAGGAATGGTATTACAGCAAATTACAAACACATGTATATATATTTGTCATAAAATAGAGAAAATAATTTAGTAATGTGATACCGAGCATTAACAGTCTCCCCAGTCGACAGGTTGGTTCACAGTAAATATTACTTACATTTGATTTTAGATAAATCGCGTTGAGTAATTTCATATTTCATGCTCACGATAAGACATGTCTGATATTAAAGTCCTGTTATTTTTATTTATTAAGTTTTGTTTATCAAAATTTATGAAACTTTTTTAAGGATATTGTACTATAACATTATATATGTATTTAAAAATGTAAATATTTAATAATCTACCATCTAAATTTCTAATTTTAATTTTTCTAATTTCTAAGTTTTTAGAGGGTTGAATGTAAAAAAATACTCGAAAACTGTACGATGTAAAAGTATATCTAACGAGTCAGATTTTCTTTGCGAAGTAACAAGACATTGCTGTGCTATGTACTCAAAAATTCCTTGCAAAAGTTTAAAAATCCACCTGCAGAAATATTAAGACATGCAGCCTCTAAAGACGCTCATAATTGCAAAATGTTGCCAGTACCAGATTTTGTGCCCGGACTAATATCTCGGCATGCACAATAAATGTTTAATGATGCACATATTATATCTAACTCACAAAATTTCTCATTCTTCAAATCAACTGCGGGAGTTATTACCCAATAACGTGACGCATTGTCATTCATAAAAATTCCATTGTTGTTCCTGCACATTGAGTTCCTGAATGGCTGCATGTGGTGTCCCAGATGCAAAACATAATCATTTTTGGTCAATGGTCGTTTTATTTGAATCAAGTGATTCAGCCCAATCTATGTATAAACAGCCTACACTATCAAAAAGTCACCATCAGATTACATCATGATACAAATAGGATCCATGGCTCCGTGGTATTACTCAATTCGAACCCTACTATCAGCTCTTAGCAATTAAAATCTTTATACGTCCGAACAAACCACGGATTTTCAATCGTCTAGGATCCAACCAATATGTTCATGAGCCCAGGTAAGACGCTGTAAATAATATTAGGCTTTTAGTAATGGCATAATAGTCAGGTTTCTGCTGCCATGACCCATTAAAACGAAATTTCACTCCATTGCCTTAGCGGTCATGTTAGTCGAACATTTAACATTGATTTCTATGATTATTTCATGTAGTGACTGTTTCTGTTAAAACTGACAATTCTACGAATACGTCGTTGTTCTCGGACGTTAAGTGTAGGAGACCGGCCACTACAGTAAGCATGATAGGATTTGAGATCTCAAATTAGGTATTCTTGACATACTCGACTCTGGAACTCCGTAACAATTTCCAAAATGTCATGACCCATTCAGCTAGCCCCCTTTACCATTCCGCATTGAAATTTTGTTAATTCTTGTCTTGATGCCACAATCAGGTCAGAATCATTTTCATATGAATCACTTGAATAGAAATGAAAGACCAGTCAAGACACTACTTAAGAAAGAAAGATAGTCTAATTTATACATTTTTGTGTGATTCTACGGCTCTTAATAAAGTGTTATCCCATGACTTTTGTCACTTGATTGGATATATTTCCATACCCATAAATCTGATAGATTCTGATGGAATACAGTCGTTAAAATATCATACATTTATTTTATATACAACAAAACTATTACAAGCAAACGTATCTTCTCATCAAGGTTTTTTTCAGCAATAATAAGTTTTAAGACTGATGAAATAAGAGAAAATACGAAAACAATTTTAATCAATAAATAAAAATCTCTCTAATGCACATAAAACATAATTTTATAAGAAAGCAAATAATGTTATTACAAGTCTTAACGATTCATAAATTTTTATATGATTCAACTTGCCTATAAAAAGATTCGAAAATCTTGATTCCTTCAACTTCAATTAGTACATTAGTACGAAACTAAAGATGACAAGCAAAATGAGCATTGCAATTTTGAGCTTTTTAAGTTTGATTTTTATCATTCATGGCATGACAGGCAAATCAAACGACTACGTTAAGTACAACAAGTGCTGGACCTATTCCACATGCTCTTCAGGCAATATGAAACTTTAAAAAAAATTCTAAATTAATTAATGTAATAATTATTAGTAACTATTATCAAAGGTAATATTAATTACTATTTAATCACCTGTTAATAAAAAGTATGTAGTGTAGCTAAGGAAAATGACGTTAACCCGCTTGCTGAAAACTTGTTCTTTTTTTCTATTAAAAGTTAATAGAGATAGAAAAACTGTTTGCAATATTCTGGTTAATTTTATTTTATAGATATGATAATATTATAGAACAATATGGTAGTGAAAAGCATAAATATGGAAGACATGTAGCAGAGTCGCTCATTTTGATAAGTTTTGCCACGGTCTACATGAAATTTAATTTTCTTTAACCGTATTACTATTAGTTATCTTTACTCTTTTGAATTTTAGTCTATACGGGTATTCAATTCAACTTTTTTATGTGTTGCATTGTAAAAGCATAATAAATAGATAATAATGAATATTTTTGAATTGATGCTTTTATCGTCGCCTTAGAAAGTTTTAGGTTTTGACAATTCTTGAATCAACTATCATGATTTGTGAGTTAATTTAAGCTTGAGATTTTAATTGCAGATGTGATTGAAACAGCCTAAGATTTACTTTTCAAAGTTCATTTTCGCCTAAACTCTATAGCGTTCTGGCAAAACTTTTCATCTACAAAGCATTTTCAAATATTTATATCTTGTGGTTTCTATTATAATTCGGTTTTTCTACTAAACAAAATTAAACTGGAAACTTTAAGGAAGCATAAGGAAAACTTTAAGGGGGCTGTAAAGGAGCATTCTATTACATATACATACTATTTCCTATTAAAATGCTGTTTTAAATAACCAACACAAGCTCATATATTTCTGTATTTCTGATTTACTCTAAAGGTTTGTCCCATGATTTTTTTACAAGGAAAGGAATTGAAATAACATATTTAATTATTACTTTATTCATCGTAGAAATTATTTCAAACTCGGAAATAAAAGCGCTCTACAAAATAAGAGCTTTTCATTAAATCCATAAATATTAAACCTATAATAATTAAGGCTGCATTTTTTGTCAGTAAAATAAATAAATAATTTTGTCAAATACAATACAAATTATGGTTTGTCATGTGATTTCAACAGTTCTTTTTTTATTAAAAATTAATTCCTTATTATGCTTCTGAAAAATTTAAAATTCTAAAAATTTTGGGAGGATAAGCAATAAAACTATATTTTAAATTTTTTATTGAAAGTGGAAATATTAGTTAATAATTAATACAATTTTTGTCGTTTTAGATGGATCAGAATATGGGGAAATAAAAAACTGCTTCATGAAGTTGAAACCCGAAGTAAAGGCTAAGATTTCTTTTCTTGATTTAAAAAATGCTTTTTTATTTATGTTATTAATGCAAAGTAATTATTAAAATGGAGAATTCGAGTCATTTTCAAACAGTTTCATTTAATTTTACTTTCGAATTTCGGAATTAAAACTAAAGAAGCTGTTTATCATCAAAGAATGTTTCGAAACAATTTAGTTACATCTTTGCAAGCAATCCTCCGTGGAAAAAGGTTTTTAATTTGGTTTGAGGAAGAAACAATTTTAATCAATAAATCAGAGTGAGCAATCTTTTCAAAAACCAAATATGATATTCATTTAATTAGTTTTGCACGCCTTTTTTCCTCCATGCATCTAATCCGAAAATATTTCGAAAATTCTCTTGTTTTATTAAAGAAAAAAACATTTACTATATAAGTTAGAAATTTGTTTAGTTACACTAATGTGCAAGTGATAGATTTAATATGATTTTATCATTATCTCTTGGTATAGAAACATTTTTAAAGGACCAACATCAGAATTTCTTAAATTATGAATTGAAACTGCATTCGTTTGACAGAAATATTAGCTTCTGAATAACTGAGAGCTAATGCATTGATAAGAAAACTGAAGTAAGAAAGCTTTCTAAGAATAATCCTTCTTTTAATTTACTATTATATTTGACTTACCGCAATTTTATTTTTAAGGTATTCCACTCACACTTCTATTTGCCGAAATTCGATCCACCCGTTTTTCTGAGAGCTTAATTTTTTAAAAAAAATACTTTGAACAGTTAATATCAATTTTATTCACCATCAGAAATATTGATAATCTTCTTAGTTATATAGTCACTGAAATAAAAAAAGAACATATTTTAAATGATATTGGGCATAAAAATAATTATTTAGATTTTTTCCCCATGAAAATTCGTATTTAATTGATTCAGAAAATATTCAAGAATTATGATTTCCTTCATTTAATAATATGAACAAGAATTATATTAAGAAACAGGAATGTACTCAATTGTGTTAGTGTGTGTGAAAGTCGAGGTAAAACATTCCATTGCTGATATCGGAATCGCTTACTGAATAAGAAATTCTTCTATATTAGAAAGCTATAAAGAATGCAGATTTTTGTAAGATTGAAATCGGCAATAAACTCAAAAGTGTTTTGATAAAAGAAAAAAGTGTCAAGAGAAACTCTGTTGTAATTAAATGATTATTGTAAATAAATTTTAGATTTGGTTATTGTAAATTAATGCTGTAATTAAATGTTTTTTTTACGTTTTATGATTCTTCTCGCCCATAATTTAAGGAAATAAAATGCTATTTTTACATTTATTTCAGGAATTAAAATCAGCGTACCAGTTCATAAAAAATAATTATTTCCATTTCAAAAGCGATGATATTGCAGGTGCAGTAAAAGAATTCTGCGATTTTGATGATGCCACAAAGGTTCGTTTTCTTCCAATGTTAACTTGTCTTCTAGTCTTCTAATTGCTAAAGAACAAACCTCTTAAAATATATATATATGTCAGACACGGACACAATATATAGGTTAGACAATATATATGTCAGACAAGTTTAAAGCAGTGCATCTCAATGTATGTGAATTGGCATCTTTGCAGTTAACCGTTTGAGAAAGGAAACAATAATTACGAAGAAAATATAATAAGAGTCTGGAATTATATCATTGGTTTATTACAATAAAGAAATGTAGTATAACTTTTGGAGAATTTGTGTGTATTTTTTTATTTTTAATAAAAATAAATTCTTCTAAAACTATATGGGCTTTTCGAATACTTGTATTTAAATTCAAATTTTGCATCCATTATTTGAATTATCGTAACATTCTTCCCGTGACTACTAGAATTCGCAGAAAGTGAGATTTTAAAGTGACACAACTATGCTTTACTTGTTGATTTAATTCCTGAATACTTTCAATCATGGGCACATGCATCTAGTGCAAATACTCATCAAAGGTTTCCCCTGGAATTCAGGTCTGGGCTGATGGCTGATCAGTAACTTGACTCTGCAGAGACCAATCTTTTATTAAGTGAGGAGTGTGAATAGGCACATTGTCTTGGTAGAATTTCTTATTTTCTCCTAAGATGTTTCCAGTTGGAGGTAGGTTGCTTTAGAGGATATTTTGATAATCCTCAGAACGCTTTCGACCAGTTCGAAAAGTGAAACTCGTTAAAACAGAGCATCCTTTCCTAATTGTGGACTAAAATTTAAGAAATTCTTGTTGTAGATGAGGCCAGCAATATGCCCTTTCATCTAGATTGATTTTTTTTACCACTGCATAAAACATATGAAATTTCATCTATCCAGTGCGTTCATTTATAGCCCAAAGAAAGCGCGCGTTCCTACAATGTAAATTCAGTGTAGGTGCATGACACAATGTGGGAAATTTATGAAATTTTCTTGTGCCTGCCTATATGCGATGATGAACTGTAGATCTTGAAATTGGGATTACTAAATTCCTCTTAATTTCAAGTCATCCTTGTTTTACGCTGAAAATGGTGGCAAAATACCTCTGCATTATCACCCAGATGTTTTTTTGGTTGACCTTAAGGCTATTCTGCAACCACATTGACACCTTGTGTTTCATTACTTCATGAGTGCAAAAAACAACAACACCCACATATTTTTGTATTCTTAAGAGCTATTGACCTTTTTACTTAAATATACCCTTTTTTTATTCTATTTGTGTCGAATATACTATCTTAACTTCTTCTACATTAATTTCATCATTTCATCAAATTTTCGTCCATCATTTTATCACATTTTAAGATGCAAAAACCACTTTTTTACGTCATATTTATCCCTTTTTATTCTTACGTATATTTATAATTTAATAAGTAAATATTTTTTAATCTTCTATACTTTAATCATTTGATTGGCGCAAAATAGCTAAATAGGGTTCTTGCGACAAGAAGCCACACAACAAACAAACCAATCACATTGCTACTCCCCCTTTTGATGTATTTTCATGGATTTCACTTCATTTGTCTGTAAACATAAGAAAATTTGAATATTTTCAGCTTTTGAGCGTCTAATTTTAGCTATATGAGGAACAGAGAATTCAACCTTCGGTGGCATTTTTCATCTATTAGAAAATAGAAGAACGAGCAGTGATTTTATACTACGAAGTTGTTAAGTCGCTTGCTCAGACCTCAGAATGCACAAATTATTTAACAAAATGGTAATAAAAGGGATTTTTTTCATTGTTTATATAATATGTGAAAGCTTATTTTGAATTCCACTTTCTACAAACAATATGTGATGCAAGCATGATATTTTTTATTGTGATAAACTTATGTTATAATTTAATAAGACATTTATGTTTTAAGTGACAATTTTTCTCTTTTTTTATTCGTTGTTTCTAAAAAGTCGCTTTGAGATGAACTATATAACAGCATGACTTTTGAATATGATCTATTATAGCTTAAAAAACGTTAATTTGCTCTTATTTTTGTTCTTACAGTGTATACACTGAAAACTGTTTTTTTTAAATAATATTCATATAAAAAAAGAAAAATATATAATATTTGAAGTAACTGTTTTCCTTTTCAAATATTTAAACTTAAATTGTATTACAAAATATTTTACAAAATTGTTAATCGAACAGATCAAATATACAGTATTTTGAGTCACATTTACTTTATTTTAGCTAAATTGGTATAACATAAAAGGCAATGCATTTAATTCCAAAGAAATGAAATGAATATCGCTATCATTTTAAGACGGAAGTAACCTGAATTCAGATTTAAAATGAATATTGAATTTAATTCATTTTGTACAATGGACAATGATTTTGTATAATGTTAAGTCAATTCCTTTTCTTATAAAATCACCCAAGACTTACATAATCGTAAATTAAATTCCTTCAATTATTTATCATTTGACATACACAATTGCATATTTAAAATCACAAAAACAATATTTTTTATAATACAAATCGAAACTGAAATAAATAAAATATTGAAAAAATAAACCTATTTTTTTAGTAATATAAATGCGTCAGAATTTTTTTTACTGATCAGCCATCAGCCCAGACCTGAATTCCAGGGGAAACCTTTGGTGAGTATTTGCACTAGATGCATATGCCCATGATTGAAAGAAAAGGTTTAGTTTTAGAAATTTAAAGTGGTTGTGTCCAAAAGAGCATCAGTTAAAAAACTCAATGTATGATATTTAATGTTAACTGGTGGACAAAATTAGGAGATGGAAGGCATTTTCACTTATTTCTCGGAAAATATGTCATGAAACATGGGCTGTCGATTGCCATATAATGGCATTATGGCACTGGTGTCACTGAGATGAGTTTATGTATTTTTGTGGGCATTGCTAAGCCAGCAGGAGGTATAAAAGTCTGCAGCCAGCTGCTCAACACATTGCAATTTACAACACAGTAACGAGTAGTACAGTGTATCTTGAATACTCTTGTTGCTTTTTGTTGATTTTTTGGTGCAATGAGTGAACATCATCCTTTAGACGAAGGTATGAGATGGAGAATTGTGGGTAGACTTTTAGCAGGGCAGTCCCAAGCTCAGCTAATAGGGAATTGGATGTAACTCCAAGCGTTGTTTCGAATTTGTAGAGTTTAAAAACAGTGGTACAGTGTCCAGAAGACCAGGACAAGGTTTTCCGAGAGCAACAACGCCCAATGAAGACTAGTATTTGTTACTTACAGCCAAGCACTAGAGGGCGTCTACAGCGATGCAACTGTCTAAGAACCTCGCTGTTGCCACAAGAATATTAGTTTCAAAGAAGACAGTTACTAGAAAGCCCGCCATTTTCACCCCACTCCTTCCTTCCTACAAAAGAGAGCGTGTACAATGGTGCAGACAGCACCAACACTGAACACAGCTCCAATGGGTTAATGTTCTCTTCACAGATGAGAACAGGTTCAATCTACAACCGGTTTCTCGACGAATATTCATATGGAGGGAGCCTGGTACCCGATACCATGGGCAGGGATCATGCAAGATACCTGAACACCACTCCATGTGTTTTACAATGGTTTCGTGAATGCCCAGAGGTGCAGGCAGGTGATCCTACAACTCTATGTATGCCTTTTCAGAGGTGCTGTTGGCCCTGAATTCGTTTTTAGGGAAGACAATGCCCGACCACATAGAGCTGTCCTGGTTGAAGGGTATCTGGAAAGTGAGGATATTCATCAAATGGATTGGCTAGCGAAATCTCCTGATCTTAATCCCATTGAACAATCTTAGGATGCTCTTGGAAGGGCTAATGCGATACGCTACCCCCACCCACAACCATTTCGGAGTTAAAAATTGTTCTGGTAAAAGAGTGGGAGGAACTTCCTCAAACACTCCTTAACTCTCTTATTAATAGCTTGCATATTCGTTATGAATGCTGTTTATCTGTCAGAGGTGACCGCTCACCGTACTAGAGACAACCATACGCCATACAAACCTCACTTTCATTGACATTTTTATCATGAAGTTCAGTTCACTTTGGACTGTTGGCAATAACTTGTCAATAAAGGGCGCATTACGTTTTGCTAAGCCCACACTATTGGCATATTCTAAATTATATCCATACCAAATTTCATTTATTTTTATCCAGTATTTCCCGAGATATTTGGGAAAATGCCTTCCATCTCTTAATTTTGTCCACCAGTGTATGTCATTCTAAATAGAAATTGTAAATATGTATCAAGACATTAAGTAGTTCGAAAACTTTGTTCAACATTTACTTCATTTTTTCTGCATACCCTGAAATTATAACATCGAAATTCCCTTGGTATCACTCCAAATTAACCAATTTTCTTACATTATTTTAAATTTATTCCTAATCGACTTTGAACTGCTACTTTCTCGTAAAAATGTAACTTAAGCTTTCTTGTACAACTCTTGGGAGTAAGAATTACAAATTCTTTAAAATAAATAATGAAAATCATAATAAACCTGAATGAGATTTTATCAAAAATACAGGAAAAAAATTATTATGAGTAAAAAGAAATTTAATTGTGTAATGCGTCCTGAAATTTATATTGAAAAAAAGTTAAATCTAAAGAAAACGAAATCCTTTACCGATTGCCGATACTGAAATTAATTTTAAATATTTTTATATGAGCCAATCCTCATTTAATTGCAGAATTCCCTAATCTATTTTTGGTAACTTTTATAATTCACATTTTTTCAGCAGTTCAAAAAAAAGATACCCACTTTTAGTAAATTGATTAACATTTTTCCCTCGCCTCCTCGCGTCCTTGTAGTGTAAGTAGTGATTTTTTAATAATTTATTTAAATCAAAAAATTGAATATGAGCAGGAAAAATAAACAAGAAGTCGTGGGTTATCGAAAATCCGTTAGTATCATGTTATCTTTAAGAAAATGAATCCTAAAGACACACATTTATGAAAATATATTTAATGTCAGAATTTAGGACCTAAAACACATGTTTTTCTTTTTTATTTACCTTATTAACAAATCTTTCTTTTTTAATATATAAATAAGATAATGTAGCCGAATCACACGATCTGTTTTTATCTTTCGAAAATATATTTTCATATCTTTTAACATTAAAGATAATAAACTGATCTAAATATTTAAAGCAAACTGATATTTAGGGTAGCTTTTACTATTTTTTATTGACAATATTTATTTTTGCTTTATATTTATATTTTAGCAACAAATTATTCTTTTCTTTTTTTATTTCTAACTTACAGAGAGAGGCCTATAACAAAACATTAAATGGTTTGTTTGACTTTGAGAAGGTAAGGAAAATATGTATGCTTCTCTTTTTCTGTAATCGTTGCTATGATGCTATTATAAATAATATTGTATCAATGAATATAAAAGGTTTATTGAAAATGTACTTCTTTTTGCATGGGATGATCGTGTTTTTATATCGAATCAAATTTTAACTTTATAAACCTCAATTTTACGAAACTCTCTTGTCATCACTTTTCTTGTCCTTTCTATTTTACTTTCTATTTGCATTGCTTGTTTTTTATTTATGAGCACTGACAACCACCATCAAAATTTTATAGAAAAAAATTGGGAGTTTTTATGTTATTTACTCTTTAGTATAATTTTGCTCTTTTGAGTCAACTTTAATATTTTCTTCGAATCTTCATTTTTATATTATTTCACTGCTTGAAATGAATTTGAGTTTTAAAAAAGTGAATGACTAGCGATAAAAAGGATGGGGGCATCACAGAATCCTTTTAAATTCAAATTTAATAGAATTATCTATATATTCTTTAGGTGAATGAGGACTAAAATAATTTATAAAACTACTATTTGTTAAAAAAAAACTTTAATTTTAAATTTAAATTTAAATTTTTGGATTTCATAAAAATTCCTAACCCAACTTTTTCACTTTTTGGTTCACAGTACAAAGTCAAACATAAATATAAATAAAAATGTATGAATAAAATTGCAATTAAGTTTAAATTAAAAATGAAATATTTTACGATTTGAAGTATTTGAGTGATAACATTTACTGCCTTTTCACTAGAAAAATTATAAACTTAAATCATATAAAAATTGGACTTTAATAATTTGTAATTACTTTTGACATACACTGAAGTGACAAAAGACATGGGATAGCAATATGCAAATATACAGATGGCAGTAGTATCGCAGCGAAAAATTATAAATGCGCAGTTCGTTTTCCAGAGCTTTCATTTGTGTTCACGTTATTCATGTGAACAGGTTTTTCGTGATTTATGGCGGCACGACGAGAATTAACAGACTTTGAACGTGGAATGTTAGTTGGAGCTAGACGCATGGGTCATTCCATTGCGGATATCGTTAGTGAATTCAACATTCCGAGATCAACAGTATCAAGAGTGTGCCGAGAGTATGAAATTTCAGACATCACATCTCATCATGGACAGCGCAGTGGGCGACCACCTACACTTAACGACCGAGACCACCGACGTATGTGTAGAATGGTCAACGTTAATAGACACGCAACACTTCGTCAAATAACTGCAGGAATCAATGTGGGACGTACGAAGGACGTGTCCGATAGAACTGTGCGGCGAAATTGTTCTCCCTTGGGCTATGGCAGCAGAAGACCGACTCGAGTGCCTTTACAGACAGCACGACATAGCCTGCAGCGACTCTCCTGGGCTCGTGAGCATATCGACTGGTCCCTAGACCAGTGGAAAGCTATGGCGTGGGCAGATGAGTCACGATTTCAGTTGTTTTTGCTGATGGTAGAGTTCGAGTGTGGTGGAGATCCCACGAAGACATGGGCCCAAACTGTCAGCAATGCACTGTTCAAGCTGGTGGTGGCTGCATAATGGTGTGGACTGTTTTTACATGGCATGGACTCGGTCCTCTGGTGCAACTGAACCGATTATTGACTGGAAATGGTTATGTTCAGCTGCTTGCAGATCACTTGCAGCCATTCATGGACTTCACGTACCCACACAACGATGGAATTTTTATGGATGACAATGCGCCATGTCACCAGGCCAGAACTGTTCGAGATTGGTTTGAAGAACAGTCCGGACAATTCCAGCGCATGATCTGGCCACCTAGATCGCCCGATATGAATCCCATCGAGCAGTTAGGGGACATCATCGAAAGACATGCTTTGTTTTCTATTCAATGTTAACAATTATTTTATTAATGCTAGATAATCTATTCATGCAAATGATATTCGCTCACACTAAAGGGAAAATCCTGCTCTTCTTAAAACCTTTGATTATTGCTACATATATTAATTTATATTTGACAGAAATGGTTATTTTAGGCCTTGCTGCTTTGATTGATATCAGAATTTGTATTAGTTTATATTCAAAAAAATTTAAACTATGCATTTCAAAATTAATTTAAGATGTACTTTCATAAATTTAAAATTCTATAATTTAATTCTTGTTTATTGAGTTTGTAATTTAATTCTTGTTTATAAAAATTATCAGAATAAAATTATCAGAAGAATTTTGTCAAAAAGACTCTATTTTAAAATTTATTTTGGAAACGAATTCCTTTTAACATTAAGAATTAAAATTTTCAATTGCTTGTAATTCCTTAATTTTTTTTTCAAATATTTCAAATAATTATAATCTAAAATATTTAGGTATTGTGGGCTGCTGTTTGGAAAATTTGAATGAAAATTTTTCCAATATAAATAAATTTACAATGGCGATATAAATAGTCTCGAAAAATGTATGATTTAGTCCTCTAAATTTAAAAATAAATGTATCCTTGAATATAACACAGATAGAAATGTGAAAATTTGTTTGAGCATAATTGAATGCAAAGGAAATATTTTGATAATTAATAGCTTTTCCCCGTCTAACTCAAAAAATATTTTTTAACTTTTTACCATCAACCATATCAAACCCAATTTTTTAAATACAGTTCCTCATCTTATTTAATGAAACTTTTTAAGTCCAAATATGTGACTAGACGCAATCTTTACGAAAATAAAAGCTTATTCCACTATTTTGGAACAACTTAACAATATAATTCTATTTTTTTATATAAAATATTATTTGAATATAAAAAATATGAATCAAAGTTGTAAAATCTTTGAATTTCTAATATATTGGTTTGATTTGAGAATATTTAAATAATTATTTACAGGTGACGAGATTTATTATCTTATTTGAGTAAAAAACTTATATTCAATGAAATGTAAATGCTAGATAATTTTATTTATATGCTTAATGGTATTGATTCTAATTTTTCGAATTGTTATCACTTTGTATTACACAGTGTATTTTATATA
>JAOUZG010008998.1:2978-40518 GCA_026289955.1 Argiope argentata
ATAAATATGATTTCAAAGACTTTTGCTAATATCCACGATTATAGAGTTGTTTTTTTCAAATTCTTCTATTTGTTCACTCTCTCCCAATGTATATATTGTATTTTATAAATTCATTAGGTGGTGCCAGTATAACCTGGTTGGTACGGCGTTGGATTCGCATCCCTTGGTCAGTGGGTTTGAATCCGCTAGCCGAAGACTTCCCGTATGTGTGTGTTGGATGGCGCACGTTAAATCCATCGTTGTCACATAAACCTCCATGTTGAGAGCAATGTATCTGGTGGTACTGGGTCAAAGGTGATGGTTCTCTTTTCCAGATCTCAATACCATCAGCAGATAACTGAATGAATTGCAGGAATGATGTTCTCCCCGTAAAAAGGGTTTGCGACCTGTGTGAGCTAGTCTCCATATCCTCAGAAGCTACTGCACCTTTCTTTCAGCTATAAATCTGAGCACGATAACAGCAGCAACAATTCATAGTTTTACGGTGTCCTGGTGGTGAGGGCTCGGCTTCAGAATCAGAGGTTTATGGGTTCGAGATACGATTTCATCAAGAAATACTCGAGTAAGTGAGTTCGATGACGGTTTAATCCGTCGGGGACAAATGTTCTTCCACTAGTATGTTGTAGGAGTTTGGAGAGGGAGTGCCATCTCTGGTGTTTCCTGGTTATATGCCAAATGTTAAAAATTACAAGGTCCGTTCCAAAATAGGCCTAGGGTTTCTTTAAAACGGTATGTTAATATAACCAAACTAAGCAAAAATTCATAATACAAATTTTATAATTTTAACAAAGAAATGAATCCCGACGATAATTGTCGAAAGAAATTTGATTATTTTTTATAAAAATAATACCATAACATGAGCCATCAGCAATTAAATTTTATTGAATTTGTTTAGAAAAATTTATCCCAATTTAATCCAAAGTGATCAGGACGTCCTGGGTTCGAATCCGGATTTGGTCATGGTTGTTCTTTATCTGTTTTATTTCTTCCATGTTTGAATGTGTCATCCTGTAAAAAGGAGCTGTGCTAGTGAATGTGATGCATGAGTAGCAGTTATGTTTGTGATGTCTTAATGAAATGTGTTGTCAACTTCTATAAACCCCGTGTGATACTTCGTAGTGAACTTCGGCTAAATGATCAATTAAAAAAATAATCCAGACATCATATAACTCTACACCGACTTAAAACCTGTGAAGGCTGAAAAATAATAATGTAATTTTTTTTGGCAACAGGAATCAGTATTATCAGTTATTTCATCGGTTTATCTTATTCAGTTCTTGCATTTTTTAATGTATTAATCACTTTGATATATGATATCATCTTTTAAAATTTAATATGATTTTAAATTACCTTATATTAATTAGTTTATAGTTTACTTTTTACCAAAATAAGAAGAAAATTCGTATATTTTTATCCTACAGTTAATAAAAATATGAATAGAGAAATATATTATTTTCCGGTTTTAACAGAAAACGATGCGCTATTTTATGTGTCAGAACTGTCAAAACAGGTGTTTAAAGAAGGCGAAAGCATTGTCGAAATTCTTAGGAAGAATTATAATGCACTACACGAACACTCGCCGAGGAAGATTTCTTTTCTGATGGAAGAAAATAACAGATCCCTATTCGATATGAGTCCTTCTGATTCAGAAACTGACCAACGGCCCAAAGAAAATATTTCACCCATAGGAAAAACTAGTGAACTGTCCACCCCTGTCAAAAGACCATTATGTCTACCTCGGAAATATTTATCAATTGATGCTTCCGAGAAAGAAAGCTCAGAAATTGAAAAGGTTGACATACATCAAAAGAAAAATTTCAGTCATAATGCATCCATAATGATTTCAAATCCACGTGTTGATGATAAGGTTACTGACGATAACGTATTTACCAGTCCTAGTACTTCTAAAAGTCCTAAAATTTCTGGTAGTCCAGATGTGGTAAACAAAGAATCGCCTCGTTCTGCTGAAACAGTTGCAATGCTTATCAATCTAAATGTGGAAGAACATAAGGCTTCTAATCAAGGCGGAACCAACAAAATGGCTGAAGTTTCTACTGAGAATTCTCAGCTTTCTAAAAGTCATCACCAAATAACTGGAATTCCACAAGATTCAGTCGATTTCTATGAAGAAATAAAGACTTCCCATTTTAATACAAATGAAAAACAAACACAAAGTACTATTAAACGATCAAAAATATCTTGTAATCCAACAGCTAGCATTCAAACAGTTGTCAGTCCTACTGAAAGAGCCAAAGTGACTGCCGATTCAACTTCAACTCAAGACGCCAAAATTGCAGACTGTTCTGTTAGGAGTAATAAGATGCATGGCAGTCCTGTAGAATGTAATAAAACAATCGGTATTACTGAAGTAAAAAGGAAATTCCCTAGTCCAAGAAGGAATCAATTTTTCAAACTTGTACCTACATTAATAGGTTCAGATGGAGGAAATGAACTGGATATAGAATTACCGTGGAACTCATTAGAAATTCCTAGTCCTACAATGCGTAGAGATTCTCCGAAAGATTGCAAACATGGTGAAATTGTAAAAAGCAGCAGAGGTGATAATAGCACATTAAAGGATAGCATTGCAAGTAGCTTGTTAAATGAATCAACAATTGAAACTTCGCCAAAAATTCTCGAACCTCAATTTAGCCCTCGTGAAAAAAGAATTTATGCTGATTGTATTCAGAATAAACAAAATGCAATATCACCATTTCCCTTGCCTTCGAAAAAAGTACCATCACCTAAATTTATTGAGCACCAAATTAGCCCTTTAAAAAGAAACACAACTGGATCCCACAACTTAGTAGCAACTATCAGTCCAGAGACAATCAGGGATAATACTCTAAATACAGGTATATCCCCATCGTCCAAACCCTCAAGTCCAGGAATATCAGTGAGAAATATTAAAAATAAAATGAGTCCTTCAGAGAAAACGCAAGGTGTTGGTTTTCAACAGAATGTGACAAAAATAAATAAACCTTCTAAAAACATATCACCATCTGCCTTACCACCGGCAGGTGGTCACTGTAGAATCAATGCGAATTTTAAAAAACTTGAGAATTCAGATAATAATGTGATAAATTGGTTTGTAAATAAATTAACTAACCTTGCATCGCTTGGAGATCAATGTATGAATGAGATATTTGAAAAAACTACCGAATTTCAGAAAGAACTAAACTTTTTGTTTCTTTACGTAAAGAAGATTGCACATATTATTGAGAAAATTCCTCACGAAGGCAAAGAATATGTCACAGAAGATTTTAAAGCTGTCACATCTGAGTTAAGTGCAAGAGCTTCAAAACTTGCAGAGAACTTGAATTCATGGAAATCGTCTGGTGACTCAGAGATTCAGACATGGATTAAATACTTTGAGGAAATTAAAATTATAAAATCTGATTATGAAACGTTTCTTAATCCTGATTCATCACCACTAGACCGCATGAGAATACATCGAGAACATGAAAAAAATTTGAAATCAGTCTGGAAGAAAATGATTGATATGAAAAATTTAGAAGACTCAAGGAGGACTGTGTTATTAAAATCATCCTTCGATTTTGAAATTTTAGTAAAAAAATTCGTGAAGTACCTTATAATGGTAGGAATAATCAAGCCTCGTACCGAAACCTTTTCTAAATAAAAAAAAGTTACAACGATATTTTCAATATTGCCTGGTTTCTGCGAAATGACATAAGTAATCGTTTTTGGAATCGTGAACCAAAGAATACAATATGCAATTTGATTTTCCCATTTTTTCGAGGCAAGTATTTATAAATATATCTTGTAAATGTTTTTCCAATATGTAATACTGCCATTTTAATTAATTTTTAGAATTTTTAAAAATTATCGACGAGGAATATTGGAATTCTTCTTAATCGCAAGTTCTTTGTGTAATTTCAATTTGTTCAAAAACATTTTATTTATCTGAAACAACGTTTTCCTTCATTTTATAAGAATATTTATTATATATTTCATTATTATGCATCATATTAGTATATTTTTATTATGTATATAATTATCTAATAATATGTATTGTATTGATATTACTTTTAATGAACTGCAAATAATTTGAATAAAATGTTAAGTATGTTTTGAAGTTTTTGTAATCAGTCAATGAAGAATTTTTCGAATGAAGAATAAAAAATATAAGATTTAAGTGAAGTTTAATGTTACCTCCGGAGTTTGTCGCCAATATGGCAACCCAACGGAATCTCTTCTAGCAACCCTAATGCTATTTTGTTTACTAGTTTTTAGGATGATTGAGCTCTACCTAAACTACTATTTTATGAAAAATGTTAAATAAAAATAATAAAAAAATATCGATTCAAGATTTTAATTTTATACTTTATTATAATTGAAAGTTTTTTAACAACAAACAAGAGATTGTAATTTTATTTTTAATGTGAATATGAACAGAAAATATTAATTCATTTGCAAGTTTTATTTGTCAGTATGCGATTAAAAAAATTCCTCTAAATTATGACTTTACGAAATCGTCTGCATTCTTACTTTAAAAATCTGTTGCAATGGAATTCAATAAAATTCTTTGCAGTTCATAAAATTCTTTTATTGCTCTAATGAATGGTTCGCTTGATAATTTGCTACGTCGGCAAATGTGCAAGAATTTATGGTGGGTGAATGAGATATGAGACAATATTTTGAAGAGTGAGTGGATTTTTTTACGAGTTAGGAAAGTATGCTTGATTGAAATTTTGTATGGAGAATACTTTGTTTGCTTCGTCCACCATTCTTTTTCTTTTGACTAAGTACTGTTCCTGTTATCCAAAAAGTTCTTATGTTCAAAATGCTAGCAAAGCCACTACGTTCCCGCTCCTGCTGCAACGTAGGATGTTCTTTTAAATTGGAAAAAAAATCTGCCCGGTTCCTTCTGCGGATGCCGAAGGCATCGCATGCTCTAACTTTTAGCTTATACCAACAGTCTGATCAGCCGGTCTGAAGAAAACAATATTTATACAATACTTATGAGTAAAATCATGATAATATTTCGAAAGTGGTAACCGTAACTATTCCACAGAAGTGTTTGCTTACTTTGTCCACCGTCTTTATTGGCGATTTGACATCCTTGGCGCAAGAGGTATACTAAACTTTACTTTTACCAATTATAAAATTGGCTTGGAAGCTTTTTAATTTATAAATAGAGTATACCGCTTTCAAAAATGAAGCCTAAAATTTTAAGGCAAGATGTAATTAATAAATGAAAATATTTAACATTCTATTAATTCCTATTGTTTCTTAAATTTTTATTGATAAAGTATTTTATTAAAATATGCATTATTTCTTATAGCACTTAAGAAATGCTACGTACAAATAATAATGAATTGTATAAAAATTTTCGTACTATAAAAAAACAAAGACCTTTAAATGCTTCAAAAATGTATAATTAAAGTTCTAATATCAAAATTTGAGAAAAAATTATAAATTTTATTAATTCCTTATTTAAAAAAATAGTTAGAAAACTCTCCTGTTTAACATATTTCAGTCACGTTATTCAAATTTATTGCTTTCATTATTGAATATTTGTCTGCAATTTAAAATTAAAAATATAGATATATCCTTCATATCTTTTCACGGACATATTATAGCTTCCTAATGATTTCAAAAAATGGTTTCCTTAAAATCTCTGCAGCAGATAAGAAATGTTACATTCTTTAGAGATTTGGCAAAAAGCCAAATTAAGAAAATCACGTGACATTTTTTTAAAAATATAATTTATTATATAATAGAATCGTTTGCTAACTCCAGCTATTCTAATAGAGCGATATAATAAGAGTATATTTAATTTTTTCCTCTTTAAAATTATTAGATAAAATCTTGGATTTACAGAAAATATGAAGATATATTCAACAATAATCAATATTTTCATTCTTATATGAATTTTAATTTACTTGAGAATTTTATACACCTTATTTATGAAATAAACTTCTTCCTGTTTTTTTTTTAATTTTAACTCTTTGCATTCCGAAAAATAATTAGATGCAAAATCAATCACCTAATACAATCATTTGTTTGTTGCTATGAAAAATAAATATACAAAATTCTTTTAAGTCGAATTTCTTTGATAAATCAATTTGCATCTCTTAACCATTATGTAGGCGTTTTTAGCAATTAAATTTGAAAAATAAATAAATAAATAAAACGTCGAAATGATGCACAGTCTTGAATGGTGAGATAGAAGCCTCAGTGAAGTGCAAAGGGTTTAGATAAAATTGTTTACTACTAAATTCGAAATAAAATTATTCATGCGATTAAAATCAAATAACTGAAATGATTTAAACTAAATGGACTTATTGGCATTGTTCTGTTGAATGAATCTTTTATTCTTTCAAACAATGAACATTCAGAACATATTATATAAACAACTCCCCCTCTAACAGATGTGGTCTCCAAAGATTTATAGTCTAGACGGTCTTGAATTATCAAAATGACGATCTTTTATGTTGTTATCGCAAAGTAAAACGAAATGTCATTGAATGATAAATTATATGATAGTTAATTTAACTGCATTATAGGAATAGTTAATTTCTTCAGTTTATCCAAACTGGCACATTTACTTATAATTTCAAAAAGTCAATAATTGTTGAACAATAGGATGCATTTGTTAAGATTTTCGGAATGTTTGTCTAGTCCCATGGCAGTGATACAATAAGGAAATATTGAAATACGCAAACAAGAATTGTCTCATATTAGACTATGACCTTCTAGTCAGAAATAACAGTTTGTTTTGGACGTTTATATTCATTTTGCATAATCATTAATTTCGAAGGATTTTAGTATTTTTTAGATTATATATATATATATATATATATATATATGCTTACATTTATATTAAATAATAGTTTTTTTTACAAAAAAACATCCTTTTAGGATAGAAATCTTTATCGGAAAGACCATGTTTTGAATATTATAGCAATTGCATTACTCTATTTTCTCTTTTGGATAATAGATGATTAATGTCCATTTAGATAAGTGTCCCATAGTGCATTGCGATTGTATTTATAATGAAATGCGAGCTATTCTTTTGAGTACGTGTATTAATGTCTTGCTAGTCGTCCGTGTAAAAGAAATCATTGCTTCGAAAATGAAATATGAAGCAGTTGAACTCCATTTCTAAACAGTAAGTCGTGATGTTTAAAAGTTTCGGGACAATTGACTTATGCCATTTGAAATAATAAAAATAAACTATTTAAAATTAGTAAGTTTTTAATGATAAATAATTAAAATCATTTTCCTCAAGTTTTATTCACAGATGTCATTCCGGATATGAAATTTCGAATATTTAATTTTTCATGAAAAGAACTCATTTATTGCAATCACCAATCAAATATTTTATATAATATTTCCAGATTCCACAGATTGTCTATATTAATTTATGCATTAAACTTTATTTACTTAAAACAAAATCCTTTAATATCTTAAAAATCTAAACAAATTTAGTTTTAGAATTTTTTTTTTATTTTTACTAATATCAACTACTTATTCAACAATATTTCATCTGTAAATAAAGATTAAAACAAAAACACACACAATTCAAATCGAATTTATAAAATATTTTTTCTTATTAATGCATTTAAATTCTAGACTTGTTCATTAAAGAAAATTATTAGATATTTTAAAATCAGAATAGCATGCTAGCAATACTTATTCAACAGAAATTTTTTGTTTTGCATAGCAAATTTATCAATTCGAAAATATTTTGATTGCATTCTACACGTTCTTTTTTCTTAGAAATAATCTTAATTCATTAAATAAAAGTCCCGGACGCAAAAGAATTTAAATTTCATTTCAGCAAGCAAAGACAATTAATAATGATTATTTGTTACTAGTAAATATTTGATTAAAATTCATCAGCGTTGTAAAACATTTTAACAACTTCATTTACATTTCTAAATCTAATTAAATTAAGGGCTGTTATTCTTATAGAAAATAAATAAGTAGATATAAATATTCATTCAACGAACTGAATGTCAGATTTACTTTTGAATCGGATGCAAATAAACTCACTTGCTTGAATTAAAATTTAATTCGTGAACGCGAGCTCTCATCAGATAATGATTCACTTCCAATATCGGTTGCACATCTAAATTCCAGTTTATTCTAACAAAATTATTAATAGTTCAACCAAAACGCCATATAACTTATTTATTGTCACGCTTTGACAAATTTTCCCATTTATGTTGAGAAGAGAAATTTTAATTCTTTAACTGGCAATATTTTAGTCAAAATAAATATAATTTTTACGCATTAAGAAATCGTTTGGAACTTTGTATTAATCGTTAAAAATACATTTTTGCAATTTAATTTTAGTTTTTTTTAAAATTATTATTCTCTAAATAAATAGTAATTCTTAATTCTTATATCAAATATTAAATAATTTGTTGAATCTCAAAGATTTATATACATCCACACATAAATATGTGCCAGATTTTGAGATCAAAATACCGTCCTTTTTAAATCTATTTCTTATTTCATTCATTGGTAACGTAATAAAAAAATTTGAAAATAATCTTCATTTTTTAAAAATATTTTGTTGCTTTAAAAAAAATCTTTCATCAGGCATTTTTATTAATAATAAATAACTAAATTTTTACAGGAATATTTTTACAAGACTTGTTTAAAAAATTCAAAAGCTAAATAATTTGCTTTATATTTATTTCAATCATAGTATCAATAAAATTTAAAAGTGTTTTGTTGATATCTATGTTTATTATAACCTACATAACTTAACAGAAATAGGTCCTGCAATATAAATAATACATTTTTTTTAAAAGTAAGATTGCATCTTTTAGAATAAAGGAATTTAAAAAAAGTCAAGAATTGAAACTAACCTGACTATGCTATAGCATAGTGTATTTGTTTATCTCTCTTTGAATGTTTTTTTAATTGAGTACTCTAACAGGATTTGGCAATTTCAAAGCTTTCTGTAAACAAACATAAAGTTGTATGAAAGGCGGCCATTTGAAAACCAGACACTTACTCACTGGATTTTACCCCCATTTAAAATGAAAGTAGAAGAAAGGAAACGAAAAAAAAAGTTAAAAAAAAGTAACCAAAGCAGAATTCTTAGAAGTCAACAACAAAGGAACTTTAAACTTCGAAAAGAATAAACAATCGTAACAGTTGTTTAACTACCAATTCAGCTATGCTTCTTTTCAAATCTAAAGTTCGAAAAAAGTTTTTGGTTTCGATTTAAATAGGAAAAAAATATAGATTTGTATTGGTTCATATGGTTTCTAATAATATATTTTATGCAAGATATTCAATCTTATTACAAATGAAAGTCTTATTTATATACTTTAAAGATGGGAATATTTCCACTTCCAATAATGTTCTAAATAGCAAATATTTATATTTTATGTTGCTTGATCATTGAATATACTGCCAAAGATATTATGACGCATACATTTTCAGACAGCAAAATTTATAAGATCATTTTGATACACTGACAATTTCGGTAGGTGACTACGTTAAAAACTCAATAGTGAGGGAAAGTATGATTTTTTTAAAATTCCATATTTTTAATGTTTGAACAGATTTCTTTATAAAACTGTTTGAATTTTGTAATTAATTCTTTTATTTTGGAATATTACATTGATTTTGTATTTGCGTTTTTATATGTTTTAATGCTATATATTTATCAGCAGATGCATTTATTTTTAAAATTCTATTCTTTAATAGGACTTTCATACGAAAAACTTCATGCATGAAAATATAAAGCAAATATTTGATTCAAAATTAAAGTAATAATTCTTCAATATATTTTGCAGTTCTTTAATCTGAAAATGAAGGATTTATTCATAACATTTCATAGTTGTATCAACATTTCACAATGTGAAAAGGAATTGATAATTCAGTGTTATTTATCAGTCGAACTCCAATATTTTGACAATGAATAGAAAAAAAATAGTTCAGAAACTAAATAATATATTTCTTAAACTGTTCCCAAAATTTTAAGTATTCATTTGATAGCTCTTCAAGTAGGAAGTAAAACTTTTACCTGTTGAAAAAGAGAAACAAGTATGCAATTTAACCTATTAAAGGATTTTTCAATCTGTTTTATGGAAATATTCAAAACTATAACTTTTTTCATATTTTTTTATAAAAAGTTCCTGTTTAATATAGTCACATAAGTTAAAAATAATGGTTTCCTCTTTAGCGACCAAAACTTACCAATTAAAAAAATGAGTTTCACCATTTTAAGAGATTTCAGACAACATTAATCCGACTAAAAAAATTATAATTTATAACGCAATCTCTTTTAGGCATCTTCGATTGACCTAAAGTAATAAAATTGAAAACTTCATAACTCAGTCAATTTTGGTCTAAGAAGAATGGCATATTTTTTCTGAAAATACTAATTTTTTAAAAGAATATATCAATAAATTTCATTAAAAATAACAATGATCAATTGATAAATTTAAAAATCGTAATTCTTTTTGATAGTACTTTTATTGAATCATACAGCATAAAATACTATTCTTTACATAAATTTGAGCATATATTTCTTTGACCTTAAATTCCTTATGACCTTCATCTCTTTCATGAAGGCCCTTCTTCATTCATCCTTAAAGCTGAAATAAAGGAACATGTCCTTAGGACTATTGAGGATTAAAAATAATCTTTTTTAGTTTTTATTTTTTTTTTTCATTTACATTTTTTTTACATTTTAATATTTAGTATAATATGTAATTAAGTATAAGATTTTTTTTAATAGAATTTTGTAAAATTATTCCCCAAATGCGCACATTTGAAATTCTTAACTTTAATAATTAAAAATAAATTATATAAATATGTATAATTATATTGCCTAGATAACAAATAGCGTGTTAAAGATGGGGCACAAATTACATATTCATGTGAACATGAAAAAAAATTAAAAATTCGATCGTTGCAAACAAATTAAAATCAAAATATAGCATTAGGAATGGTTTAAACGAAAACTTCTATTATAGCATCCAATAAAGATCTTAAAATTCTGACATCATATAAAATTGTCAACATAGAATAAGGCTTGCAATTAAAGAAAAGTCTAATAATAACTAAAAATTCATAGCTGACCACGTGATCGGAGCGTGATTATATCCTATGATGTAGTAATGACGTCAGAACTGACGTCAGCAAATACAAAATTAAGATCCAATAACTATAAGTTAAGAGGAAGAAAAACATTTTCTCTTTCAAAAGTAAGCACATTGATATTTTTATAGATGATGTCATCAAGATATTAATCTTTATTTTTAATTTAAAGAAAATGTATTAATATTACTGCACAAAAGCAAATGTTACTCCATTTAAAAATTTATAAAAGAAATTCTTTTATTTGATATCAATTAAATAATCGACAACATTCTCCTCAAATTTTGGTAATGTCTTTAAATTTCTTTCTATAATTTTCATTAAAAGATGACTGTCCTGAAACTTCAAGGGATTTTTCTTTTTCTTTTTTAAATATTTGTCCGCATAATATTCTTCTATTGATGAAAATGAAAGAATTATTATGTTTAGTATTAAAATATTTTTCTAAATGAATTAAAAGTATAATTGCACATTAGCTAAATTTAGAGTATGAATGAACCGAATATTTCTGTTTTAAAAAAACCATAGTGTCATGAAATTAATCTCTGTTAAAAGAATTTATTTGCGCTATAAATAATGTAAGACAGTTAAAATGTTATGACTTTAATGTTAAAGAAATTGAGACATTCATGGAGTTAAAACAATACGGTAAATATAACAAAATATATCTAAATAATATAGTTTTAATAAAAAGTTACATCTGTATATTTTTTAAAAAAATGAATTAAACCAATTTCTTATAGTGTCTTTATCTGATTTGAAAAATTATGTAAGAAAATTAGACAAATATATAATGGATTTGTAGAAAAATTAAAAACAGAATAATAAATATTAACGTACTGAATTTTATGAGGAAGTTTAAATCCGATTTAATGTAACTAATTTTTTTTACGCTTTTATGCTCAGACATTCAAAAAATGTGTACAATATTCTGCTGTCTATCTCAGTATAATATTTTAATGTAATTAGAATTTTGGTTGTTTTTGTTTTAGAAAAATTTTAATTTCATAAAAACTGAGTAGTCCATTACTAATTTTAAGGTGAAAATATTTTAAAACAATTTAAATATCTTGTCGAAAGCATCACAACATTTCCTTTTCAACCTGATTGCTCTAAAATAATTTCATTTTAAAAATGTGCTTTGATTTTATTTCAGAATTAAAGTGAAAGCAAAAAAAGTAAATTTAATATAATCGTTTGTTTCTACTATTACTATAATAAATTTGAAGGTTTGGATGAATGGATGATCATGCCAGAACAACTGAATGAAATTGGATGAAATTTAGCATAGATAAATTATAGTCTAAAACAGAAAAAGACTACACTTTATTCTGATTAGTTGAGTGGTTATTCCTTAATTAATCAAAAACTAACTTCCCGGCCAAAATTCTACAGCCAAATGAGTAAGACTTCAGTTTGTTCTTTTCCCACGCTATTGAGTTTAGACAACATGTTTTTGATGGATTCTTTCAATAGTTTTAGTTTATTTTCTTTGTGTTTGATACATTTATAATTACACATTGTTAATTAACTGGTATTTTGGATTAATTTTGAAATATATTTGAATAAAAATAAGACAGAATAAAGGGAATTAAAAATTTCTAATCTGCATTGCGTTGCCCCAACTTTCTTAGAAAATCCGTGCATTTGCGTTTCCCCAATTAGCGGTGAAAATTCAATCAGGTGCAGTGTGTTGTAGTTATTGCAAATGTTTTCTTTTTGTTTAAAAATTTAAAAATTATGTATATAATACCGTCGTAGCTGTCTCAATCTCAATCGACGAATAAAATAGATTTGATTGAAATAAATACGGATTGCAGTTCTGCTTTATTTCAGGTACACACAGTAAATTGCCGGCGGTTTGGCGCAGAGGTAGCGCACCTTCCTCGTGTTCTGTGAGTCCCGGGCTCGATTCCCGGTTAGGGCATGGTTGTTCTTCTTTGTGCTACCTGTGAGATGTGTGTTTGTGATTCAGTGTATATCTAAAGTCGTACTATTACTCCTAATTGACGCTACTTGAAACATTTGACGTATATCTACAACTTAAAATCTACTGATGTATCGGTGGGGCTTGTTCATGGCAAGTGCCATAAGTAACAACAACAAATTATTGTTAGCTTAGTTGTGTGCTTTTCCATGCGTACGAAGTCACGGGTTAAAACTAGTATTATCTAAAGCAAATTTGCATTCTCCGTTTCAAATTTTTTCATAAACGAAATAAAAAATGCATAGATGCGAAATATAATTATTTGAATGATTTATGGATCAATTAGAATCGAAAAATTTAAATTGTAACTTAGGAAAGATAAAAATGATTAAATGCTAACTCTAAATAAAAGTGATTTTTTAAATCAAAAATAAACTAAATAAGTCTACACTAATTTAGAAAAAAATATTTATCGCTTCTGATTTTTCAAGTCGTAATAAAATAATATGAATCCTAAAATGAAATATTTTTCAATTTCTTTAAAAACAACAAGGTTAAAATTTCATAACTTTGAGATAAAACTGTCTTTGGCTCTACGAATTTTTTTCTCAAAAATAAAGACATCATATTTCATTCCAAGACAACATTGATCTTTTCAAAACTCAATCTTTATTAAATAAAAATGAAATTTATTTTTGACAGCGTTTGAGGAAATCAAATTTCAGAAAATATATGAAAAAGAAGTCAGCAATGTCGTAAATTTAAATCAAAGCGAAAAGAATCAAATTTAGAACCGTTATTTGAAGGAAAGGAAAATATTTTTCCATTTTTCTGGATTTATAACTTTGTTTTTCTTTTATGTTGCTGGGTTTTTAGATGGCATTTAATACATATATTGGTGTATTTTCTTTTCCATTATTGCACGATATGAGAAAATATGCACGATATGACGATATGATAAATAAATTTCAATTTAACTAATTGAATAAAAAACATAATCTTACGATTTGCCGAAATTATGCGAAATGTAAATAAATAAGATGTGACATAAAATAACATTTAATTACCTAATATTACGTTTACAGATTAATAAATGAATATTAAGATAGGAATAAATTTATAAGCAATTGATATTGTTATTTGAAAATTAATCAATTATATATTTATTAAATATTAAAGAAAAAAAATATGTTTAAATATTTAATATTTTACATACATTTTGCACTCATAATTTCTTTCTGATAATGAGTTTTTAATTTTGTATTATAATTTTCTAAATAAACACCTTATACAAAAAGTTTCGACTGTTAGCTTAGATTGTTGTTACCATGGCTTAGATATGACTTTCGATAATGCTTATTTTTCTAAAAGCAAAAAAAATGCCTTAAAACAATTTCTTTTACAATTTTAAATATGGTGGAAACTAGAAAAATGCCATTCTGATTACGAAAATGCCATTCTGATTTGTCATAACCAGAACGAATTACAACGAATAAGTTATCATTGAGGATTTATTCAGTATGTAATGAATAATGGTTTCATCAAAATCAATTATCCTCATCGGCACATTAATAATCTGGCCATTTCTTGAATGCGATATTATATTCTGGACAAAATTAGCAATATACGAGAAAATCACCGAAGTTGGATTTCATTTTCTATTTTATTTCTGTGATTACTATGCTGGGCATGATATATTTGGGAGTTATTCAGGTTCAGCCATCTTTGATAGGACAACCGACAACATTTTCAGACTATTATTTGGAATGATTCAATTTAAAACCAATATTTTCAAAGATGGTATCTCACAAGTATATTGATTTTATAAACTGGTTAATAAATTTTATTATATTGACATTAAAAAATTCTATAATATATATGATAAATTATAGAATTATTAATTTTATAACATTAATTCTTATGTAATTCTACTTTATGTAATTAATTCTGGTATAATTCTGTTTCAAGTGAAATAATGCTCATGTTAAATATTTTTGGACCCATGAAATTTTATAACAAAAAATTGAAATGAAGGAGAAAACCAGATTTCTGCTAATCGCAGTTGTATTTGTCAGATGGATGAGCAAAAGTTCTTAAAAAATTGATTCATTACTGGATCTAAAAAAATTCAGGCAATTTAATTCAAAGACAAAATATAAATAAATGTAATGATCTAACATCAAAATAGAAGATATTTTATAAAAATTCATTTTTTCCCGAATCAATTAATAATTTCACTCTTTTACTTGAGAATTCTTCCTCAATGGAATTTCTTAAGTTAAGGCATGGGTTGTAAAATAAATATTAGTAAAGAACTTCCTATTTGGAATATAAATACCGGTTTCTGTTTGTTTCAAAAAAGAAATCTGAAAAGCTAAGGCCGGGTATTAGATAAGACCACTAATAAATGATATTGTCAAAGGGACTAATTATTTTTGCATCATCAAATCAAATGTCAAGTGTTTCGATTTTTACTTTACATAAACTTTATGAACAACACATATCATATTTCACTCACTTTGAGTAAAATAGAGGGGGGTTTTCTCATTTTCCCGAATTAATTCATGGATTTCTGCTATTATTAATTCAAACTTTGCCTATCTACCTTATCTAAACTTGCTATTGAAAACTTCAAATTATTGTGAAATCAAACTGCAATATAAACTTTGGGTATAATAGAGTATCTTTTAACTTTTTCCCGAATTCATTCATGGATTTCTGCTATCTTTTATTTAAGTTTTGCCTATCTACCTCATCTAAACTTGTTTTTTTTAAACTTCAAGTAATCGCGAAATCAAATCTGTGGTATAAACAATAGAAATTAAAAATGTTAATAAAGATATTATTTTATTTTTTCGAAAAGTCCTTTTCAAAGATTTTGATGATGTCGTGACCGCGTTACCATGGAAAGGGTGTGCAGCAGCTTCTGATAGTAAAGACCCCTGAGAACACGAGGATAGAAGTCTGACTTCTAGCTCATATGAAGATGAAATTCACACATCCGCTTGCACAACCACTTTTTATGAAAGGGGGGCTCTGTTTCACATACCCATAGATAGAATACAGGGTAAGAACAACCTTGCCCGAAATAAGGCTTTTCCTGGGAAGTCCAAATCGCAGAGAAGACCCGCTACCCCTAAATCAGGACGCTTTTAACTAAAAAGAGTTATCTCCCCCCAAAACATTCTCATATTCTTTGTAATAACCTTGTCTTACTAGAGAACGCCTTGATTGGTATTAATGCGCAACATTTTCAAAATAATAAATTCATATATAGGTTTGGTACTTTTGCTGAATCTATAGTGTTACCTTGGTAATTTTTTAACTATCGATACTTGGCATGGTAGTCTCCAACTCTATCATGCCAAACATAAAATTGCTGCTTTTTTTCTCTCTAAATTGATTGAAACAAAGATTAGACGCAGGACTGCACTTGTAAACACAAAATTCCACATCAAATCTTATAAATTTAAGTCAACGCGTTTTTGAGTTATCGCGATTACAAGTTTCTGCAGTTACAGGAAGACAGACAGTCAAACATTAGTTGGTTTTGTTTGAAATTTTCATAAGTTTCTACACTATAGATGATACATTTATGTAATGAATCTTATCTAATTCTCTTCGTCATGTAATTTTCACGTTAAATTATTTTTGAACAGACGGACAGCTGTACATTCTATGAACAGAAATTGCTGAAAATTTGATAGAAATCTGAAAAGAAAATCTTAAGTCCGTAAGCCAAATTCCAATCACTTAGCTCAAAGCGTTTTTAATCTCTCTGTGATATACAAACAAACTGAAGAATAGACATTTTCCAAAAATGTGTCTTTCGTAATGAAGATTTAAAACGTATATTTGCCATGATCTCTTGTTTGAATTTCACAATTACTAAAATTACTTTATATTATGTATTCGAGAAAGTAAAAATGCAATAATTCTAGCGCAATTTACAGTACAATTAACTGCCTAGTTTTAATCGATTAACTTCCTTTTAAATAAAATTCGTCAAATGCTTTTAACACGAAATAGCATAATAATATAATATCATTTTATTATCTTTTATTTCACAGTCTTGTATAAGTTTAAAATTCCTTTTCTGCATAATCGGTTATTATTCCGCCCCAAATAGCCATCACGATAAGCTCTCGATGCGAAATTATTTGCGAAAAAGAGATTTATTAACACAACATCAAAATTTAACTGAACGTGCGCCGACTTTCTTCTTCCTGCAGTAGACACAACATGAGTGCATATCAGCTTCAAGAAGAAGAAGAAAAAAATCGTCTGCGAACTGTTGTTTAAGTTTCTAGACTAACTTTCGCCTCCATGCGGAAAAGAAAGAACCGTGGTTATGTCTGGAACAGCTTAAACTAGATTATAGGACATTTAGTCAAGTAGCGAAATATATTCACAAAGCATTTGTTGCTTATAAACTATTTTTTTTTTATTTTCATTTAGTACAAGATCTAATTTTGAGGTAAATTTAGCCTGAATATTATAAAATTAATTCTGGATTTTCGAGGAGAAAATTTTTTGAAATAATGACTCTCAAAGCTGTGAATTTATTTTGTCCTCATTTCATAATTTTTATGCATTAAATTATTTTATAAAATAAGAATAAATTATTTAATGCTAATAGAAATATAAATGAGCATTCTAATCTTTAATTATCTTTAATTGTAATTAAATCATCTTTAATTATACTAAAAGATATAATTTATTTCATTGGAAGATAATCTATTTAAGAGAAATTTTTTTAAAAAAAAGATTAAAAGGAAATCTGCTATGCATATTTCAAAGTATCATGTCAGAACATAATTTCTTGAACGGCCTAGCACCACGTGCTCGTGCAAGTTATATTATATTTTAATTCATTTTAATCGTATCATTAAATGAGTCACTTTGGTATTGAAAATGATCCAAAACACTTTGGCCCGCATTCATTGTTTACAAAAAATATCGAATTTCCTATTTATTTCATTTCGCATAATCACTTGCTCAAAATGACATTTTTCTAGGTTTTATTTAATGTAGTCATTAACTTATTTTTTATCAGAATTTCTATAAATACAATGGCAAATACGCGTTATATAAAACTGAATTTTTGAGATGCTCGTGCAGATAATAAAATTTGTATTTTTTGCCCAAGTATTTTCTTTGACGCAGCTGGGAATACTGCTTCTGATTCACTTTTCATCTGAAGCATTATTTTTTTGATGTAATGGAATCATAACTTAATGTAAAGCCTTTTTTTAGTGATGTGGCTAATAATTAAATTTCTATATCGAATGTACAAAAAAAAGCCACCTTTAAAAGACTATCCAGAAATACTTATTTTTCTTTTTCCTTTACAATTTTCTTAAAAAGTACATTAAGTGGACATGTCTTCTAATTAAGTGGTCATGTCACTTTATTTTTGCCTTCTTTTGGAAAGTAATTATAAAACTGAGAATTTTTTTAAAAAAAATTCATATTCTTTTATTAATTCAATTTTTGCGCACTTATAAAAATGGCAGATCTTCTTTCTTCTATAAAACATACATATTCTATTTTTATTATAGAAATTTTTATTATATATATTAGCTCCCGCACCCCCCTATATATATAGATAGATAGATAGATAGATAGATAGATAGATATAGATATAGATATAGATATAGATATAGATATAGATATATAGATAGATATCAGATTTTCAATCGTTTATAAATCGTTTTTCGTTTTCGTTTCAATCGTTTATAATCGTTTATAAATCGTGATAAATCGTTTTTCAATCGTTTTATTCATCCAATCAAGTTCAAGTAGATTTTTAAAACTTGTAGTAGATGACATTTGATATTAATACGGATTTTTTTCTTCAAAAACCAATTCATTATTTTTTATAATTAATTAAAAACCAAATTTCTCTCCTTTATAGTAGTCGTAATTGTTAGGTCGGGATAGCCTGGTTGGTTGGGAGTTGGATTCGCATCCCTTGTGCTGCGAGTTCGAACCAGGTCACCAACTTCTCCATGCCGATAGTTATACTCCTCTAGGTACTGAATCAAAGGTGATCGTTATTCGGATGCTCAGGAGTCCATTCCCTCAGAAGTTATTGAACCCTAATTTCTTTGTTAAGCGGAACACGAGATAAACACTTGTAATCATTCAATAAAAAGTAACCAATATAAATTTTTTCTTAACTTCCTGAATTTTTCTTAATATCAAAAGTAGGAATCGATTAAAAAATAACATAAATTTTAAAAGTTTTTTTATATCTAAATTGCTTCATTTTCTTGGACCTATCAACCTGTAAAATCTACAAGATTCACAGCATATTAAAACACAATCTAAAAATCATTTAAGGAATCAAATCAAGAAGTAAAATGCAATCATTTTTTAAAATATAAAAAGATGAGGATTGAGAACTTTATGACGAATATCATTTAATATACTGTGGAGAGAATGAAAGCAGCGAATGCGTTCATTGTTTATTTGTGGAATGCGTCCATTATTAAATTGAGGAATGCGTTCATTTCAAAATTGTGAAATGCATTCATTTTGAAATTATGGAATGCGTTCATTTTGAAATTGTGGAATGCTTTCACTGTTAAGTTGTTGCTTATGACATTTAGCATATACAACAAAGCGTACAAAGTCAGTTTAGTGTTTGTTGTTTCAGAAGCGTCATCAAGGGTCAAAAGTTCTTCTTACCTAAGCATACGTCACAGCCCTTTTCACCTCCTTCATCTTATTAATACATTTATGTCGCTCATTCTTCAATCGTAATTTAGATCTGTATCAGGGACGATTGTCTCTGATTCAGAGCCCCCAGTAGTATTGTCTCAACTTGGAGGGCTTTGTGGCAACAAAAGATTTATATGTGCAACCACCACCATGTACACGGAGAACTTTCGCCCAGCGGGGTACGAACTGAGTAGCCAAGTCATACCAATCCAGAATTCTGCCAACAAGACTACTCAGTAATTTGATACTATACGTCTTGCAATCTGCTTGCTTTAACTAATAATTAAATAAAGATAAAAGATGCTTAATTGGAATTTAACACTGAAGGAGTTTTTTCTTTAAACTTTTTACTTGTGATCGTATTATTTTTTTTGCCAATTATTTAAATATATAATTAGTAATACAAAATTATGCAAAATATACTTTTTTCAAAAATAATCAAAGATTTAAGTATAATTTGAAATAATTAATTATTGTAAGAATTGCTAAGAATCAAATATAATTTTTTGGATGGAAAGAACAAAAATCATTTTTTTCCTTATTGATGCCAGTCACGGTATTGCAGATCAATTTTAACAAATTTTGCTTCATTATAGATTACATTATATTTGAACATTAATTTTATTTCCGGCTAAAAATACAGTTCAAAACTTCCATAATTACTCCGGTAAAAATTTTGAAGGAAAGAGCAGTTTTTTCGAAATTACAAAATACATTAAAAAATTAATGAACATTCGATTCAAAGTCAGATTCTGCTTTAAAATAGGTCACAGTTTTCTTTTTACTTTCAAGAAATCTCTAATCCAATATAAACCCTTTTTATATCTCCACACTATTCACTCGGTTATTTGTATATTCTTCCCGTGGTTAGCCTGTCAATGCATCAAATGAACCAATGCTATCTTGGTCTTTATACCCTTCTCGCAAGCATAGAAGCCACGCCTCTTTCATGACGTCTACTGTCATGTGCGAGATGATCACATGACCCTCATACAAAAAGCCTTGCATTTCCGTTCTTTATAAAGGGTGGGGGGGGAAAGAAAAATACCGCATTTCAATGAAGTTATGGTTTATGCTTTTACTCAAAGAGGGTCTGGGCTAGGCAGAACATAGTTTAAGGGCGCTGGAAAATGTGGTTGTAATTTTTAAATATTTCCCTTTTCCTGATATTAAATCTGAGAAGAGTTTCAATATCACAGAAACTGAAATTTGGTTTTCAATAATATATTGGGATACAATTTTGCATAGGATGATTTCGAATGATTTTTTTAAAATATAATTTACTAAAAAATTTTCACAGATAAATTTATTATTTAAAATTCAATTAATTTTAAAATATGATTATTCTTATTTGCAAACAAAACCGTTAAGATGGTTATAAAGTGATACATTTTTATTATGTATAAAAAATGATACACATGTTTACATATAAAAACAATACGCATATTTGCATTTAAAAATGATACGCATGAATGCATATATAAAGGAAACACATGTATATCTATAAAAAGGATACACATGCATACCTATAAAAATAATACATACTTATTACATATGAAACTGATACACATGCATGCCTATAAAAATTATGCACATGAATACATATAAAAAGGATACACATGTATGCTTATAAAATGAAACATTTCCTTTTGTATTACATATGTATCACTTTTCATATGTAATATATATGTTTCATTTTATAAATATGCATGTGTATATGTATATCTATAAAACGAATACGTACGCATTACATATGAAACTGATACATATCCATGCATATAAAAATGATGCACATGTATATATATAAAGGATACACATGTATACATATAAATTGAGACATATCTGTTTTATATGAAAACTGATACATATATAACGCATTTGGAATAATATACATATGTATTAAATACGAAAAATGATACACATGTATTATATATACACTATCAGACATTTTTTCTATGAAAGAATTGAAAAAAGAAAATAAATGTTAAAAAAAACACTACGAAAGGAAATAAGTCAGCCTATTTGGGTTCATATTAACTAGTAGAAGAAGTAATTTTCAATTATTTCAGTTATCTCTAAAAATAAATCAAACGCACATGAATATTTTATAAAGTTATGAGACTTGAACAGAGTACTGTTATTCAATTAATAGTTAATTAAATTAGAGTCAATTAATACTGTAGAATTCAATAACACGAAATAAATGTTAAAATAACATGTTTTCTTGTGTGCCATTTATTTGTTTCAAATGTCTTTTTTCTCCTGCATATCAATACCTTTTTTCTAAAAAAGGTATTGATATGCAGGAGTCTAATTTAATTAACCTTACAGCTTTAACCCTTTATCTACTGAATTATGTTGTCATCAATTTTTCAACTACATTTTCGCCCCAGTAGTTAAGTTTCCGAACAGAATAATCTCATAGAACCCAAGAGAAAATTTTCATTAACAGATATATCTTAAATTAATTCAATTATTAATTAAATATTTTTACTTACTACTTATAGATTATAATAATTTCTTGCTATTTGGGTTAAGTTCTCCGTATTTTTTAGAATTCCGTCGGTAAAAATAGTCATATTACGGAAATATAATCTAGATTTATATGGTACTTGTATGTATGGTCAGTAGATAAAGGGTTAAAGGAAATTTCTTCGAGCAGTTATTATTTCTAGTTGTTCTTATTACTTATGGCACTTCACAAGCCCGCTGACATATCTGTCAGCGATTTAAGCCGAAATAGCGTCTCTTGTTTTTCAGGAACGCCATCAAGGGCCAAGAATAAGACTTAGCTCCTAACACGTCACAAACCTTTTTTACGGGGAGGATTTGATTCATGTATTTTAATTCATTCATCCATGGATAGTAATTTATATCTAGAACAGAGAACAATCACCTCTGGCCTAGTATCCTCAGTGATATAACTCTCAACCTAGAAGACTTTGTAACCACGATAGATTTAATATGCGCAGAGCCACCACACACACGGAAAGTCTTCATTTTGAAATGATATCTTTTCTAACCTCAAATGTTTGATACTTTTTCTCGAACTAAAAATTCTATTTCGTCACGTTCTAAAATTTAAATAATAACAATATGCATTTATTTTAACTATGTCAAATATGTGCTTTCTTAGACAACATAAAAAAGGCATTAAAATTAATATACAAGTATTCTCGGAATAAACACATTTTAGAAAAGAAAATCTAATATTACTCCTGTCACATACGTTTAAAATTTAAATTTATTATGTGTATATTGTTACGTTTTTAGAGTATCTGTTTCGGATTGAATGGACTTTACTTGAGGACAGCACAAACAAATTTATTTCCAGGTATTTACAGGATTTACTAGACAAAGTAGAACTTCAGATAAACACAATCCAGCAGTCGACAGTCACTAACAGCGTAATTACAAGTCTTACGTACAATAAACACAGACTAAAAAACATGTATCGTATAGCACAGCAACAGTGAATCACAGCGAGTTGAATTATACAACGTTATCAGCAAACGTAAACACAGCTCACTAATTACAAGCGAGAAAATTAATCCGCTAGTCCAGCGAGACGCTTTTTTTTCCGAAAGGAATTCTGCCAAGTTGCGGCAACAGGTCCCTTATATAGCCGAGTGAGCGAGAGCCAGGAAACACGCGGAGCTTCATGAACAAATCAGAGGCCACCAGAATAATCTTTTCGCCGAATCAACTCGGCTGACGCCAAGCACTTCAACAGCCGTCACCAACGCCTTCTCCTTCGGTGCACTTTTACGGTGTTTACCCGCTTGTAACAATATTGATTTTTATTTAATTGCTATCCAGTTCTAGTTTTCTAAAATATCATTTCTCTAAGAAGTTATGTGTATCATGTATAAATTTTAAAACCTAGATAAAATAATAGCTTACATTATTTGTTTGAGTATTATTCAACTTCACTAATCTTAAAGAAAGGCGGGGCAGGTCTTTTAAGTTTACATTATTCTTTTTTTTTTAAAAAAAAAGAATAATCTGTGATTATATGTAAATTTGTATCAAAGAAGTTTTAGTGCATAATTATAGAAAATTATTGTACTTGAATGTCGCAGTTTTTTCCATTAGATATAATGGTTATCTTAGAATTATGAGCAGTCTTTAATGTCTCCAAAATCATAAATATTCAGCCTTTTAATAATATACCGAGATAATAAATGTTAAGTTGGGTGAAACTTTACTCTTCATCTTTTTCGTAATAGGAAACTCAAACCTATTAATTTTAACTCAAATATCTGTTTATCGTGAATAAAATAACAGAGATTAAGTAATTTCTAATATTCCATTATTCTTTACTTTCTTTTGCAAACACGGGAAAATCAGGGAAACGTGTTTTATTTTTAATATAAAAGATACAATCTCCTAAAAATATTTTATTTTTATTTAACTTAAAAATAATTTGGAAATAAAAAATATTATTAAGTTAAAAAATAATCTAACCAGCCATTTTAAATATATTTGAACGGGATTATAATTTCGGGTACATTTTTAAGAGATCTTTTACTAATAAATATAATAGTCTATAAATTTATTTGGAAGAACTTAAATTTTTTTATATCCTGTAATCATTTTTTTAAGAATTTGCACTAGGAGTATAAGAATGATTTTCGCAGTATATGACTTAACACATTCATTTTTTTAAAAAAAGTAAATTAAAATATATTTGTAAAATAAATTTCGAAATTTTTAATATTATTTTAAAATACTTTTTAAAAGTATGTTATTTGAAACACTTCAATCACGAACTGGTTTTTTAAATATATTTTGCTTTTAATTACTGACTTTTCAAGATATATATACACTGAAGTGACAAAAGTCATGGGATAGCAATATGCAAATATACAGATGGCAGTAGTATCGCAGCGAAAAAGTATAAATGCGCAGTTCGTTTTCCAGAGCTTTCATTTGTGTTCAAGTTATTCATGTGAACCGGTTTTTCGTGATTTATAGCGGCACGACAAGAATTAACGGACTTTGAACGTGGAATGTTAGTTGGAGCTAAACGCATGGGTCATTCCATTGCGGATATATTTAGTGAATTCAACATTCCGAGATCCACAGTATCAAGAATGTGCCGAGAGTATGAAATTTCAGGCATCACATCCCATCATGGACAGCGCAGTGGGCGACCACCTGCACTTAACGACGAGACCACCGACGTCTGTGTAGAATGGTCAATGTTAATAGACACGCAACACTTCGTCAAATAACTGCAGGAATCAATGTGGGACGTACGAGGGACGTGTCCGATAGGACTGTGCGGCGAAATTTGTTTTCCTTGGGCTATGACAGCAGAAAGCCGACTCCAGTGCCTTTACTGACAGCACGACATCGCCTGCAGCGACTCTCCTGGGCTCGTGAGCATATCGACTGGTCCCTAGACCAGTGGAAAACCATGGCGTGGTCAGATGAGTCACGATTTTAGTTGTTACGAGCTGATGGTAGAGTTCGAGTGTGACGCAGACCCCACGAAGCCATGAACCTTAACTGTCAGCAAGGCACTGTTCAAGCTGGTGGTGGCTGCATAATGGTGTGGGCTGTTTTTACATGGCATGGACTCGGTCCTCTGGTGCAACTGAGCCGATCATTGACTGTAAATGGTTATGTTCAGCTGCTTACAGATCACTTGCAGCCACTCACGGACTTCACGTACCCACACAACGATGGAATTTTTATGGATAACAATGCGCCATGTCACCGGGCCAGAACTGTTCGCGATTGGTTTGAAGAACATTCCGGACAATTCTAGTGCATGATCTGGTCACCTAGATCGCCCGATATGAATCCCATCGAGCGTTTATGGGACATCATCGAAAGGTCCGTTCGTGCCGAAAGTCCTGCACCATCCACACTTTCACAATTATGGACGTCTATACAGACAGCATGGCTCAATTTTCCTGCAGAGGAATTCCAATGACTTGTGGACTCCATGACACGTCGAGTTGTTGCACTTCGCCGGGCAAAAGGAGGACCGACACGATATTAACAGTCATCCCATGACTTTTTTCACTTCATTGTAAAGTAACCCACCGGATAAATTGTGTATTTGTGCATGTATTAGAAAACTATGAAGATATATCTATGCAAATTATCTTTTTTTATTACACATAGAATGACATTTTATGATATAATTGGCATTTATAAAAACATTTGAAATCAGAAAGTTCTTACTTTAATAGATATTTTTGTTTGATCTCATCATAAAAAAGATCTGTAAAAGAAGCCCATTTTCTATTAAATCTAACATAGCAGGTCACATAGCTTCAATCTCAGTAGGAACCTATTCGGATGTTTTCAAGGAAGCTGTCATAAAATGTTCGCATTCCATTTCTAACAGTGATTTATTGAGACAAGTTGTCTTTCTTAAAAACAGAAATGATTTTTTTTCTCAAACTCCGAAAATTCTACCAATGAAGGTTTTTTGAACATTGCTGGACATTTGATTTATTTAGGATCTTTCCACATTTATCTATTGCAATACAATTATTAACACATATTTTTTATTCGAATTTATTAGCAGGAAATTGTTCTTTTTTTATTGTAAATAAAAATTGTGTAAATAAACACAGCATAAAAATTTCAGATATAGTTTTTTAATAAAATTATAGCAGCTATTAAAAGCTATCAATTTTTTTAAACTTTTTTCTTTCGTCATCACTATTAAAGACATAATGATTTAAATATTTGAAATTCTATAAAGCAATTATTAATGCGACATAAATTGGCCGGTTATAGTCCTTAATTTAGGCATTTATGACTAATTATAACAGTAGGAAAGATAATATGTAGTTCAAATAATATGTAGTTCGTTCAATAATATGTAGTTCTTTTCAAAATAGAAGCTTTGAATAAACAGCAACAAATAAAAGAGAATAAAGTCTTTTATTTCAAAATGAATGAAATATCTGATTTAAAAAAAGTTTTCATCAGATTGATTTTAAAGATAAAAAAAGTGAGACAGAAGGTTTCATCGTTATTCAAAATTAAACTTATCGTTCATTCAGTAAACGCACATCTCTCTATAACGGTTACTTTCCTTATATTATTGTTACGCTTTTTTATGACTTACAGATTTAAACTTTTATACATTTGGATTTTGTAAACATTCCGTATTTAGATTTTATCATAAATTGATACAAATATTTTAAATTTAAGAATGTGGCTCAGCTTAGCAAAAAATTGACTTTTGTGCCATGAAACCACAAACTCAACTTAACTCAACTCTAAAAAAAAAAACTGAAGTGGAAGAAAATGCAGACGATAAAATATATAATTACAGAGTATTTTAACTAAATAAAAAGATACTTTCTTAAAGACAAATAATTGTAATTGCATATGATTCCCAGTTCGTTTCGGATTGTATAAACAAAAACAAGAGATAACAAATTGCAACTCTGAAATTTCTTTAAAATTAATCTAATATATTTATTTTCTATTTTCGTATGAAAACTAAGAAGCCAGTGTTTTTTATCTTATCAAAATAAAGTTTTAATTTCAAAGCATTACCGTGAATATTTAGTAAGTATTTACTGTTAGAATATATTAAAACAATAATATGTTTTAAGGAATGAAATACTTTTCTCAAATAGAGATTCCTCCTCTCGTCTAAATTATTTCTTCAAGAAAGATTAAAAAAGAAAAGAAAATGCTTAATTTGAACCTTTTTTTACTTATTTTCCAAAAAAAGTTCTTATTTTATTGTTCAGAGATTACATTCGAAAATAAAAGACAATGTGAATTGTTAAAAGTACGAACAATTTTAATCTCCAAAAGACCTTTCATTTATCAACTTTTGTATGTTTCTTTATATATGAAAAAGAATACTTCCATATTTATTTTTATATTGGAATAATACTGTATTGTCGGAAGAGCATCTTGAATGAATTTTCATTTCGTTTTTACAACAAAACATTTATATTGAATTCTTCTTGGATTTTAAAAGAGATTCAAAATACTTATGTTGTCGATTGTTAAATGTATGAATACTTTTTAAAGAAATGAAAACTGATGAACAATAAAAAAATCACTGAATATTTAGTTAATCTTCTCGCTTTATTTAACAAGAAAAATCTCATAAATGCTTATTATTACGATAAATTAAAAATATTTTATCAAATGAAACAGTTAAAATAAAATTGACAATGTTTGTAAAAATATTTGCTAGATAATTTTTTATCGTGTGAAGGATAAAGAAAGAAAGAAAGATTGAAAATGCATTTCAATATATTTTTATCATTTAAGAAATAAATAAAAAAATATTTATAACATGATTCGTCCCAAAAGATTCAATAGCATAACGTTGAATCTTCATATGATTAATACATTAGAATTTTAAAAGCAAATATTAATGATAAGCAAAAATTTGATAAAATATTTTTATAATGTCTATATTTTTTGATTTCATGTACTTCAGAACGAATGAGCTTTTGCTTCAAAGGTAGCGGAGTTCTCAAATCACATCAAAATCTGCATATTCTTGAGTAATTATTGGAATAGCTTTTATTTAAAGCTATCAAACAGATGTATACAAGGAATTAAAAAAAATATTCCAGGAAAATCTCTTGTTTCCAATGCTATCCAGGCGAGGGTATCTGTAGAACAAAAAAAAAGAAGCATTTCATTAGAAAAATAAACTTTGCAAAATGAAGCATCTAATCTAATCATTTGTTTACAAAAAAAGCTATAATTGATTAAAATTTTTAAAAAATATTTGAAAATTACATGAATAATATAACAAACGATTTTTTTATGAAAAATAAATTTCACTGTTAACACCAATTTTGGTCATAATTAATGAGAAGTAGCAATTCAATTATTACTTTTTGTAACAATTTAGGCAGTAAAAATAATGATTAAGCTTTTTAAAAACTTAAAAGCTTAATCATTACTTACTTAAAAACTTAAGCTTAATCGTAGAACTTCAGCTCGAAATATTTCTTTACAAAGATTTAAAAAAGATGGAAATCCCCGAATAACAATCCTCATTCTTTGTATTACCATCGTTTATTTGCTACAAAGGAAAATTAAAATCTTACTGTGTTGAAGTGCATACATTTAGAAGTTCAAAAATATGTACGTTGCTTCAGAAAAGAAGAATTTCTTAACAGAAGACTCTTATTTCTAAACTATTGTTATTTTTTCTTTGCTCATAAAGAGAATATTTCTTATGTACATTTGCATTGTAAGTATTGCCTTTTGTGAGGGAGGGAATCGAAAAGAACTTTCGTTTCTTTTCGGAATAAAGGAACTCTCCCGACTCTCTTTCTTAACCCATGATGAGAGTCACGATTTATATGCACTCGAATGATGAAAGTAAAAGAATGATGCTCTAGGTAGAATATTAAAAATCGCTATTCAATGGAAAAAATATAGCTAATAAATATTCTTTTGTTTACTTCTTCTGAAGATGCACTCAAACATTTATTATTGATTATGTATCCGAAAAAGTTTTAAAATATAAAAGTTTTTTAATAATATTTTAATAATTTTTTTAAATTTATCGAATATTTTTTACTTATAAGTCTAAAATTTGTATTATTAGGAAAGATTGTAAAGCAAAACTTAAATTATTTATATTTCTTAAAAATCTATATATAGTAAAAAATGAAATCTCCTGAAAGCGTCTGTGTATTGGAAACACAAAAACTCGTGAAATAGTGAACGGATATTGGAGATATTTATACCATTTTGCAGAGCATTTATTGGAAAGGGTTTTATTACAATAAATTAATTTAAAAATAAAAAGGGGAGTTTTATGACTGCCATTTTAATTTATCCGTGCATGCGCGAAAACCTCAAACTGAACAAGTGCAATAGCTGTCATATGCATATGCGATACATTTATATGTTTACTTCTGATTTTAAACAGCGATTCAAATCCCATTATGCCGGAAAGAAAGAAATCCAACCTCAGAAAGATCGTCTGCTTTTCTTTATAGACATATCATTGTTATACCTTTGTAACAATTTACATATTTCTAAATGTGTGCAAAAAAAGTTTTTGTAGGTATTTTTGGTAATTTCTAAATGTATTTTTATGTCTGTTCGATGTAATATTCAAATGTCAGATCGGGTGGAAACTATATTTAAGTTCAAAGATTAAGTTGAAGTTTTATTCTTGGATGCTATGCCAGAGGCGGCAACGCCTTTCGGGTACTGCTAGCATATAATAAAAACCACAGGAAGACAAAATAAGTACATTAAGAACCATTTAAAAAGTTAATTTCCTTTTTTTTTGTATTTTATTATCATAGTTGGTATTACTGTACTTTAAAAGTAAATTTTGTAGACGATTTTACTATAAATCTGTTATCAATCAGTTTTATTTTAGCATTGCTACGACTCTGGAACATTTGTCCGATTCGCAGTTTGTTTCAGAATAAGACAGCAAATTTAAAAGATTCTGGATGGATGCCATGTAAATTTATCCTCTGCCTTGAATATCAAAGTGACGCTCATTTGGGGGTTTGACGTAAAATATGATAATTTTTGACAGCAAAACGAATATTATTGAAACTGTTCGAATTCTGGAGTTATATCTTGTTGTTACTTATGGCATTTGTCATGGACAAGCCCCGCTGATACATTAGCAGATTTTAAGCCGAAGGTAAGCGTTTCTGGTTTCAAGTAGCGCCATCTAGGGCCAAGAGTACGACTTAGCTACACACTCGCCACATTCGCTGGGAAATCCCCTTTATACAGGAGGACAGAGACACACATCTCACAGATAGCACACGGAAGAACAACCATGCCCGAACTGGGACTCCCATTTCTGTGGCAGAAAGCCGACGGAATTATATCTTTAAGTACTTGATATTCGGTGTTCCTTCTCAAAACCAAACTTCCTATCATAGAGTCGAAGAAAGTGAAAAATTTCTAAACCGAACTAGCTAAGTAAATTCTTGCGTTGATGTCTCATTTCCTTATGAATATTTTGCTTTCCAATAGCATTTTGAGTATATACTATTTCTTTCTGGAAGGATTTTGTTTGCATTTTGAGCTTTTTCAATTCCTACTATTAGCTCTCTCTCAAGATATATATATATATATATATATCTTGTTCACATTTTCAGTACTTGCTTTAAATACGTTTTATTCATCCACTCAAATTCAAGTATTTTTTTTAAAACTTGTTGTGGATGACATTTGATGTTAATATAGTTTTTCAAATATTAACTCATTAGTTCTTTTAAATTAATTAAAAACTAACTTTTACACCAAAAGTCTTCATTTCCCCACAACCGAGTAAGTAACACATTTAGTTGATTTTCTCCTTACGCCTGTGATGTTAGGCTTAACATGTTTTCATCCGGTTATTTCAAACGATTCGGTTTACTTTCTTAATATTTGCTGCATTTAAAATCAAAAACATATCTGCTGTACAAGAAGTGTATATAACAAAAATGCAATACTAGTAAAAGCAGATCAACCTTTTAAAAATGTATCGACTATAAAAACAGTAAACGTAATAATAATACAATACTGGTAAAAGCAAATAAAATACATGTGCGATGAAAACATGTTGATGAATATTCCCATTTATGCTTGAGGCATTGCCTACTGAAATTTCATTTTCAATTATTAAAATCCTCCCACGAAAATAACATCATGTTCTTACATGATAAAAATACTAAATATATATTTAGAACACTAAATTTAATTATTTGCTAGAAGTACATATATAACAATTTAACAGTAGGTAAATCTTATACAGTACATAATTATTTTACAGATACATAGCGAGATACATAATTAAGAAGAAAGAAAATATTAATTTGATATGGAGTCAAAATTCTTGAATCCTATAAATATCCAACCATTTTCAAATTATTCTTCATCAAGTAAGAAGCATCAACGATAGACATTACTCTATACCTGCAACTTATGACTGACGAATTTATCTCATTAACAATTCAATTGTCAAATGAGAGTGGTAATTTGGCATACGAAATTACCGACTTGGCGATAACAGACAGATTAGGCAGAGTTCCTAGTCATTGGCCCAAAGAATATAACCGAGGAATGTCATTTCCTTTTTTTGCGATCGAGGTTTATTGCCGCAGTTGAATGCATCCTGTTGGCGACCAGAAGAAGATCAGTGCACAGACCGAATGGGTGGAACTGGCAGTAATCAAAGTCGGGATCATATTGCTCGCCAAAGAATTGCATCTTGTTTCTTTTTCTACAGTTTGGCGCCGTCTTACTTTCCGTCCAATTAGCATTTATGACCTTACTAGAGTTAGGAAAACTACATAGGGCAGCATTTCTACAGCGGTTTCTTGAGATGTAGTTATGTTTATTTTGAATTTATCAACTAGGAGTAGAAAGATAATAGGGTTTATTGTTTATGTTGTAAAAACACTTTGTAAAAATGGAAAGACGTAACAATTCGCAAAAGTTTATCTTTAGTAAACTGTGAGATCAATCCTGATGGTATTTGGAATAATGATTGTTTTTTTTTAAGTTTAAGTAGTTTTAGGTTATTACATTCGTTAATTTTGATATTTCGAACTCAAACTTCAAGATTAATCCCAACTTTTGTTTAAAAAGAGTTGGGGTGGGTAATAATAAAAATTGGAGGGCTTTCGAACAAATTTGGAGCTCCTGGAACATTTTTCATTAACGTCATTTATCGCTAATATTATATTATACTAACCCCTTAAGTCATGAATAGGATAATATGATGCTTTAAACTTTTGTGGTATGTCATCTCCTATAGTGTTACTCGTAATGCCTGTTAAATTTTAAAATGCTAAGGTGAAGAATGCAAAAAAAATCTTTTTTAAGGTCCCTGATCTCTTTAAGCTGGATAATGACTATAATTATTTAACAGGTGAAAATTGCAAAAAATCATTTTAAAAGTCCCTCGTCGGCCCTGATAAAAATCTGAAAAAAAAATAATAAAATATAAAAATATATCTTAATAAAATATAATAATAATATTATTATTATTATAAAATATAATATTAATAAAATATATTAATAATATTATTATTATAAAATATAATAATAAAATATCACTAGTTCAGAGTTAATTCACAGAGTGCAAAATTAAAATGTACAAAAATACACAAAAAAATAAAACATGTATTAAAATGATGAACAATTAAAAAATTATTGATTAATTAGGATTTCCTGATGTATCTTGAATGAATCAGCTCTCATTCAGGTATTTATTTCACTGTGTTTTCATTCACACTAAGTGTATCCGAAAGAATAAAAAAAATAATTATAAAAACGAAGTTCAAGTACGATCAAAGAAGATTTTAATTAAAACTTAAATTAAAACAGAACCAAAATGAAATATGCGGTCACAAATTTCAAGTTATCACTGAGAACATTATTATTTTTATGTGATTATTTGCTTTAATTAATTTAAGTCATTACCAGTTTCAGCCGGTTTGAAAAAATTATGAGACTTCTCTTTCTCTTTTTCTCTCTGTCTAATGATGTTTTTTTTAATTTTAATTTTCAATTTTTCTATTTAACATACAAAGATTTAGAGCTCCACTGATTTCAAAATAAAAACTTTTTATTATAATTTAATTAAAATAAAAATTCAATTGAGATCAATGAAGACTGATTAAAACTTAAATTAAAACACAACTAAAATAAAATACACGGTAGCAAATTTAAAGTTATCATGTGTGAACATTATTATTTTTAATTAATTAATTATTTGTTTTAATTAGTTTAAGTCATTAACTAGTTTTAGCCAGTTTGAAAAAATTGCGAGACCTCTTTCTCTTTTTCTCTCTTTCTAATGATATTTTTAAACTCTCATTTTCCATTTTTCTAGTTGGCATTCAAAGTTTTGGAGCTCTACCGATTTTAAGATTTAAAAAAAAATACCTCCTAATAATAATTTAATTATAATATAAAAATTGTTTATCAAAGAGAAAATTATAATATAAAAAATGTTTGCTTTTAATTTTTACTAATATTTTAATTGAAATAAAAGTAGTGGCAGTTTTTAAATGTCTGAACAGAAATCGTCTGATAATGTCTGTTAACAGATTCAGAATATGAAATTAACCAAACAATTTATTACCTACGCTTTTTCGGAAATACCACAAAACTTCATAACCAAAACAACACCATGTTCTCTCATCGTAATAAAAAAATGTAAATGTTTTTCTTTCTTAAAAAATGTGCTGCTCAAACTTTTAGTTGTCTCATAACTTAAAGAAAATGCATGCAAATTTGATTTAGGCCTCATTATTCATATATTTTGATCCATTTAATATTCATGATTCATAGATATTTTTTTAACTTGGATATAATCTACGAATTTTTATGCTTACCCAGTTCAAAATTTCTGTTGATATCTTAAAACCTGACTTTAGAGATTAGCTTTAAAAATGTATTGGCCAATTTTAATAATGAGTATAATTTTATAAACCGAAATATTGACTGTATAAACTTATATGAAGTTTCATCGTCTTAGATTTGGAAATGATAAAATTGAATTTACTTTTTCATTTTTCACAAGGTATTTTGATCAAAACATATATTTTTTCTTCAAAAAGTTATTTTCTCTATCTTAATAGCTTTTATTTCTAAAGCAGGATTTTTTTTAAAGGTGGAATTATTAAAATTCTTGAATTCTAAAAGTTATTGGAGAAAAAAATTGCCAGGAATCTTTTTAACTAAAATTATTTTAAACACTTGGCTCAGAAATTCTCTGACCTGTAAGTTCCAAATTTAATTATACCAAGTATTTTTTTTTCAATTTTTTTTGAAACTCTAAAGTATTTTTTATATTCATCTTTGCCAAAGCAATTTTGGAAGAGAAAACTGAATCAAAATAAAGTTTGAAAAATTTCTGAACACATTTTGAATGCAGACGATAAAAAAATCAGATTTTAAAATTAAAAAATCTTAAATAAATTTATAATTAAAGAACTTTCCATAAAAGTTTTTTTTTTGTTTTTTGAAAATTCTGAATTTTTTTTAAATAAGTTAGTATAGACATAAACTTTCGTTTTATTATTATTGTCATAACTAATTTTATTTTAAATATTAAAATTTATAAAGAAATTAATACCTTATTAAAGTTAAGTATTTTCTTTTAATTTAAGAAATTATAAAATAATTTATATAAAGCGACGTCTTTATTCTTTAAAAAATGAAAGTTGCTTTTCGAAAGCCTTGAATAAAATTTCTGATGCCTTGAATAAATCATAATTATGCTCAATAATTCCTTGTAATACTTTTTAGCGTGTATTATATGTAAAATGAATTGTATTTGAAAAACGCTATTTGCTTGTTACTTTTGCTTATGTTAATTCATTAATTAATTAATACTGCCACTCATTCTTTATACAACTCATGTCTTTATTTCAAAGCAATTATGTTGTGACATGATATAGTGAGATATACGTAGCAGATTTTATTTTCATCTTTATTTTCATTTACTTTCATTTAAAATTAAAATAAATGAGATTTACGTTAAATCGAAAATAACAAAAGAAAATAAAATTCAATTAAATAAAATATTAACTCATTTTAAATACGATTTCAATACCGTTTAATTAATTTTAATCTAAAAACTAATCTTTGAAATGATCCATTTGGTAGAATTTAATTTGGATATACGTACGCATCATGATTTTAATTATTGTAGAAACTTTTGAAAAATCTACAACTGCTTAGATTTCCATTCATATTCTATTTTCCAGAATCAGTTAGTAGCGGTGGATTTGCGCTTAGAAATGGCTCTTTTTAGCAATGAATCATTAATAGTCCATTGATGAGATATCTGAGACTTTGCAGGGTTATGTTGAAAAGATATTATTATGAATTGAGTGTAAACTAGATGTAAATAACAACACTGACGTTTATTTACCACAAACAGAGATATTACCAAAACAAAAAAATTATACAAAGATGACAAATACGTACAGCAGATATGAACACAAAGCAGCCCAATACAAGAAAGAGTAGCCAACAAGTAGAAATCAACCCTAGTTACACAAAGTGGCTATACAGAATCCTGCAAGAGAGGGATTCCTAGGAACTTCACTTTACGTTCTCTCCAAACTGCTGAAGTTCTCATTGTCTCCACGCATTAGCTGTCTACTTACGACCTCAAAACTGACTACTTCACACATGACGTGATTCTACTTCCACATCATACACACAGAGTTTTAGCTTAGCCGGTGCACCGAATCTCGTGAATATTCTCAAAACAACGCGCACAATCAGCGGGTACTAGACTAATCCTTTCGCCAAACCCATCAGGCTGGCGTGAGGCTCCTCGCCAAACGTCGCCATTTTTGGCGCATTTCGTGCCACTCGCACGCTTGTAACAGTATTTTTATATCACAATAATATAAAACATATAAAACATGACGCTATAAAGACTTATATGGATATAGAAAATATGGATATAGAAATTAATTAAAACCATTACATTGTTTCTACAAAATTTGAACGAATTGTGTGACTTACTTCAGAAGAACTGAAAATGTGTTATCACGAAACAAATTTAATATACGTTACTCCAGAGAAAGTAAATCCTACAAATGTTACAATTTTAGATAGAAGATAAGAATTTCTTTAGAATAATAATTATATAAATCACCCAGCTAACTATATATACATAGATAGTTGATTAAGAAAAAAAAATACTCTAAGCTTTTTTTTAACATGAAAGTGAGAATGGTTTGAAGCGTTTAATGAAATATTTTCATATTTCATAAAAAATAAATGCATTTAAGCCTAAAAAAACTACTTCTAAATGAAGAATTTTCTAAAAAATAAGTGAATTTAACTAGCCTGTGATTATATACTTGCTGATTAATTCTATTAAAAGAAATTAATTTAGCCATTATTTTCATAATAGCTTTTTCAATTTGGAAAATGTATGCAAACTGTCTTTTATATATACTATTTTTTTCCATCTTACAAAGAAATACGATAATATTAATTTCTTGCCATTTTAATTTCTTTTATTTCATGCATAAATGGAAATTTTAATTTTCATTTATTAATGTCCTTGAAATTTAAAGGACATTTTCATTCTTTTACACAACTGTAAAACAATTAAGATATTCTCTTTTTTATAGAGGTATGATATATAGAAAAAGATCTTTGGTTGTATTGTTGTATAGTATTATCAGGTTGATAAAAATGCAATGATTTCTCTAAATACAAGAAAATTATATACATTTCCTTAAAATGTTATAGAAATATTGAAATAGTTTAACAATTAAATATATATATATGCATTTCGAAAAAAAATTTATATTCCAAAAATTTCTAAAAAGGTGTAATGTTCAATTTTTTTCTATAGATTAGGCATATTCCTTGACAGATAATATTTGTACTCTTTTAAATGATCTTACAAATTGTATATATATTTGGTTCTGTGTCATTTGCGCTCAATCCCATTAGAGCTAACTCATTAGAGGGTGTCATTTGCGCTCAAGCCTTAAAAAGGGTACCACATTATAACTTTTATCTTTGTATGTAAAATTTGGCGATTTTACAATGTGCGCCATATAGTAATCAATCATCGTCACAGTGAGAATGACTCTCCATATCTCTGATAACGTTAAAATGCTGCCGTGGGAAAAATGCTAATGACCGTTACCGCGCTTCAAACGATTGATAAAAGTAATAAGTAGAGTGAGCGAAATTTGCTTTAAAAATTTACTATAAAGGAACATGTTCATAATTTTCCTACACTGAAGACATTTATAAAAATTATAATTTTGATGCACGTAATACAAATTTAATCTATCAAAGTGAACTATATTTTTT
>JAOUZG010008998.1:50518-73572 GCA_026289955.1 Argiope argentata
CGGTATAATACGTAAGTACCTACTATCGTTTGAAAAATTTGAACGATATCCCTGCAATTACCAGGACATACTAAAGTCTTCTTCAATACTCCAGAATGGCGATGTCTTGGCGCAGGGACAGAGCGTTTTCCTCTTGATCTGGACTTCCTGGGTTCGAGTCCCTGTCCGGATATTAATGTTCTTTAACTGTGATATGTTTGGATGCATACGCATTATACCGTGTTCGCCAACGGTTTAGTAACCTTTTGGCGATAACGATCATTGGGTTACACCATTGCCATACTGCAATAATTAGCGGTTTGGCAACTCATTGGCAACGAATTGAAATTTGGCGATAAAGTCGGTGGTATAATACGTAAGTACCTATGTTTGAAAGCATCCCCCCTGTTAAAAGGGGTTGTGCAAGTGAATGTGATATGTTAATAGATGTTCTACGTGAGATATTTTTATGTAAAGTATTTTCAACTTCTGTAAGCCCCGTGTGATACTAAATGGTGTGCGGGAATTTCTAAATGTTCAATAAAAGTGATTCATAAAGATGCGTGTTTTGTTTTTTTTTTTTTGATGATCTTGAGATTCTCGAAACTGCTATAATACTTCATATCATTGGTATTTTATAAAAAAAAAGTGCCATTTTTCCATAGTAATCACAAATTTTTTGTATTTCAATAAAACATTATAGAAATGTTTGACAAGCTCTATAAATTTAAGCTAAGTAATAGTTTTAAAAGATATAAGAGAATATGAACAAATGTTCTAGTGTTTTCTAAAGATTAAGATTATTCAATAAAGAAAAATCTTCGAGATCTTTCGAATATTGTTTTTTCAAAATGTAATTATATTAAGCTATATTTAAAAATAATCTAGAAACAATAAAAATTTTCGAATTTAAAATTAGTCAATTTTATTCTTTAATACTTACATCATTTTTTATAATCTTGCTATAAAAATAACCGTTCGACCTTTTAGTAATCTTTTCTGAATTTTTAAGTTTTTTTTTACCTTCTAGAAACCGCAATGATTAAATTTAGTCAGTTAGTAAGAGTGGGTTACATTTAGTTTAAGTCAATTTGAAACTTTAGATAAAAAGTATGTAATAAATTTAAATGCATATATTCATAAAATAATCCTCGCAAGCAATATAACAAACAAATTGAAATTCCTATTAGCTAAAATTTACCAAACGATTTTCTTTCATTAATATAATAAATTCCATAAACAGCTTTTTAAAGGTTTAGATTTTGAATTAAAAATTAAAACAGGAAAAGAACATTTCTTTTCTTTCATCAAAAACCTAAAATATTAGAATAAGCTACTAAAATAAAGGTTTAAGTATAATAGTGAAGCGGAAAATCAGTTTATATAAATGGAAAATACCAGATTATTCTTCTATTTATATCTGTTTCCTAAAGGGTAAATTCTGAGTGAAGTTTTATTTTCTATGAAATCTAAAGAACGGAATATAAGAAACTACTAGAAAATAGATATAACTCAAGTTACATTGAAGATATTTTATTTTTCTTAAAGTAAATAGAGTGAAAATATGCAACTTTATTGAATTTCCTACTTCAAATATATTTATGCTTGTTTTGCTTTGTATCGAATTTCACCGAATGATATCATTCTAAAAATATTATATTTCAATATTCAACTTGTCGAAATAATTCCACTTCTAGTTTTTGTCAATGTCGGTAAATAGTATATATATATTCATGTATTTCTTCAATTTTTCTGAAATAGGTGAAGATATAAATATTTATAAAAACATCAGGTTTCTAAAATAAATTTACTCTTTGATTATAAATTACGTCACAATATTAGAAAATTAACAATATTAGGAAAATAAACAATATTAGAAAAAAAACATTATACTCAAAATTAACAGTATTAGAAAAATAACATCATTAATGAAATAATACTTCAATTAATTATCTATTATGATTAAATTTAACAAAATAGGACGGTTCTTTTCTACTGACTGAAAATAACTTTTCGTCATCTATAAATTCTTGATCTTCAATAATTATCATCTTGTTAATATGAGAATTTTGAAGATTATTACATATTAAAATACATTTCCGTTTTCATTTATAATCTCTTCTTATACAAATTCTTAGGATACATATTTTTCAAAAAATTAAATTAATTTTTATGGAAATATTTGAATGCTGAATATTTAAGCTATTTTTGCATTCATTTCTCTAATATGAAAATATATATCTCAGAAATGGGTCTGAAATTATTTTGGCTTATATTACGCACATTGAATTCTCAGATTCATAAATTTATCTTTATATGAAAATATTTTGTTTTTAGAATAAGATAACGAAAATGTATTCTTTTTCTATTCTATTATTTACACTTAAGTGCCAATAACAGAAAATAAAAATGGTACGCCTATCTAAGATCATGCAGAGCCCCCACGAGCACACAGAAGTGCCACTGCTTGGCGTGGTATGGATTCAACTAATTTGTGAAGATATTCTGTTGACAATTCACATCATGAATCTTTCATAGCAGTCCACAAAGCCATGATAGTGCGAGATGGTGGAGATTTCCTATGGACAGCACATTGCAAAATATTCTAAATATGCTCGATATTGTCCATGCCAGGAGAATTAAGCGACTAATAGATGGAAATAAATTCAAATGAAGGTTCCTTAAGCCTCTCGGTAAAAACTGCAGACTGCAGGATGGTGAATTATCCTGTTGGAATTGTCCATGTTTATCGAAATGCAGACTGGGCATGAATCGATGTAAGTGGTTATAAAATATATTAAATTATCGCTGACCTGTCATAGTTTAGTCCACACACATTAATGGTCTCCTTTCACACCACCTGTCCAAGATCCTTATCCTCAAAGAGCCTCCACAGTCTTGAACAGCTTCTTGTAAGCATGAGGAATCCATAGATTCATGGAGTTTTCTCCACACACGTATACAGCGATTGACTCAATATACTTGGAAATGCGACTTAACATATCAGGCGACGTTTTTCCAATCATTAAGAATAAGTTGGCTGCTTTGGCAAGCTCACATAAGGGCAGAACTTTGTGTCGCTGTCGCCAATTGTACACGAGATGGTTTGCGGCTGCGAAAGCCATATCAATTAGATTACGTTGCATAGTACGTGCACTGACACTTGTTGATTGGGCTGCATTAGAATCCACAGGTATTTCAGAAAGTGCTAAACGTCTATCTTGTGTAAAGTTTTTTTTCAGTCATCAATTATTGCGTTCCATCACAATCCCAAGCAACACCACTGCTGGAGATTTGAAGTTTTACCGGAAATCTTATATTCGCGGTTCACCCTGGAAATGATCGTGTGCGAAAATCCAAATTCCATCCATACTTCAACAATACTGTGCCGCATATCTCATGTGCCGACGAGATATCTCCGTTAAAAATCTCTTAACCCGACAGGACGGATTCGGGTGGTTTTGGCACATCATGTCCAAAAAAATCCATCTGCTGTCTGAGAAGACAGAATGTATGCACATCATAACTCATGCTATATTTCAGCCTATAATAGTGTCAAACCATCTTTCAAAGAAGAAAATCTCTGTAAACTTTTCTAATTATCTTCTCATATTCTTGTAAATTCTGTAAATAATTTTGTTTTTGTTTTTATTCTTACTGTAAATATTTTATTAATTAAAATAAAATTCCCGTAACATGTCCACCAAACCGTGAAGAGACCAGAATGGTCAGAGATACGGGGGTATGAGACGGCGTTCTGTCCCAATAAACTGACGTTATCTGGTTCATCAGTACCTGCCCCAAGGTCACATCCCATGCATAGAGTCTGAAAACGGCGAATTCAGACTCCATTTTAGTCTTATAGAACGATTTGGTGTGTGCGAACACCCCGTGCGTTTGCTCGTATTAGCATTTTTCAGTGCGAAATCATGGCTTTCTCCAGTCGTTCTGTTCGGTCTTTTCCTCGTCTGACGTACGAGCAAGAAATGAACAGTCTTTAGATGATGTCAGAGGAGATTTCGTCAGATGAAAAGAATATCGAAGAAGAATTAAACGATTCAGATAATGATGACATATGCAGTGTTCACCAGTCTGAATTAGAAGAAGAATGCGATATTTTAGAGAAAATTTGCTACCAAAATAGCTTTTTCATCGTAAAAGATAAAAAGAAAGCTGAATCACGGAAGATGCTATTTGTGCCCAAGAAACAAGAATGGGAAATCGAATACTATGTGTTTGAAGTGCGACTAAAATATATGTCGAGAACACTCAGAAATTGAAGCTGTTTGTAATAACTACAAAAATCATTTCAAAAAAGTTCCATTACTATGTACAACTAAATTATTAAGAAAACGGATTAGTATCAGTATTCTTATTTACAATAATGCATAATTTTTATTATAATAAAAATTTTAAAAAAATCATTGAGTGTTAAATGGGAAAGGTTCCGTTTTTTTAACTGAGACAAAAAGGGTGAGCACTTTTAATTTATTCGTTATTAATTTTGGAAACTACGACGACTTAATATATTAGTTATTTTTCTACGAAAAAATGCAATTATCAATTATCAATTAAATTTTTTGGCAGTTAGTGTTTTTAATTTTTTTTTCGCATTTATGCCATTTGATATGTTTGGGGTGTTCTGACACCCCATGCCCGTTATCGTGTTACGTTTCGCGGTGCCCGTCCTGCCGGGTTAAATTTTTATAACCTGCCATAATAGCAGCAAGAATCGATGAAATAGCGTCCTTAGACACCTGTTGTCTTATATATGTAAGATCGATCACTTTGCGTTACTCTGATTGGTTGAACCCATCCATTATTTGCGTAGTATCTTATATACCGGTTTTCTGGCTTTTCAGCGTACATGATTGCAATATTTTAACAAATTTTTCCTATTATCGGAAAGAAAGAAATGAATTGCTTTCAATTAAAATTATATTTATTCTACATATCCATTAGAGATTGCTAGAGTAATTGGGAATTAGAGTTGTAAGTAATAAACTTGAAAAAAGTCATGGAATATTAAAAATTAAAACAGAACATGTTAAAACAAATAAAGTTCAAACATTGAACAGTTACTCCTCAAATTCATAATTATTCCCATGAATTTAAATTTTTAAAATCATTTTATATTTTATGTTTTTTTTTTATTTTGCACATAAAAAAGGAGCAAAAGAAAAGCTTTCAAAATTTATCTTTCTTTTTTTTTCCTTTTCCTATTTTTCTTATATAATGTGAACGTCTTATATATAATGAGAATTTATATAGTTATTATATAATGTGAACGTCTTCCAGCGGAATATATTCTAAAATGAAAAAAAACACTCGAAATTTTTTTTCCACCTTCCATTTGATGAAGAATAGTGAGCCAGTATCCCCCTTGCTATTTTGCATTCAGACCAACGGTAACATAAATATCTTTGATTCATAATTAAATTTTCATTTTGCTTAAATAACATCATTATACGAATTTTATAGAGGGTATCAGTTTTAAATAAAAATATTTAAGACAGAATTTGTTTTTTTTCTACAACCACGCTAAAGTTGCTTGATAAATGCAGCAGTGAAAATTCATAGTTTTAACAGTGTTTTTCGACAAAATGGCCATTATTATAACTATCGTAAGGTTACCAACTATAGTCCTAAATAACTTTTCACATTTATATTATTATTTTATATTATTATAAATATTAAATATGAAAAATTATATTAATCTTAGTATTTCATACTTAATAATAAACAAACGTTTTTATATTTTTGTTTATCTGTCCGCTTATATACTTGCATTTATAAAAATTATTTTTATAGAATATATTGGCTACAAATATTGGACTGTAAGGGCTTAGGTGGATAACTGGAGGTATTGATATTTTCTTCAAGAATACAGTATGACAAAGTACACCATGATAAGGTAAGCTTAAGGAATGTTATACTAGGATAACGCTTAGGAATGTTTTGATAAGAGAATAATGCATAATGATGACAAATGTTAAGATGATTGTGTTATGGAATGTTAAGTATTAGTTAAAATGAAATAATGATAATAAATTGCTGTTGGATAATTTTAAGAATTTGATATAAATAATGAAATAGTAACAAGATATTTACAAAATTAACCTATAACTTAAATTCCATAAATGTAAATATTATACGAGGTCTGAACCATAAATTCTGTGTTATTGCTATCTTGAAAGATTCTATTCTATTAACAGATTCCTTATTTCTGCTAAATCCTTCTCATTATTTCTGAAACTCCTTGCATGTTAATAGAATATACATGTATAATAATTCCCATTATTAAAGCAGAAAAATTTTATGTCACAGTTCATTCAAACATTTTTCAAAATGAAGTACCATTTCTTTAAATATTGGGTCGTTCGAAAAGTAATTTCGTTTTTTTCTCGACAAAGGATTTAATTGTATTTTTTTATTCCAACTTCACACTTAAGACGTATAATCATTGTATGTTTTGAGAGGTGATATAGCAATACTTGTTTGTGAAAACGTTCAATTGATTTTGCGCAGTAGTTTTTGGTAGATGCCCTTTTAAATAGGGAAAGCAATAAGCAGCAATTTCGTCATATTTCACTTTTTTCCTGTAGGAAAGGTAAAAATGCTGTTCAAGCCAGAAAGAAATTAACCGATGTGTATGGAGAAGATGCGTTGACAATACGACAGTGTCAGAACTGGTTTACAAAATTTCGATCCGGCAATTTTGATGTCGAAGATGCACCACGTTCCGGATGGCCGGTTGAAACTGATAAAGACACGATAAAGGTAATAGTTGATGCAAACCGGCGAACAACAACACGTGAGATCGGTGAGAGTTTAAATTTATTGAATTCAACTGTTTATGACCACCTGAAAGGCCTGGGTTTAACCTCGATATTTGAGTTCTCCATGTCCTCATGGAGAGAAATTTGTGTTGTCGCATTGAAGTCTGTGATTCGCTCCTCAAATGTCACAAAAATGATCCACTCCACCATATTATCCAGATCTGGTTCCTTCAGATTATTATTTGTTCCGGTCAATGCAAAATTTTTTGAACGGTAAAACCTTAGTCTCAAATGAAGACGTCAAAAATCACCTTAGATTAGTTTTTTGCCAGCAAATACCAAAAATTTTATGAGCATGGAATCATGCCTCTACCAGAAAGATGGCAAAAGGTTTTGGATCAGAATGGGCGATATATAATTTAATAAAATAATTATTCATTATACGAGGATCGTCTTTCATTTTCACCAAAAAAAACGAAATGACTTTTCGAACAACCCAATAGTTTTTCAGTACCTAACGCTATGTTAGTCTGCCATTCACAGATATGATGTCTCTTAAGAGCTATCGTGTACAAGTTTATTGTTCAGATTCTTGTTTATTACTTCCATGTTCTGATGAATCTCCATTTGGAAAAAAGGAATGAAACCGTTATGCAAAAATGGCCGCGAGATAAGAGAAAAATGTGTCTAGGACCTATCATTACAAGACTTAAAGAGGAGTATCAGGGATATAAATATGCAGAAGGTACATTTGCTGATCATTCAAAAGCTGTAATTATACCGAGAATTGGAAAAAAATGATGTTTTTTAAAGACTATTTACTACCCTATGATTTTCAAAAATTGCTAAATAATAAAAATAAACGATCCCATTTTTATACAATTATTTGCCATATTCAACAGAAATGATGAAATGTTATTTAAAGATTTTATGCCACATTTATAATTAGCTAGTAATTATGGATTCTAAACATCTTTTTAAAGAGAAAAATAAATTCCTTAATACTGCCCACATGTGTGAAATGTTTAAAATTAAACTATTATGATATACGATATATATTTGAGTACTAAAATTCTTTTGTTTTCGTTTCAAGTATTATTATTTTATGTAATTATTTAAAATTTTAGAAAGGTTGAATATTTTTACTTACACATTACGCGTATTCCAAAGAATATTTAAATATTTATTTCAATGTGATCAAACTAAAATAGAAATGCATCTAAAATTAATTAAAATAAAATAAATATTTAAATATTCTTTGGAATATGTGTAATGTGTAAGTAAAAATATTCAACCTTTCTAAAATTTTAAATAATTACATAAAATAATGTTACTTGAAACGAAAACAAAAGAATTTTAGTAATCAAATATATATCGTTTATCATAATATCATTTTATTGTTTTTAGGAAAATTTAATTTGTTAATTTTTTTTTCTTTTCTTCATTTAATGGATTGACCATTTATTACAGTTTTCAATTCTACAATGCATAACTTTTAAATTTTACAAATCATTTCAATGCAATTTCCTTAGATGATAGATTCTGATGCGTCATAAAGCTATTGATGTTTAGACATTAGTAAAATTATACTATTGTTAATACTTGTTTTTTAAACATTCTGATGAATTATTAGGATTAAGAATGTTTAATTTTAATTTGAAAATTAACATAATGATATATGTAATAATACATGTAATTCTCAGTATAAAAAATAATATCTCTACAGTAATAAAATATGATATGGGGTAAAATATTTTAAACTTATTTGGGCTTATGATAACATATAATTGGAATTTTAATTAATAACCTTTTACAACTTTATAATTTTTGTTATTCTTCAATTATCAATTATCTAATATATATTCTTATTTTTAATGTCAAAAAATGAAATCTACGGTCACAAATTTCAAGTTATCGTGTCGGAACATTGTTATTTTTAAGTGATTATTAGTTTTAATTAACTTAAGTCATTAACCAGTTTAAACAGTTTTTTTTTATATTGAAAAATTACGTGACTTTTCTCTCTCTCTAATTATAATTTTTTAAAACTTTCATTTTCACTTTTTTCTATTTGGCAAACAAAGTTTTGAAGCTCTAACGATTTCAAGATAAAACAAAAACTAGCAATTTCGGCGAAAAGTTCACTACTACTGGAAGCTATTATATATACGGTAAAATCAAATGAAAGTAATGCAGATTGATATTAAAATTATATTCTAATATTTACAGTATCTTGAGAAATGCAATTAGTATGAATTCGCTTATAATATCGTTAAAGAATAAATATAAGTCGAGTTTTACAAAATCGTGATAGTTAAAATTGAAACAGAATCCCCCCCTGATAATCTTCAAAGCGTGTGATTAGTTATTTGAAAGTAAGAAATCTTTACCAAACTGGAAGATGACGTCATTTCATAGAAAAGAGAAACAAACAGCAACTGATTGTAACTTTAATTAAATATCTGAAACAATACTGGCAAGACAAAACTCAAATGTCATGGGTCAGGTGCCTAGCTATCTACCAAAGAAAAAACGGATATTTTTTGCCCATAAATTTTGGAGAAAACGAAACCTCCTAACCAAAAAAACATCATAATCTCACATGATAATAGCGAAAGTTTTTAATTTTCTTTAAAAACTGAGCGCCATATTTATTTGATATTGTTAAGATAATTTCAGCTGAAATGGGATTGAAACAGTTAAATTTAATTATTTACCCATTTATTATTATTATGTAATAATTACTGTTTTCACATTTTTTTCGATGATCATTTTATTACAATTAGTGTTTTTTAAAAATTTTATCACTATACAAAATATTTTCTTTTACTTAGATTATAAACATTCCTAAAAAACATTGGGAACATATGATTTGCTTGAAATGTAGCGTTTCATTTGAAATATGACATTAATCAAACATAATAAACAAGAAAAATCATGTTTCAATTCAAAGGAAAGAAAAGTGGAAATAAAATATATGGACATTGTAAATATAAAAATGTATAACAACTGAAAAAGTATTTTGTGGCAAAAGTGTGTAAAATGCAAGTCTGTTCAGTTCGATTGTAATATGCCTATCTCTTAACAAAAAATTGGAATGAAATTTAAGAATTTTGCCCTGTAATATCACAATGATTAAGATAGATAAACTATTTATTTTCTATTGCCTGTAACATAGGCAATGATAAATAAAAATAAAACATAGAGTTTTGGAATAGAAAAGGACTTTTTTCCGTCTATTAAGAAAGAGTAATGAGCGATTGAAAGTGTGAGTATGAAATACTGAATGAGAGTACGTCAAAAAGCGAGAAAATGGATGATTTATTGACTTTTTTATCAGTACCACGCGTAATTATTCCTTATAGAATTTCTTTATTCCATAGCATATGTTCTTCCTTATATTTCTGGAACGGTGTTTTTCTCAACATCTTTTTCACTTGACATATCATTATTATTTCATGTACGGAAAAACCTCCTTATTATGTACAATTACAACCATCTAGGAACCCAGTAAAGTAATGATACTATAATAAAAATGGTGTTACATACATAATTTAAAAGAAATAAAAGAAACTAAAACAAGTAATAGATACATTGCGCTTGGGTAGTATTAATTAAATAAAAACATGGAATTGGATCAGGAAATAAGAAACAAATTTACAATTAATGGGAGTTTAATCGAGGTAAAACTTTGAAAATCCATTAGGGTTTTAATTAAATTTTATAATCTCATTATATATATGCACACTTGCTTAAAAAATGGAAAGTATACCTTACTTTTACTTGATAAATCCGACTTTCAATGTAGGTAACTCATTAACTAGAAGTGCACACATGTTTTTATTTTTACACATAGCAAATGGTTTCATTTAAAGTAAGAAAAGAAAAAAAAATCAGCGAAAAATTTCTGAATTGAAAAAATATCAGAAGCACTTTAAATAAACATTAACAGATTTTTGCCTCAAAATATTAAGAGTATACCAACAAAGTTTTTGTAATATCATGCAAAGAAATGAAGTGTTAATACTTAATTGCATATCTTTTTGGCTTTTATAATGCCGTGATTCTGATTTAACAAATGCCGTGATTCTGATTTAACAAATATTTGTTGGTATTTGAAGATATTTTAAGCATTCTTCTTGCAACAATTTTTTTTAAATAGGATTTTTTTAAATTTTTTTGTTTTTGAACCACTATTTTAAATGTGACCCACAGATATTCAATGCCATTGATATCAGAGTACTCTAGTAATGTGTGTAAATGCTGTTTGCAATGAGAAAACGCCACCATTTTGGCATTGCGTGTATTCTTTTTGGGGTCATTGTCCTGCTAGAAAATGAATTTTCCACCTAAAACCAAATTTTTTGCAATTTCCTTCAGATTGCTATGAAGTAAATTTAAGTAAACCATATGATTATTAATGCTATCAATAAGAAATAAATTTCCTATCTCGGATGAAGTCATAACACCCGTATAACCACGATGTTTAACTGTAAAACGCAATTTTTCAAAATCCAAAACAGTATTAGGATTTCTTAATATATTGTAACAGCTGCCACTTCCAAAAAATTGAATTTTCTTTCATCCTTAAGTATAACTTTCTTCCAAAAGTTATTGGTTTTCTATTGATGAGTTTTTAAAAAATTCAAAAAAAAATTTCCACATTTTTTAATTTGATAAACGGTTTTTAATAGCATTAATATTTAATTTTATTAAAATCTTATTTTTATTAAAAATTTGATTTCAATAATAATAAAAATAATAATTTTTAAAATTTGAATAAAATATATAATTTTATAATTAAAAAATAATAAAATGTATTTAAGTAATTCAAATTCCTACTTATAGCAAAGCACAAAACAGAACAATTTGTTTACACAAAGAATAATAGTAAAGATTATATAATAATAAAAATATTAGCCAAATAAATTTCTTTTTTTTTAACAATAAACAAAATGAGTTCACTGATGAATAGTTTTATTGCTAAAGGATTTTGGTTGCCAACGATTCTGTAAGTAGTTTTATTCTAAGAAAGTTAAAATAAAAATAAATGATCGATTAAATTTTACATCAGACAATTAAAAACCGCACATCAAAAATTAGAGAAATTTTTGAAATCAACCTTAATTAAGGAAAAAAAGATAAAGAATACATTTTTAGATTTTGAATATTTTCGATTGAAATTACTGAAATAAAACACTGACCATCTATTTACACTTTTTTTTAAAAACAAATCTCAAATTTATTTTAAAAATCTTTTAAAAAATTATTCAGAATAAAGAACGATTTCCGCATTCAAATAACGTTGAAATCGCAATTTCAAGAACCAACATCCATACTGGTTACCTTTAAAGAATCATTTCCAAAACCACCAATGATTCTTTCTTTGAGTTTTAACAAATATAAAATGGATCTACAAAGATAAAATTGTATGTTTCTACAATTACTGCTTTATTTCATTCGCTTGTTCTGATTGTTAGAGATTAAAATGAACTGGAAGAAACTAAATTCCCACGAAATATATTTTTCTTCATATTGTAATCCTTATTTTTCGTCCGTAATTATAACCTTTTTATTATAGTAGAGCAATACTTTATCTGTAGTTCTAGAATGGATAACGAATTTCTATGGAAAGCTCGCAAGCATCATGATGAATATTTTATGCACTTTTTCGGAAAAGAATCGGGGAATCTTATTTTCAAGTTTCATTCTTTTAAATTTTAAATATTTATATTTAGGAATATATATAGCAATGACAAATATATTTTAATTTTAAACTTATTTGTCATTTAAAGTTCTTTGAAAGATGCAAATTGAATAGCGGTGTTATAAAAACATTCTCGAACATTGATTTAAGTATTACATTGAATTCTAATCAATAATTTATAATAGTAAAATAATTTATAAATACTTGCAGCATTCATAATGCTTCATAATGGATTAATTATTAACGACTACTTATTGTTTAAGTTCAAATTACTCATAAATATAACTGTAGTGGTCCCGCCTCGAAGCGGATGGACACTGGAGAAAAATCACACGGCGGAAGAAACTGAGTGATTCGGCAGATTCGAAGCACGGCACAAGAAACTGAGTGATTCGCCAGATTCGAAGATCCGCGTTTGGAATGATGCATCGCACATAAAATACTCGAAGCGACTGTTGTAAAAGTTTCAGTTAATTAGTCAATTTTTAGTTCTAAGTTAAGATAAAAATATATTTGACTTTTACCTAACTGTAAATAACTTTAGTATTATTAAATAGTATGTTTGAGTTAAATGGGAATTGTTTAATTCATAGACTTCCCGATAAATGGTGACTTTGGACATTTTTAGCAAGTTAATCTTCTGCTCGTTAAAATTTTTTACCGAACTGCATCCATGGTATTGTGCCTTTTCAAGAAATTTTGAGTGCTCCTCTGTTTTTATCATCGTTTATTCCTGTGAAATACCATATTATTTTTGGTTTCTCGGTTTTGGATTTTGATTAAACTACGACATGCAGAACGAAAGTCAAGAAATTGCTCGTGTCGCTGTAAAGCCACCCCCATTTTGGAGGGCAAACCCTGAGATATGGTTTAAACAGATGGAAAGTCAATTCACGCTAGCTGGAGTCACTACCGAATCGACAAAATTTCACCACTTGGTTTCCGCCTTACAACCTGAGGAGTTGGCTGTGGTCGGTGACATCATACTTAATACACCGACAGAGGATCCTTTCATCGCAATTAAAAAACGACTGTGTGATCAATATGCGGATTCTGATTCGCAGCGTCTAAGAGACTTAATATCGGGAATGCATTTCGGGGACCGACGCCCATCACGACTTCTATTGGAAATGAGGAGCAAGGCTGGTACGAAAATGAATGATGATTTGCTAAAATCTTTATTTTTGCAAAGACTACCGACAAACGGGCAACAAGTTTTGGAGATTTCAAATGACAATTTGGATAAGCTTGCCGAGATGGCAGATGGCATTATGGCAACAACTAGTGCCTCCTCAGTAAACGCAGTAGCGGTTTCCGCAGATGAGCCAGATTTGCGGACGATGTTAAGTGAAATAACTACCCGCCTCTCTCGTCTAGAATCCCGTCCACGTGGCTATTCAAGAAACCGCAGTAAACAACGTTCTTCAAGCCGAAATAGACAAACGGAGAATTCAGTGCACTGCCGGTACCACAGAAGATTTCAACAAAGAGCTACGAAGTGCCGACTCCCCCCCTGTTCCTTCCATGCGGAAAACTGCTAGAGCCGTCATCCAATCAAAAGGGTGACGGCGAGGCGACGATTCACCGTCTGTATTTGGCAGATAAAACATCTTCTTCACGATATCTTATCGATACTGGAGCGGATGTCTCCGTGGTCCCTCACACTGTCTATAAGCCAAGCAGCCAAGCTGCGCGAATGCAACTGTTTGCTGCAAACGGGACAGTGATTCCAACCTTCGGACAACGCCTGCTGAAAGTTGATCTTGGTCTAAGAAGGGATTTCCGCTGGCCTTTCATAATTGCTGCTGTGTCACAACCAATTATCGGAGCCGATTTCTTACGCCATTTTGGACTTGTAGTGGACATCAAGAACGTTTTTTTGATAGATCCATTAACCACCTTGCAGACAAAAGGAACTTTATCTGCTGGAAATTGCACTGCTGTTAAAGCAATCATTGAGGACTCTAAATTCCACAAATTGCTAGCAGAATTTCCTACGCTTATTAAAGCAAATTTTACTCCAAATAAAATTGTTCACGAAGTGGAGCATTGGATACAAACAAAGGGACCACCTGTTTTCTCGAAACCCAGACGATTGCCACCAGATAAACTGAAAGTGGCGAAGCAGGAGTTTGAATTTCTTGTAGCTTCTGGAGTTTGTCAACCGTCCAAAAGCTGTTGGTCAAGCCCGCTACATATGGTGCCAAAGAAAAATGGAGATTTGCGACCATGTGGGGATTTTCGTCGACTGAATAGTGTCACCGTTCCAGACAGATACCTTGTACCCCATATTCAAGACTGTTTTCAAGTTTTAGAAGGGAAAACCATTTTCTCTACCTTGGATCTCGCTAGAGCTTATTATCATATTCCTGTTCGTAAAGAAGATGTTCCTAAAACTGCAGTAACAACTCCGTTTGGCCTTTTCGAGTTCTTATTCATGCCATTCGGATTGTCTAATGCTGCAGCAACATTCCAGCGATTCATCCACAAAGTCTTGGGTGAATTTAGTTTTTTTGTGCCTTACTTTGACGATGTTCTGGTTGCGTCAAATGATGAAGAGGAACACTTAGCTCATTTGAAACAGATCTTCCAGAGATTTTCAGAATATGGAGTTACCCTAAATGTGAATAAATCTGTTTTAGGAAAAGCTTCAATACAATTTCTGGGACATTTTGTTACTTCTAAAGGAATTACCCCCCTTCCCGAAAAGATAAAGGCAATTACGAATTTTCCACAACCCGTTACGGTGAAAGAGTTACGTCGTTTCCTGGCCATTATCAACTTCTATCGAAGATTTATACCTCGAACTGCGCAAACTCAAGCAGTACTTAATGATTACCTTAAGGGTTCCTAAAAGAATGACAAATCGACAGTAAACTGGACAGTTGAAGCTGAAAATGCCTTTAGGAAGTGTAAACAGGATTTAGCGGAGGCAGCAACTCCTTATCCCCTAGATGTTAAATGCACCATTGGCAATTGTGGTGGACGCCTCAGATACAGCTATGGGCACCGCCTTGCATCACCAAATCGACAAGGAGTGGCAACCACTTGGATTTTATTCTAAGAAACTCTCACCATCCCAACGTAATTACAGTGCTTATGACAGGGAGCTCTTAGCTGCATACATGGCTGTGAAATATTTCAGACATATGGTGGAGGGTCGTCCATTCACCATCTTCACTGACCACAAACCCCTCACATTTGCTTTCAGACAGACAGGAGGATAAATGCTCGCCAAGGCAGCTACGCCACTTGGATTATATCAGTCAATTTTCCACCGATATTTAGCATGTGAAAGGAATTGACAACGTGGTTGCAGACGCCCTCTCCAGGATAGACATTGCAACGATAGAAACACCATCAAACATTGATTTCCAGGAAATGGCCAAAAAACAAAAAGGGATAAAGAACTGTCAGAATTATTGTTGCACCCTGATAAATCTTCTCTAGTACTTCAACCTTTTGCAATAGGCGATCCTGTCGTTGAGCTGTTTTGTGACACGACCAACGACCGCATTCGACCATTCGTACCGGAAGTGGATAGACAAAAAGGTATTCCATAGTCTGCATTCTATCTCACATCCTGGTATTAGAGCTACGGGTAAGCTAGTGGGAGAGATATATGTCTGGCCAGGAATGAAGTCAGACGTAAGAGCATGGGTTCAGCAATGCCTGGCTTGTCAACGTTCAAAGGTTGTACGTCATACCCAAAGCGGGCTTGGAGTTTTTATTCAACCCAACGCCAGGTTCGAACATGTACACATGGATATAGTTGGTCCGCTACCTCCTTCCGAAGGTTTTCGATACTACCTCACATGCGTCGATCGTTTTTCAAAATGGTCAGAGGCCGATCCTATGGTGGACATCACAGCGAAATCAGTGGCCTCAATCTTCTACGCCGGATGGCAAGATTCGGACCACCTCTTCGGATTACAACGGACCAAGGCACACATTTTGAAGCTTCACTTTTTGATGCTCTGGCAAAATTCCTAGGTACTGCTCGACATCGCACAAGTTCTTACCACCCACCTGGCAATGGTCAAGTTGAAAGATTCCACAGGCAGCTAAAGGCAGCTATCAGAGCTCATGCCCCGATTCACTGGACTTCTACTCTCCCTACCATCCTTCTCGGTTTCAGAGCAGCTTGGAAGGAAGACCTGAAGGCAACTGTAGAGGAGATGGTATAAGGAACGACTATCCGGCTACCTGGAGAGTTTCTAAGTCCATCACTTGGAACAGCGGATCCAGCCACTTTCGTTGGAAGGCTGAAGGCCACCATGCAAAAGTTGCTACCATCAAACCCCCGACGGCAAAAAATCGAAAGATGAGGATCACCCTACTTCACTTGTCGAACAAGAGACGGAGGCATCGAAAGAGGAAACATCTACTTCTCCAAGTGTCATTCCAACTGCCATAGTTACACGCTCAGGTCGACATGTACATTTCAGGCGGTACCTGTAACTACTGGAAAGAAATCTCGCTATCGCTGGTGGGGGGGGGGGCTACTGTAGTGGTCCCGCCGCTAAGCGGATGGATACAGGAGAAAAATCACACGGCGGAAGAAACTGAGTGATTCGGCAGCTTCGAAGCACGGCGCAAGAAACTGAGTGATTCGCCAGATTCGAAGATCCGCGTTTGGAATGATGCATCACACATAAAATGCTCGAAGAGACTGTTGTAAAAGTTTCAGTTAATTAGTCAATTTTTAGTTCTAAGTTAAGATAAAAATATATTTGATTTTTACCTAACTGTAAATAACTTTAGTATTATTAAATAGTATGTTTGAGTTAAATGGGAATTGTTTAATTCATAGACTTCCCGATAACAACTCTCTTTTAATTTGTTAATTCCATATTGTATTTATTTCAATTACAACTTCATTTTATTTAGTTCAGGCTCAAAACGATTGGATTGTTAAGGTGTTGTTGATTTTTTTTTCAAGTGCTCGAATTTTGAAATTTAGTACTTTCATATAGTCCAAATACTAAAAATAATATCTAAGTCCCAAGAAATCATCTTTTGTTTAATCTATTGATTTAATAAAAATGAAATTATGGAAATAGCGCCACCTGTAATAATTTTGAAATACGTTGTTTCAATATCATAGCATTTTTTGCGGTAAATTATAAATAAAACACTGAAGATTAAAAAATTAACATTTAAAAATAAAAATTAGCTTTTAGTAATTTAATGAAAGTGCGTTTTGATTACTATATTATTAACTTTATTTTAAATAGTATTATAACATTTTTACTTATTTAATTATATGAAAAAATTTATCTAAAATTTGTTAAACGCAGTATTAGTTATAAGGAAAAATAGAAAATAATAAAAGCAAAATTTTAATAATATTAGCAAAAAATTATCACTCAACAACTTAAGCTTGTTCAAATTTATTAGGGTTTCAGAGATATATGTCTAAAATATACATTTCAAATATTTCTTTCAATAGCTTTTAATAGTTCTATTCTACTGCAAATGATAGGAATTAAACAATTAAAATGATTTCAAAATTTAAAAAATAATACGTCAAAATAAAGTAATAAAATGTAATATTAAAATAAAATGAAAGGACACAATTAACTAATAAAATGAAATAATGAAATAAATTTAAACGACCTAATAAAATATAAACATTATAAAAGTAATAAAATAAGGCCCTTTTTTCTATTTGATGAATACTAATTAAAATTAATGCTTTATAAGTTTAAAACCCCAAGAATGGAAGTTACAAAAATTACTTATAATTACTATTTATTTTAGATTTTTCTAACTAAATGGGAATTGTTTAAATGGGACTCTGATCTTTAGAAAAATTCGTTTCTGTATAATGTAAAAAAATCAATAACATTTTATTTCCTTTAATATAATAATAGAGGTTAAAAGAAGTATGAAATTTCTAAGAAAAATTACTATTATAGATTTTTTTACTATTTAAAGGTTTAATAAATTCTAACAGACAAACTTTATTTTATATTTCAGATCGGTATTTATGATGTAAAAATATTAACTGAAAATTTTTATGGTATATTAGTGTGATATCATTCTATCGATGGTGTGGGCCTAAAATGGCTTTAGTAGTTATTAATGAAAAAGGTTAAATAGGAAAAGATTAAAGGCGGTAATAAACTTGTACTTAAGATTAAAATAAAATATCATGTGGATAACAGCTGAAGAATTAGTACTTTAAATTATTTTAAGACTCATATGTCTTGAGTACAAAAAAAATCAAAATAAGAGAAAGAGAAAAGCATGAAAAGAAAATTAGGAAAAAATTATAAATGAGTACAACTACATAATACTGCACTGTAACAATACCATTCAAATATAAATTTTTTGCGAACAATTAAATTTTGAAAAATAGCTCGCTTGGATACAGAAATAAAAAAATAAATAGAAAACAAATATATGAAGATGAAATAAAATAATTGAAAGAAAAAGAAAAAATATATACATACCCTGCCTCATTTTTAAGTAGAGTTTATTCTCAAGATCAAAATGTTAGAGAAAAAAACTGATTCCTCATTTTTATTCTTTATACTCACAATTTACCATTCTGTTTTAATGATGACTTTGTCTATGCATACTTTGAAATGCTAAAGCAATAGTAGAAGAGCAATTTAAAGTCTGCAACTATTAAAAAATATTTTATTTTTGAAGCTACTAAGAGGAATGTAAAAAAAGCCATACAGCAAGGTATAAACAATAAAAAAGCTCTTTTATATCTACTAGTAAAATAGCACTCTACTCTGAAGTCAGATACAGGGTCTAAAATAAGGAAGAATATTTAAGATAGGAAGAAAAATTGTAGGGATAATTTTGTTGTCTCTCTTTTCTAAGGCACATTGTTAGATAAATGTATGGAAAAAAATTCACTATATTTCATAAAACTTCATAAATTTAGTTGAATTTTAAAGCATCGTATGCCATTTCAATATTTTTTCAATATAATGAATCGTATTTTGTTATTTGCGAATGCTCATTAATGCTGGTAATTCCAAATGGATTCGGTTGCAGAAAATACTTTGTAGAAAAAAACGAATTTAATATACCATATTATATTTTTAAATTCTGTTATCAATCTGGTAACACTAACGCCTCTTTCAAATGGCTTTTCATCTTATTTCTTAAAAACTTTTCATACTTTGCTGGTAAAATGCTGAAATGTCCAGAGTGAAAAATGTTCGTTTTCGTTCAGCATATTTGAGTATTTCCTTAGGCTTAAAAGTAGGAGTCAAATATTAAAGAAAAGGTTTTTAAAAAGATTTGCGCTCCTTGGAAAGATTTAAAATTGGAAGTTTCAAAGTCCACCAGTCGGAATACGTTTCTTATTTTCGAATTGAGTGGAGGAAACCGAATAAAAAATAGTCAAAGATATATTTTTTTAAATGTTTTCAAAAACGCTGAAATGCTCAACAAAGAGTAAAAAAATACTGGTAGCTACAACAGATTCTTCACTTTCAGTTTTCTCTTTGCTAGTGTATTTTTGAACATTTAATACACTAACTAGAAAAGCTTTTAATTTGTAGTTTTCTTTGTTCGTAATTCAAAAATTACAGAAAATTATTTAGAAAACAATAATAATTTTATCAAAGCGATTAGCTAAGGAATTCAATTTCATTATGCACAGCTAAATTATAAACAAACAAAAACAGCCACTGATCTGAAAGTTAAAGCAGGAATATATTTCTTCCCCATTATGAAGTTCTTGGACTTAAATAACTCATTTGTTTTTGAAGAATATTTTTTTTCACTTTAAAATCAGTACTGTTTCTGATAATGCTACAAACTTATTCCAAAACTGCCAATATGTTTTGATAAAATTTAGGAATCCTCTATTATTTTCTATATCTATATCTATACAGCCGAAAACATTTAAAGTCATAATTTCAAAACTTTACATTTTTAAATGGAGAAAGATTGAAACTTTTAGTTCTTTTAATATTAATTATCCGTAATTTTTTTGCCCCAAACTTAACAAGCAATTCTTTTTTTTTTCTCTTAAATAAATAGTTTCTCTTTCTAAATAAATAATAATCAATTCTGATTTTAAAATAAATGTTAAAATTTACATCAAAATATGCCTTTTCTTTAAAAGTGACATATACATTTATATAATTTCACTTTAATTTTTTTCTTATATCCATAGAAAACCTAATATAAGGATTGTTTTTTAAAATAATCCTTCCAATCTAGTGGGATACTTTAAAATTCATTCAAAGTTATAAAAGTAAATATAATGCAGTATTTATTTTATGAAAATATCTTTAACGTATGGTAATAATGCTAATAGTAATAATAATAAAATTAAAGATAGTTAAATAATTTAATTAAATATCATAGTTTTTACCTTTTTTAAAAATAATTACTCATTAATTTTTTTAAAAAAGATATTCAATTTCAAGATAATTTTAATTTTTGTGTCTTTTTTTATGTTATGCAAAATTATCATAATTAATAATTAAATATTTTTGGGTGATAACAAATTAACAAAGGAATTTCAAATTCAAATTACCTTAATATAACATTCTTTTATTTGATAAATAAAATTATATTGATAGGTAAAATTATTTTACAATAAAAATTTGAATTTCACATTCCCTAAGGAATTCATTCATGAAATTGATGTCTACTTACTTTTACAGATTTCGGTTCTCACTCAAATATTTCCATTGCTAAATATTCCCCTGATTAAACTTACTGAAATACAAAACTAAACGCATTTTACATGTTTGCTAATAAAAGAAAAAAAAATGTTTTGGTCAACATAGCAATTAAACAAAATTCAAAATTTTCTAAGATTTCTTTATGTTACATACATATGTGGTTAATCGAATCTCAAACAATCCTTCCAATTGGAAGGACTTACAAACATCCTTCCAATCTAGTGGGATACTTTAAAATTCATTCAAAATTATATAAGGAAATATAATGCAGTGTTTATTTTATGAAACTATCTTAAAAATAGTGTAATAATTATAATAGTAATAATAATAAAATTAAATATATTTAAAGAATTGAGTCAAACATAATAGTTTTTTTAATCTGTTATTCTATAATTTAAAAAAAAGGAAATTCAATTTCATGATAGTTTTAGTTTTTGTGTCTATTTAATTTTAGTGAACTTATAATAATTAATATTGGATTTGGGGGGAAGGGGTGAAAATAAATCAACAAGGGAATTTGAAATAAAAATTAACGTACTATAACATTTTCTTATTTGAAAAATGAAATTACATTGCAAATCCAAAGTTATTTTACAATGAATGTTTGTTGAAGTTAGAATTTCATACTCCATAAGGAATTCATTCTTGAAATTGATATATACTTATACTTCGGTTCTCACTCAAAAATTTGCATTGCCAAATATTCCCCTCATTAACCTTACTAAATAAAAGGAATCATAATAAAACTAATATTTTAATCATTTGGTCAACATAGCAATAAGCCAAAATCCAATATTTTCTCAGATTTTTTTGTGTTACATACATATGTGGTTAATGGAATCTCAAAGCGCAAAAATGGCTGTCCCATCAATTCCCGTAACTCGGAAAAAACAGTAAATACTTACTCAGGAAAAGAAACACGGCGACCAACTACTGAGGTAACCAAAGAACTGCTCCTCGGAGACCATCAAAGCACAAGCTGAGATTACGACCAATCGAGCGTGCTGGGAATTTTCTTCTTTCTTGGACAGTAAACTAGATAAACAGCAACAGTTTTATAAAAATAGCAGACAAGAAGAGATGATTCCCTGCTGTATGATTCACGTTCATATTACAAAACACATAACCTGTATGTTTTAGTACTGAATCTGCATAATTTCGATCAAACAACTAAAAGTCGTTATGAATGTTAATCTATATTCGATCCATAATTATATATAATTATTATAATTATATTATGAATATTTTACTATGAATATTCCATTGTCAAATTTCATAAAGAATATAATTTATTATGAATATTTCATTATCAAGTTTTATAAAAAATATAATTTATTATGATTATTTCATTATCAAATTTTATGAAGAATACCCTTTATTATGAATATTTCATTATCAAATTTTATAAAGAATATCATTTGTTAGGAATGTTTCACTATCAAATTTCATAAAGAATATTATTTATTATGAATATTTCATAATCAAATTTTATAAATATAATGTATTATGAATATAATATGTTATGAATATATTATAATGAATATAATATGTTATAAATATTTTATAATGAATATAATATGTTATGAATATTTTATAATGAATATAATATGGTATGAATATATTATTATTAATATAATATGTTATGAATATTTTATTATTTATACTTTATTACAAATATAATTTGTTATGAATTACAATTTATTATGAATATTTTGCTATGAATATTTTATTATAAATATTTTATTACGAATATAATTTATTATGAAATAAAATTTATGATGAATATTTTGTTATGGATTTTTTATTACAAATATTTCATTATAAAAATAATTTATTATGAATACTTTATTATAAATATTTTGTTATGAATTTTTTATTACAAATATTTCATTATAAAAATAATTTATTATGAATATTTTATTA
>JAOUZG010008998.1:90230-110686 GCA_026289955.1 Argiope argentata
ATAGATAGATAGATAGATAGATAGATAGATAGATAGATAGATAGATAATTTTCAAAAGATGAAGAAAATTATGTTAAGTAACTATTTGATAAAAATATTGTAGGCATTATTATATCTTTGAAATTATGGTATATTTGTTTAAATGCTGAAGAATTAAAAAAAATTAACTTTCCAAACCTGTCTAAAATATTTCCAAATACTGTAGAATTTTGAAAAAAAAATTTTTAAAGCTTTCCAAAACTGTCCAAAATATTTCACTTAGTTACAATTACATCATTATAAAGGTATTTTTTAAGTATGCTGATGATGTTTTTACTAGCGCAATTTGCCGTAGACAAGCTACTTCGAGGCATCAGTGCGTTTTAAGCCGAAAAGAGCGTCTCTTGCTTTTGAAGCAGTGCCAACTAAGGCCAAGAGTACAACTGAGGTACTCCTTTATCACAGTCACTTGCACATCCCTTTTCCACAGGGGGGAGGGGATGCCACATTCATACTCATACAACACTAAACATCTAACAGTACTTAAACACTGAAGAACAATCTTGAACCGGGATTTGAACCCAGCTCTCAAGGAAAACGTTCTATTCCTAACCCTGGACGCTGGCAAATAATAGTACAAACAACAGACGCTACGTTAGTTTTGTACAATATCACAAACAAATTCTAAAATATCAAAGGATTATAATTGATAAATATTCGAATTAACATTTCAAAATAAAAATAATCACTCCCAATTAAACATTTTACTCCCCTTAAATATATCTACGCAGTATCAGTTACACAAAAATTGCTAATTTGTAAAGAAACAGACATATATAAAAAGAAAACATATCTTCTCCTGTATAATAAACAAATTAAGGTGAAATAGAATTAACAATACCATACAAATTCTCTATTATAATAACACAAAAAAAAACGAAAAAAAAAGATTTAAATAAAATCTGCTATGCATATTTCAATGTATCATAGCAGAACATCATTTCTTGAACAGCCAAGCACCGCGTGCTTGTGCAAGTAAAATTATATTTTCATTCAATTTTGATTGTTTCGTCGAATGAGTCACTTTAGTATTGCAAACGATTTAAAAAAAAACTTTGTCTTGCGTTTTTTGTTTAACAAAAATATAGAATTTCCTGTTTATTTCATTTCGTATAATCACGTGTCCAAAATGACATTTTTCAATGTTATATTTACTGTAGTCATTAACTTTAAAAAAATCAGAGATTTTGTAAATGCAATGGTACCACCTCACTAAAAGCTGATTTTTTCAGATGCTCCTGCAGATAATAAAATTTTTATATTTCACCTGTTTTTGTTTACGCCAAAACCCTCATTCCCAAAAACAATATCATCTTTTGACATGATAAAATTAAAATTAATATCATTTGCAAAACGAATTTATAAAATGATGCATAGTTTATATTAAATGATAATTAAGTAAACATAATTATTGAGGTCGCATTATCATTTCCTTCATCAATGATTATAAAACCACAACTATACCGAATGCATACATATTAAACACATACGTCCACGTTCACTTGTATTTCATATACAAAGCATTCATTCATAACTGCCTAGTGTTTTGAAGTGATTAAAATGAATTTCTGATTAAAACCTCTCCGGCGAAACCTCCGCAGAATGAGTCCTTGATAAAGTAGAATGATATTACGCGCTCATGGAGAGAAATCAGCAAGTTTAGTTGTAAGTTGCTTCCCTTTTGAATAGCCGAACTGGTAATGGTTTGCAGAATATATCATTTAATGACGGCTTAGTAAAGAGATGAGACCATTATCTTTTAGAAAGATATGATTTTATCTTTGAATATAAACACAAACCCATTTAAGTACATATGTATTATTAAACCTTTATAGCTTATTTCCTTTGTAGCTTATTTACTTTCGTGTTTTATAAATTAAATCGTCAGATGTTTTGATAAAGATTCAATTATCAGTTAATGAATTTAACATGCATTAGCAAAGCGGTTACACATTAATCAACTTGCATTTAAATAAAGGAACAGAATGACTGTAACAGATTTACTCAAATCATGAACATTTAAATATTAGTTTAAGTAGAATTTTAAAAAGAATAAATGTCAGACCAAAGGTATGCGTTATTTATTTGTTTCAAAAAACCGTATCAAAAAAATTACTTTAAATATAGTTTTTTCCTGACATAATTGTTTCGTAAATATAATACGGAAAATAGCAAAATGCAGACAAAAATATAGTTGCCTGTGAAGTCAATTTTATACTGATAAAATACTTGATACAATTATGTTAAATCAATGTTCATATTTCCATTATATGACCGTTCTGATGAAAATTATCAAAATATTGACAAACCAATACTATCCTGTGAAGTCATTTTTACACTGATAGTACTTAAAATTCTACTTTAGTCAGGTTTATATTTTCCTTATATGACCGTTTCTGGGGAAAATTAGAAAAATACAGTTCAGTGAAGTCCTTTTTATGCTGATAATACTTAAAATTCTGCTTTAAGATTTATATTTTCCTTATATGTCCATTTTTGAGGAAAATTAGCAAAATACGGACAAACAGATACTTTTCTGTGAAGTCACTTTTACACTGATATTACTTAAAATTCTGCTTTATTCAGGTTTAAATAACTTAATAATTAAAATATTAAACAGCTTAATAACTTAAAATTTCTACTTTAATCAGGCTTATATTTTCCTTATATGACCGTTTCTGGTTAAAATCAGCAAAATAAAGGCAAACACATAATTTCCTGCTAACTCATTTTTATACTGATAGTACATAAAATTCTGCTTTAGTCAAGTTTATATTTTCCTTTTATGACCATTTCTGGTGAAAAATAGCAAAATAATGCCGAGCACATACTTTCCTGTGAAGTCATTTTTCTTATAGTACCAAATATTCTGTTTTAGGTGGGTTTGTATTTTCCTTATATGACCGTTCTGATGAAAATTAGCAAAATATTGGCAAACACATACTTTCCTGTGAACTCATTTTTATACTGATAGTACATAACATTCTGCTTTAGCCAAGTTTATATTTTCCTTATATGACCGTTTCTGGTGAAAAATAGCAAAATAATGCCGAGCACATACTTTCTTGTGAAGTCATTTTTATACAGGTGTTACTTAAAATTCTTCAGATTTATGTTTTCTTTTTATGACCAATTCTGGTGGTGATATTCTTATGAATACGATAAAAATAAAAGTTTCAACTGAAAATGGTAGCTGGCAGGTGATAATAGGAATTAAGTTAGTTTACCCATTAATTCAGTTAATTTTAGCTATACAAAATGAACCGTTTTATTATATACTTCCACTTGGATATTTTCAGTTGGTAAAAAATAACATTAAATATTAATTTTTTACAAGTGTTAAACTTGTGTCATCACTTTAGTTTATGCAAGCCTAAAATATTAATTTGCAGATTTTTCATGAAAAATAACTTATTACTGACACCACATTACTTTGGATAGTTTCACAGGAATTAAATATCAATAAAGAATGAAACTATTCATAATCACATAAATTCAACAAAACAATAACTGAACATGAAACTTTGAGAAATCGAATACTGCCTCGTATCTCGATAATATTATCCCAATATAATATACAATTTCCTCATCAGAAAATATTGTATAGTATCTTTATGAAATTGTACAATGTTTTAGAATTCAAGCAGTATCAAGAAGTTACTATTATTATTAATCACCTGGTGCTAGGTGAAGACCACACATATATTTTTTCAGCTTTCAAGAATAATATCAATCAAATAAAATATTAAATAAAATCTTATAATTGGGAAGAGTTCTTTGATATTTTAATAACACGTAATTCACTTTATCCCATTTAATGCATGTATGTAAACATACTTTACTATCTTGCTAACTAAGATTGTTCGAATTTAGCTACTTCAAAAGGATGAATTTTTCTTTAAAATGTAAGAAATTTCTCCCATTTAACATTTTAAAAAGCCGACATGGCAGCCTGTAATTTTTAGAATTTGCTATATAAAAGTTGCCACCCTTACCTCTAAGATGAAAGTGACTAAGCAAATAAATTAATTCTTTGACATATTTAAAAAATTCTCATAAAAATTTCCAATCCCATTCGGCCCGAACGTCTCTATGAATAAAACATTCAGTCTGAGTACTCCAACAATCAGCTTAACGAAAGAAGAACAAAGATTCGTTTTGATATTCAGGCATCTTGAGTGTCAGACGTGGTTTCTCTAAACGAGCTTTTGAGGCCTTTCAGTATCAATAGAGTTAAAATAGGCAATGAAAACGGGATAGTAACTCACTTCAATCAATTAAAAATATTATTCAAAATATATGATTATGTATAAAATTGACAACAATAATAAAAGTTTTTTTAAAAAATGAAATATTATATTTTAAACAAAAACCTCGAATTAAAGAAAATTACGATCCACAATATCAATAAAAACGACGATCTAAAATATGAATAAAAACGACGATCCACATTATGAATAAAAATGACGATCCACATTATGAATAAAAACGACGGTTCAAAATAAAAATAAAAACGACGATCCACATTATGAATAAAAACGGTGATCCACTATATGATTGAAAAAGACGATCCATAATATAAATAAAAAAGGAGGAGGACTTACATGAAGCATACTCATTTTTCTGAATAAAATGAGAATAAAATTAAAAGACCAAGGGAAAATGTTTAAAAAAGAGGTAATAAAAAAAATCAAGGTATCAATTTGTATAAAAGTTGGCAAATATTAAAAGAGTATACAAAAAGTATGATTTTTCCAATTGCAGCAATTTTTCACTGTTCATTATGATTATAATAATATTTAGGAATCCAGATGAGTTTCAAAAAATGAGACATTTATAAAGGGATTATTACATAGAATATTGAAAAAAAATTCTTTTATAAAACAATTCTAAAAAGTTAATAATTTCTTACATGAAAACGAAAGGATTGTTAATCTTAGTCACCTGTGAAATATTAAGAGGAAAATAAAATATGTCAAATAATAAAATAAATATTAATATACCATCATCTCTCAGATATTAAGATATTTATTATTGCATGGACGGAAATATAAGCACTGAAATTTAAGTAGCTTAACATAATAAAGAAAGCGAAATGCGAGAAACGAAAATTTATTTTTCATTTCCTTTTATGATGGAAAATTCCGGGGTTAAAACGAATTTGCTGTCAGTAGAAAAAAAGTGGATGATTTGTTGAATTTTTATCATCCACATCACGTACAATTCTATTGAGGAATTCCTTTTAGTGATGACAGTTTTTTTCTGGTCTTTCTAACCAAAGGAATCGTATAGTTTTTTCTTATTTATCCTCCTATCTGTTTGAAGGAATTTTATTTTATTTTCTGAGAGCAAAAATTATCATTTGGCAAAAAAAATACAAAGAATTTTCATTGAGTAATAATGCAAAATGCTTTTTATATCTATAATGTCTTATTTCTTCATTTTAGCTAAATATTTTTGACTCATTTAGTTTGTAGTATATTTTGATTTTTCCACACAAGTTCTAATTAAGCAAAAAATAAATAAATAAGCAAAAATAAAAATATATGTTAGTTTTTGTTTTTATAACATAAGAAATGTGGATTTTTTAATAGGTATTTGGCCATTTTTTAAACCATTTTATAAAACTACATTATTTCAGAATAAGCGAGATACTTTTCACATATTTGTCTTTGAGCATATTTCGTGTAATATATCTTCAATAATACACAAATGGATATGTATTACACATAAAATTTTAAGTAATACATGAAATTTCTTAATTATTGCATAAAAATATTATTAGATTTTTGTCTTTATGGAAAAATAAAATGACCACATTTATTATATATTTGTTTTTTCTTCTGGTAGTTTTATAAAATCCCTTTATTGCTGGCCTTTTTAATCCGATATATTAATATCAATTGTTGTTGACATTAGCAATTGTTTAATTATATAGATTAGTTAATTAATATTTAAATATTTATTTGACATTTTTTTATTTATTAAGAAAAAAAGTACCCTCTGAAATGAAATACATTTTGTTTTAAATAATGATGACATATAGCAATATTACTATAGATAATCAAAATTTTCACCTCTGAGAACTGTCCAGTAGGAGTAATCTTGTGATTAGGTCATTTTAAGGGGTGGTCTATTTACATTAAAAGTACAATGATCACCGGCCCACGAAACTAAGAAACTCTATATAACAGACGAGTGATTTCCAAAATGAAGATAATATAAATTCAAACTATGAGCCTATATGAAAAAATAATGCTCCCCAATTTTTTAAACACCAGAAAAAATAATAAAAATCCAATATTTTACAGTATATATCTCCCATTTTTTGAAATTTACAGAAGATTGTGTTAGAATATACTGGTAACTCTACAAAACAAATATATTTTTTATGGGTTTCAATAATAATAATGTGTCCTACCATAACTTTATCCCAGCTTTTAAGGTGTTGTTTTTAAAAACTTGGAGAATATTAAAACTGTAACAACTGGTTTAGGTTAACTATTGTTTAATGAAAACTTACAGTATATAATAAAAATTTAAAACATAGTATTTTATTTTAATAAGTAAAACCCATATAGTACTAAAGTAGAAGCAGAGTTTAATTGGACATTTTACCAATAAGATAGTTTGAATTGGAACGAAATTGGTACCAATGTACTTAGGAACGGTTATTTTAAATTTTAGCAGCATTATACTTAAATTTTATGAATATATATATTTTCAATAACTCTAACCGATATAACAAAAATTAAAATTTCTTCTAGATTATGTATTTGAACAAAAATTGTGTTAATATGTTTACTATATCTTCAAATAGAGAAGACAAGAATTAAAAAACTTTTCATATCAATCTGACTGTTTCTTATTTATTTGTATAAATGTTGAAAATTAAATTTGTGTAGTAAAAGTTAATAAGAAAAATTAATTATTATCAATTTTGAGATAAAGAATTTTCAATAGTAGAAGCAGGTACTTCGTAAAGATTTAAAAGAATCCATTATATTTTTAATAAATTAAAAATTATGCTCAATTTTACTTAACTGCTGAAAATATTGCATAAATTTCTTTTAGTAATCTAGCACAAATAAATATCAAACTCTATAATCAAGTTGTTGTTGTGACTTAAGGCACTTAATAAGCCCACCGAAAGTTATCTATTAGAAATTTAAGCCGAGTGAGTGTCTATTGTTTTCACAGTAGCTCAGTCTAGCGCCAAGAGTACGACTTAGCTCTTGCATTATAAATTACTTACTCATGCATGATGCATTACATACTCGTTAATGTGTTAGCCTGTAATGAATTCATACATTAAGCATTACAGGTTCACACATTATGCATTACATTCTCATAAATTATGCATTACATACTCATTCATTATACATTACATGCTCATACATTATACATTCGCTAGTACAGCCCCTTTTTACGAAGGATGATATTCATACACCTCACAGACAGAACACAGTAAGAGAAAAACCAAGTCTGAACCCAGGCTCGAACTATGGAAGCTCAGATTATCTTAGACACTATGCAATACATACTCATACTTTATGCATTACATACTCATGCTTTATGCATTACATACTCATAATTTATGCATTACATACTCATAATTTATGCATTACATACTCATTCATTATACATTACAGACTTATACATTATGCATTCGCTTGCACTGCTCCTTTTTACAAGGGGTCATATTCATACACCTCATAGATAGATTACAGTAGGAGAAGAACCAAGTCCGAACCGTGCCTCGAACCATGGAAGCCCAGATCATCTTGGAGGACCCACTACTTCTATGCTAGAACTCTGGTTACGGTGAAGTACCTAGAGCATAGTTAATATAAATAGTCAATTAAAATGTAAAATGTCATAAGCGAAATTTGTTCTGCTGGTAAGTAATTTCTTAATCGTAATTAAAAAAAGGTCAAATGAATAATGTGAAACTGAGTCATCATTTTATTTCCTTGGAGAGTCTCTTTCCTGGTCTATAAATAGGAGTTTTAAAGTATTTTTTGAAAAAATGTGAGTTGTAACAAGAGATATAAAAGAGATCACATACTAATCCGTACATATGGAAAATCAAAATAAAAGGAATCCTTTGAAATCAAAATGGATGTAAAATATATGCGAAAGTCTAAATAGGTATAAAGAAGTTCCTTGAATGCATTTGGATTTCGCTTTCTAAAATTTCCAATGAACTACAGATATATTTTAAAAAAACGTGGGAAAAGGGAATAAGCTGGATTTAGATTTATTCATAAAAAAGATACATTCTTTGGAATAATATTCTGAAGAAGTAAAGATAGCACAGCCGAAGTTCTTACTTTTAACACTGGCTAACATATTAAAAGCATCAAATTCCGAAAATATTTATATATTTGTGTCAATCTAAAAATTAAATGTTGAAGAATCAAAAAAATGATAAATTGATTTCTTGATATGGAAACAAATTATATAAATGGATAATCAATTCTAGAGTTGAATCCGAATGCAAGTAATTTGGAGAAAAAAAAATCAGAAAATAATGAATTATTTGTTGTCGTTTTATATCCTAAACTGTATGCCAAACGATTATCAGGCAAATGTTGCAACCAATTTAAACGCAATATATACACAGAATAAAGTTCCAGCTGTATTGGATTATAATTCTTCGATGATAAATATTTATTAATTATAATTCATTTCTTCGATGATAAAATATTAATTAATTACAATTCGATTATTCGATGATTAAGCATTAATTATTTATAATCTGATTATTCGATGATAGAATATTAATTAATTATTATTCGATTATTCGATGACAAAACATTAATTATAATGTGATTGTTCGATGATAAAATATTAATTAATTATAATGCCCTTATTCGACGATAAAATATTAATTAATTAAAATTCGATTATTCGATACTAAAATATTCACTATTATAATTGGATTATTCGATTCTAAAATATTGAATTCATTATAATTTTATTATTCGATGATAAGATATTAATTCATTATAATTTTATTATTCGATGATAAGATATTAATTAATCATAATTCGATTATTCGATGATAAGATATGAATATAATTATAATACGATTATTCAATGATAAAATATTAATCAATTATAATTCGATTATTTGATAATAAATATTAATCAATTATAATGCAATCATTCGATGATAAAACATTAATTAGTTATAATTCGGTTATTCGTTGAACAAATATTAATTAATTATGGATAGTTTTCTTCTAAAAATTAAATTAAAAAATTATAAAAATTAATTAAAAAATTAATTAAAAAAGAAATAGAAGAATAAATATTTATTTTTGGATTAAAAATGAAAAACATCTATTATGACTGTTTTCAATTCGGTATATTAATTTGAAATAATTAGAAAAAAAACAAAGAATTGAAAAACAAAGCCTACCCAAGTATCACGAAGGAAACGCCAAAGTCTTAACTACTATCGAATTTGCAGCTCAGCAATGGCAAAATATTATTTGTATATAAACTATGACGAAAGTTTGAGTGCTATCTTCTTCGAATTTGACTGACTATTGGCTTTAATCTCAATCCGGAATCAATTTTCAATCTTTTGCCTTACCCTTGTAAGATTGTATTTTAAGAAAAATTAGATGAAAAACACAAAACATCAACTGGCATAAGGGATTCTAAATTTCAGACTAGACAATCATAAGTATGCTTGTTACTCGTATGAGACTCTCTATCTAGAACAACGATATAACGCTTTCCCTATGTTATCATTCAAACAAGATAACTAGTGAAACTTTGCTTGGAATCTATGCGGCTTGAAAGATGTGAAAGAAATGTAAAAACTTCAGATAAATTCGTAAATAGGCCCTATAGAAAGAAGTGATTGAACGATTATTTCTAAGCAATTATTTCTAAGCAGTATAAACATTTCCAAGTCCGATGCAATATATGATATTTTATTTTTAATTTATTATATACGAAGTACATAAAATGCGTCATAATCACCAAAATATTAAAATTTGATATTTGGTTATGGATGCCAATGAGTTCGATAATTAGAATTTTCGCAATAAGATCATAAAAAAGAATATTCAAATATGCTTTTATTTAAATAAAGGCATTTTTACACTCGTTTTCTCACTAAATTTTCAGATTTCTATTAAAGGTTGATCAAACTCTATTAAGATGAATTTTCTTTGTCCAACTGTTTTAGTGCAAATTTATTTAATAATTAAATGTAGTTAAAATTTGGTACATGTGTTTAGCATCATTTTGTGCTTGAGTTTAGCATCATTTGGTACAAACTCTATTCAGATTATATATGTTTGTCCAACTGCTTGAGTGCAGATTTTCTTAATAGTTAAAAAACGGAATGATGTAGTTAAAATTTGGTACATATGTTTAGCATCATTTTGTGCATAAGTGTACCATCATTTGGTTCATATGTTTATAATAAATTAACATTAGATAGAAATTCTCATCTGATGTTGAATCAAACCTGTCAATCTAATGATCATCTGTCTGACCGTACTTTCTCAGGCAAGTAAATATGATAATTCACAAACTTAAACATGTTTAACCAATGAAGTTTCTTATATTGTTTTGTGTTTAGTTTAGTTTGATTCAATCAAATTAATATCCAGTTGCAAAGAATCACTAGGGCTGTATTGAGATGGACCTCATAATTTTAGATCATGATCAGATGACGAGGATGATACCTGAACAGACACCCCCTCTCCACATCGCACCACATCATTGAGAGGACGTCTGGCTTGACGTATTTAACGTGCAACAGACTGCCTTACACGACGGTTTTTCGGAGGAATCGGGCCCTAGATCTTATATCCTACAGGTACACACGCAGAGACTTTTCCACTAGACCTTCACGTCCTCTATTGTTTTGTAAGTTTGATTGTAATTAAATTTCTGTTTGAATCGTACTGTATAAAAAGAATCTAAAATATGCACTCTCAAAATATAATTCAGTTAAAATTGTTGATTGACGCCATTTATAGAACCAACTTTTTTTTTCTGTTAAAGTTCAAATCATTTTGTGCCAATTTATAAACTAAACAACCAAAATAATTTTTGAAAGAGAATATTTACTTTTTTTCTTATATTATAAAAGGAATCAACCCTAAAAAACCCTATCAATTCTTTCAAAAACATTACAAATCTATCCTTCCTCGCGATGCAACAAATAAATGTGCCAAAAAAAACAGAAACTGAATTATTCTATACATCTTTTCATGGCCTTTCGGAACGCTGACATTTCATAATCTGATCGATTTGAGGATTTATTTGGTTCAGAAATCCACAGCTATTTCACAGGTTTCGTTTTTTCTCTCTCAAAAAATGCTCTTCTCTCAGAAAAATAGCAAGCGGCAGATAGCGAAATTCCAAATATTTTCTTCCAAGAATCCAGCGATCGAAGTGACAGCTGTTTCTAGCTTAAGGCTACGAAGAAGATCTTCAATAAAACATTGGACACTGGAATATATTTTGAACTTTGGGCTCGCGTTGGGCAATGTTTCGTTCCAAAAAATTTCAAAATGAAAATACTTGTTAAATGCTTGAAATAGTTAACCGAAAATCTTCTATAATATATATTATACACATTGACTAGTTGGTTTTATATCTATATATTCAAAAAGTGATATTTGATTTACAAACAATTGAAATGATTGTTATTGATTCGTATTTCGATTGGAAATATTATAGGTAACATTATTACCTGTTTTAGTATGCACAATAGAGCTAAATGCATTGAAAAATGGTATATGTCCAAAAAAGGAAGAGTAACTTACGATTTTATTTCCAATCCAGAAATAAAAATAAAAAGATACCATCCACTGGTTATTTAAATTATATCAGGACATGGGAGATTCGATTGCATATTTCCAACCCATTTGGAAGAATGCAGGAAAATGAATACATTTGTGGATGAATCGGTACTTATTGCCACTTTTTAAAGGTAATCTCCGAACATACAAAACATATGAAAGTTGAAAATTTCAAAGTTGGAATGTCAAATTTTTCTATTGTATAACATAGCGCCTATATTTCCCCTATCGGCAACTTTAAGCACTTTTTTGCCGCATTCATTTTACCAAGCCTTTTTCTATGCCTTCTTCTTCTTGAAGGTTGGTATATGATCTCCGAATATATAAAACCTTTGCAAGTTGAAAATTATGACTTGAGTCCAGTACTGATGGCACCGAGTAATCTTAGGACTCTGAAGGACGTGATGACTATAATTGTCAGTTTTTTGCCAACTGTTTTAAAGTTTGTAGAAGAGGAAGTGGTCAGTTTATGACCACTTTGGGGCAAATTATCTCGAAGAGAACATCAGTTTGACAAATTCGGTCAATGTAAGGATGGACATTGCTACAGTCCACAGCCGGCCACAACAAATCCGGTCGGTACTGCTACATTCAGTGGTGTCAGGGCGGTCTGCTGTACAAAAGAAGAAGTGTTAAATTCAAACTTTATTCCATTTGTAAAGTTTAATGCAAAAAATAATAATGAATCATTGGTTAAGTACACGAAATGCCTAAAAAATGATGGGCCTATCTAACATTGCGTAGAACACCCACGAGCACGCAGAAGTGCCGCAGCATGGCGTGGCATGGCGTGAGAGGTGCTGGAAATCTTCTATGAACGGCACATAACAAGACATCCTAATATGGTCGATGATGCTCATGTAAGGAAAATTATGTGACCAAGAGACGAAAATGCAATTAGTTAAAAAAGGCTTATTAGTATTCAATCTTTGATAACTAATCATCGGCATGTTTTTGACACATAGGCAAAATAACAATGAATTTGTATTTTGGACGTCCCTTAGTTCCGATTATGGCCAAAGTTTGACACATACTTTAAGTTGTTCACGTACAAAATTTCATATATGACAGCCTTATAGTTTTGAGTTATCGAATATGAAATTTCCAGTTAATCCCAATTGAAGGTCAATCACTGGTTGTATTTGGTGAAAAATTACTTGGTGATGAGTATTTTAAATTTCCTTGCTAAATTTTTTGCATCAAGCTCTTTAAATTTACAAAAGTATCTTAGAAATCTTAAATTTTGTTTAAACTTTCGTTGAAATATGCAAATTTAAAGTTAAGGTGACCATTTATCCACTAATCAGATTTGGGGTAAAGACCATATAAGATACCATTCCGCTTTCACCTATAGTTTTAGAGAAATCACTTCAATCGAAAGAAAACAAGTATAAAATTAAAAATACATTTTTCATACAGGAAGGATGCTAAAACTTGAAGGTTCTCACACAACTTTCTACCTGCATACAATAAAATAAAACTACGCTCTTATGCAATCAAATTTCTTGGAATCATTTCGTTTTAGAATGCGATTATCAAACATTATGAAATATAAAACATCATAGATCATTGTTATACAAAACAAGAATAAGAAATAAAATAAAATCTTCGATCGTAAATCTTCAAGTTATCATGTGATAAGGTTATTAATTTTAAGTCATTATTTATCTTAATTAATTTAAATTTTTTAACAAAATTAAACCGTTTTGAAACAATCACGTGACTTCTCAATCGGTCTCTATCCCTCTCTCTATATATAGATATATAAATTTATATGATGATATATTTTTTTAAATTTTCATTTTCAATTTTTCTTACTGGCAAACAAATTTTTAGAGGAAATAACAGCTTTGATGTCATAGTTCTACTTCAACCCTTTAAAAATGCATCTGATTTCAAAGAAGCATACATAATAATAATTTAATACTGGTAAAACAAGGTAAAGTTATGTTTTTGATCGTAAATTTCAGAGACATCAAAACCTCTTAAACAAAGCAAAGTCACGTTCTCACATGATAAAAAAAAACATTACTTCATTTGGAACATAGTCACAGCTCTGAATATGTTATTATTTCTGGCAGCTCAGAAGTCTACCCTTTGTCTTCGATTAGAATAGAGATCATGCGAAATGAATTATTATAATACTGATTCAAATCGATTGTAATAGTTCTTTAGAAAGTCGAAAATAGTTTTGACAAAAAATTATTGAACCTTGAATACGTTTTCGTACAGCTTCTCTCTTTCTTCAACTCCGAATCTTTTAATATAAGCAAATAATAAATAGTCAATATTTATTCATTTCGTATGTTATTGTTCTTCTTAGTGGCACTCACTGATGCCATGGACAAGGCAAGGTTTTAAGCCAAGAGGAGCGTCTCTTGTTTTGAAGTAACGTCAACTGAGGCCAAGAATACGATTTACTTATACATTCATCATAATCGCTTGTATAGCCCCTTTTTACGGTGGGGGGCACATTCACTTATCTTAAAGATACTACACAGCAGAACAACTATGCCCGGGCCAGGACTCGAAGCCATCACGCCCAGATATCGCAGAAAGCACGTGCCCCCTATGCCAGCACGCCGGATTAATTTCTTATAAAATACCATAAATAAAAACCATCACAGCACTATCAATAATGTCTTTAGAAATCCTATATATTTATTATTAAAATGATTGAAAATGTTGAAAAAAATATTGTTGATCTATTTTTCATTCATATTTTGAAAATCAAGTGACAATGAAAAAGAATTTTATCCAAAAATTTAAAGAACTCCTGTTTTATTCAAAATAATAAATATCAAGAAACTTTTATTTCTGGAAAATAAGTCAGGAATAATTTAAATATGAATTGGTCTCAAAATAGAATGCTAAATTTAAAAGAAAGTACTCTCTAGAGGACAGACTGTATTTAGCAAGATGGCATTTTCAGGTTCATTTATTTGCTATATTGGGAAAACTCTAATAACAGCATTCCTCCTGCAAACTTTTCACGTGTCTTGTTAAGAACCAAAAATAATTAAACTAAGGGTCTCTTATATTAGTGCTGTCTTTCATTTCAGTTTACTTTAAAAGTAATGTCAAAATATTCCGGTTTTCTAAAAATTTACGATGTTTTTATCGAAGTCTTTCTGTGCATATTCGGTGGGAGATGTATAATTAGTTCTTTGAAGGAATAATTTTTTTCTTTGAAATTGACAAGGTTGTAGAAATGAGTGTCTCGAATTTTAAGAATAGCACCAATTTAAGGAAAATTTTACATTATCTTAGAGCAGTGGTTCCCAAAATTGACTAGAGACCAATCCATGTAAAAAAGTGGGCATAAATATTGGCAATGTTCTGTCCTGAGTTGCTTGGGTACTTAAATTGTACTGTAGTTCCAAAAAAAGTCATTATGAACGCGTGTTACCAATATCAATAATACTAATCAAATCAAATAAAAAAATGTATTAATATTTTTTATTTAATATTTAAATAATCTATAAACCGTTTATTCCATTGGAAAGTATATATTTGTTTTCTATTTTTTTGCCATTACAGTTTTAGCATGAATTTCAATTTCAGTTACTTTTAATCACAGTGAGTTTGATGAGTTATTTCGGTTGTTAGTTTTAATGTTGACCACAGCCGAGAATCTGGCCTCATGTAGGTATTATGTAGTGAAGGGGAGGAGGACTTTCGTAGCTTCATCAAACGGGCAAAGGTAGTTCCCAGGTACCGAGAGTCAGAATTTCGTTAACTGCTTGCGAATGAAAGCATTTTTCAGTGATGTATCTTCTGATAAAACAATGAGCTCTTCACTTTATTCTGTCGACATATTAGTTTCTAGTTTGTCCTGAAATGAGCTACAAATCAAATTCGACGTTTCGAGCTTTTTCATCCCTTCCCCGAAGTAGGTGTCTAAGTTATTTCATAACATTGATAAATGAGTGGAAATTGCAGTATAATAGTATAATAATGCAGTCTGCTCAGTGTAATTATACAGAAAATTCACGGATACGAGATGATGAACATTGTTATAATCTGTCCTACACTTCACGACTCACTCAGTATTTGTTGACGACCTTCCAGTGGGTCGCAACTTATAGTTTGGGAACTCATGTCTAAGAGAATACGGGACGACGTTCTGAACCAGAGGTAGCACATCTTCCTTATGATCTAGACGTCCCTGGTTCGGATATCGGTTAGAGCGTGGTTGTTCTTTTGTGTACTATCTGTAAGGTGTGTAAATGTGCCCCCTTCCCCGTAAAAAGGGGCTGTGCAAACGAATGTGATGAGTGTGTAGCCAAGTCGTACTCTTGAACCACGTTGGAGCTGCTTCAAAAACAAGAGACGCTCATTCGGTTCAAAATCACTGAGGGCTTGTGACCCTGGTCCACGACAAGTGTCATTTGTAAAAACAATAAAGAATAGGCTAATACGTTAAAATGATTACAAACTCTCAGTATATTATTCAATTCCTACTAATAGTAAACTTTCCCCCTCTCTTTATATATATATATATATATATGCATAATGCCAGCATTTCTCGGGTTGAAGAACACTTTTGCTCTAATGGTCAATGGTCATGTTACTTGGCTGCAAACCCTAACAGTGGGAGTTCGTTCCTAGAGCAATCCGCATCCTCCATACAGGCATAAAAGAATTTATGCCTGTATGGAGGATGCGGACCACGGTTATAGACAACGGTTTGATCTGTTATTTTGAATGCAATAGAATTCGGCACAGTAGAAAAATGTATTGCTCAAACATATATTGATTTGAAACCTGGAAATATTACAATTTTTCGATTCAAATAATATTTACCGTACAAAATCAAATTTTATTCCTGAAAAGTAATACAATAACGTGTATATAGTCTCTCGAAAAATGTAAATAATTTATGGAAGCATTTTACGTAAAGAACTATTTATTGCTGAGTTTTTAAAAACAAAATTTCATGGTTTTATTTTCTGAGAAAGAGACATAATCTCTACTTATAATAAAGTACGAAGTGTGTGTGTGTGTGTGTGTGTTGGCGCTGTACAGGCCAGACCGTTCAGCCTACAGCTACCAAATTTGGTATATGTATACCTTGAATGCCGGGAATATGCACCTCGGAGCCCGTTTTTTGAATTTATAATTAAAATTTTAATTAATTAAAAAATAAGTCAAATGTTAAGGTTTTTTCGTCATAACTTCTGAAAATATTTTAGCACAAAAATGATTTTTGCATCACATTAAAGCTCAAAAAATTAGCTTTTCAATGATACTAATGTTTTGACATACGAATTAAAACTCTAATTTTAATGAATTTTTTAACATGTAATTTAATCGGGTTTTTTTTTCAACTATTTATTTCGCAAAAATAAAATAAAAATAATATTTTATCTTCTCGAGGTTCTCAAAAAAAATCAGCTTTTAATAAAATGTTGCCATCACAATTTCAGAAGTTCTTATTTTTAAAAAAAAGTTAATTACTACCAAAAATAAAACAGAAAAATACCATTTTCATCACGTGATTATCTCTATCTCTTCTCTACTTATAATAAAGTGCGAAGTGTGTGTGTGTGTGTGTGTTGGCGCTGTACAGGCCAGACCGTTCAGCCTACAGCTACCAAATTTGGTATATGTATACCTTGAATGCCGGGAATATGCACCTCGGAGCCCGTTTTTTGAATTTATAATTAAAATTTTAATTAATTAAAAAATAAGTCAAATTTTAACGTTTTTTCGCCATAACTTCTGAAAATATTACAGCAGAAAATTGATTTTTGCATCACATTAAAGCTAAAAAAATTAGCTTTTCAATGATACTAATATTTTGACCTATAAATTAAAACTCTATTTTTAATGAATTTTTTAACATGTAATTTAATCGTGGTTTTTTTTCAACTATTTATTTCGCAAAAATAAAATAAAAAATAAAATTTTATCTTCTCGAGGTTCTCAAAAAAAATCAGCTTTTAATAAAATGTTGCCATCACAATTTCAGAAGTTCTTATTTTTAAAAAAGTTAATTACTACCAAAAATAAAACAGAAAAATACAATTTTCATCACGTGATTATATCAAATGAAACAAATAGGAAATGTGATATTTTTTAAACAATAAATGCAAGAGAAAATATTTCTTGATCGTTTGCTATATCAAAATTAACAATTCTATTAAAGAAATAAAGTAAATAAAAATACAAAGTAAAAATATATTACAAAAGTGCGACTGTTAAAACTGAAGAAGAATTTTTAGAAAAGCACCAAACGATAATCTTCTGAGAGGGAGATTAATTATTTAAAAGCAAGAAATCTTAAATGAACTTTGAAAATGACGTCATTTCAAAGGAACTACGTACAAAAAAAATTGATAATAATCTTTATCTTTATCTTATTTCTTTATCTTTACTTATAATAAAGGACGATGTGTGTGTGTGTGTGTGTGTGTGTGTGTGTGTGTGTGTGCGTGCGTGCGTGTGTGCGTGCGTGCGTGTGTGTGTGTGTGTGTTCGCGCTGTACAAGACAAACCGTTTGACCAACAGCTACCAAATGTGGTACATGTATACCTAGGGTGCCGGGAATGTGCACCTCGGAGCCCCTTTTTTTATTTTTAAACTAGCCGCCTTTGGCGACCAGTCGGTTCGCCAATATTAATGCCGACTAAAGGGTTAAATCATTTTTATATATAACTTGGTCTCATAATAAATTTTTCAGCAAAATATTTTTAAGCTTCGAATTTCGATAGTCATAACTTAACTATTAACTACTTATACTATTATGTAGGCCTTAAACAGTCCTATCTTTGAAGTCCGCATCTCTCTCTGATTTTCTATCAGTGCACGTAAAATCCACTTTTAAATTAAATTGAAAATGATGAAACTTCAATTAATGCAACGACCTCTTTACTCAATCTAAGCGTGTCTTTAAATAAAACTAAGAACTGAAAGCAGCATAGTCCGACATTGAAGTTTTATGTTCAATACAGAAATTGAAAGTTATAATTTTTTTATAATTTATAAGATCTTAAGGAATTATTCAGCAAAAATTTCACAGGTTAATTGAAACCTTCACTTTTTCATTTTATTTTTAGATGTATATAAATGTTCTCAATAATATTTTTTTTAGGTTTATAAATAAATATATTTCAAAAAATTATGGTTTAAATTCCTTTGGTCTTATAGATTCATATTTGTAAAGTATTCTTAATTTTTCAACTTCTAAATAAATAAATAAGCATTTCTATCTTCTTCAAATCTGGCCGATTTATTCAGTTCTGAATATTGCAAGTTTAGAACAATCATCATTATCATAATCTAGACCAATTATTCTAGAGTAACCTTGAGTAGCTTCTTTGAGATCTTGATAAAGTGATCTAAAATCGCCAGTTTTTAACGTAATAGTTATATTGAAATTTTCATAGATCGATCAGCTTTGATGATTGATTTAGTTGATTGGATTTTATTTAAGGACTTATTTAATTAAAGACTTTTGTCTCAAGAATTTATTATTATTTAAGGACTTATTGTCTCAAGAATATTTTGTTGAATATGATTCACAGAGCAGATGATGTATGTAAAAATTTAATTCATCAGCATTTTTTCCCTAAATCTATAATTATATATTTTACTTGGACCAATTGCTAAGAGATTATTTATATCTCTCCCCAAGAAATTAAGAAATTAGATGTTGGGCTCCGATTACAGAAGATTAAGCCATATTTGCCTTAAATAAAATTGTTTAATTGGATTAGTAATATGTGTATAGTAAAATATCAAAGAAAACGTTTCCATCCATTTATTTTCCAAAATTATCATGTTTCATATTTATTTCATTTTATACAGACACGTGCCGAAAATGACATTTTTATATGTTTAATTTGGAATGATATTTGATTTTTTTTTCTTGTGAGGGAACACGATATTGTTTCGGAAGAAAGTTTTGATATCTCTGAAATATGCGGGTAAAAATAGTTTTATATGCTTTTACAAATTTTGCATTGTTAATTATTACGTATGCTTGTTTGAAAGAAGATGCGTTTTTATTTCGCATGATCAATTAAAATGCGGAGAAAAATTACAATCACGAAGGTGAATTCTTTGATTCGCACAAAATATCTTCTTCACATTGCTTTTTGTTCTTCGTTTCTTTGAAATGACGTCATTTTAAAAGTTCGTTTGAGATTTCTTGCTTTAAAATAATTAATCTCGCTCTCAGAAGATTATCGTTTGGTGCTTTTCTAAAAATTCTTTTTCAGTTTTAACTGTCGCAGTTTTGTAATATATTTTTATTTTGTGTTTTTATTTATTTTAATTCTTTAATTGAATTATTAAATTTGATTTTGAAAACGATTTTCATTTTCATTTGTTGTTTAAAAAATATCACATTTCCTATTTAATTCATTTCATATAATCACGTGATGAAAATTGTATTTTTCGGTTTTATTTTTGGTATTAATTAATTTTTTAAAAAATCAGAACTTCTGAAAATGTGATGGCAAAATTTTATTAAAAGTTGATTTTTTTTGAGATCCTCAAGATGATAAAATTTTATTATTATTATTTTTTTTTTTTTGAGAAATAAATTGTTGAAAAAAATACTCTTAAATTAAA
>JAOUZG010009000.1:0-37590 GCA_026289955.1 Argiope argentata
AAAAAAAAATGTTTTGTTTTCTCAGTTTGTGATGAATTTTGGAAAAAATGTATGTGGATTTCTATTTTGATTTTTATAAACATTCATGTATGAGTTTCTATTGCTTCATTTAGTAGCTATTTATTTATTTTTTTAAAATTGTATTTACTTACTAACCGTCTTTGACGAACGTCTGGTTCGGCAGGATTAATGGATCTGCTGCTGTATCAGCGGGGGGCTTGTCCATGACAAGTGCCATAAGTAACGCCGAAGGAAGTACGTGCCACGGTACAACCCTCGCCGAAGGAAGTACGTCCCATCGTCGATGGGAGGAGCCTACCCCTACCCCACCCCCACCTATTATTGTATCCACCTGGTTGGCGAGATCCATCCACCATACGGAAGCATCTCATCCCCAATTACGAGGTGCCTCCCCCGAGGGAAATCTCCTTAGGGTATGGATCCTTAAGCACCCTAAGGCAGAACTCTGATTTCTAGCTCACACACATCATCAACCCTTCTTACGGGGGGAACTTCATTCATGCACTTCATTCATTCATGCACAAACCGAATTTTAGATCTAAAACTGAGAACGATCACCTCTGACTCAATACGCTCAATGGTGTTATGTCGACAGGAAGGACTTTGACTTCAAAAGATTTAACGTGCGTCAGCCACCATACATACGTAGAATCTTCGGCTGGCGGGTATGAACTCGCAGCTCAAGGGATGAGAATCCAACGCTCTACCAAACAAGTTACCTCGTCCCTTTTAAATCATTTAATTTAGTAATTAAAATATATGTCAAATTTTGGTATTGTCGATTGACTTTAACTATACTCCATCTGGTAGTTTCCGAAATAGTTATTGCAAAAAGGTATTTTATATATTAGCTTAAAATGCAAAATACTTAGCATTCCAAAGGCTTTGGTTTATTAGATTCATAATTGATTTTTAAAATCGTGCTGAGTCCTTCTCTTATTGATGTGAGTGATCTCGTGAGTTATGGCGATTAGCTGTTCCACCGGCGATATTTGCTTTATTTAATTTCAATTTATTTTAAGATTCTTTTCAAATGGGTATTTATATGCTTTATTCATTGTGTGCATGAAAGTTTCCAATGAAGACTGGCAAGCTTGCAACTTTTAAAATATTTAAAGCACAAAAATGTCTTATATATTACTATAAAATGTGAATACTTTTTTCTCAAAAAATCTGCTTCAATATTGTCTTGAAGACTGTATCATTTAACTTTCAGAAATTTTTAAATCTCTTTATAAATGTAAGGCTACCTGATGTTAGGAAGATACTAGGAAGAAGATTTAGTTGCCTTTGGCAACCAGCTAGTTGGACGGGAATTTATTATATTCTAAATTTTATTTAAATCATATAAATGTAACTTTATCTTCATGGTTCTAGCTAATTATTCAGATGTTAAAACTTGTTTTATTTGACTTGCATATATTCCGCTGAATCTGAATATGGTATCTTCTAATTAAAATAAATCCCATGACATTATAGCTCTAATAGAAACGTAAATGTTAGGTTCATCTAAGTTTCGAGATATTGCATCACTTTTATTATCCTCCTAGTAAATTACAAGATATTTTACAAAATTCTTCTTTAGCTTTCACCAATGGAAGAAAAACACATGATGAGTTAGCTTATTATACAATAAATACGGTACAAATTAGTAAGAAAATGGAAAATTGTAAAAAAAAAATTAGCAAATAATGAAAGTAATAATAATAATTTTTTTTAAAAATGTGAAAAAAATTTACCAAAACTTCTCACTTTATTACATTTATATCACTAAAAAGACAATTTTTTATATTTTAAAATCGTAGGAAATTCATGTCTTTGTACTAATATTTTTGGAAGTAATCGCCAAAAAACTCCAAAATTCTGCTTAAGTTTTCTTTAGTAAAAATTCTGATTAATATCTTTAAAAAAACCGCTTCCAGGGGCACATTTCCAACCTACATGGAGAATATGTGTTAGTTGTAGGCCAAACTGTCTGGTCTGGGGAAATTGTGATTTCCATGAATTCAAATCGGACATTATTGTTTAGGGTTACATAAAGCACATAATTTTTGATGCTCTATGAATTAGAATTATAGATACTGTGCCTAGTTGAAGTTGAAATATTGAACATCACTTGAGAAGAATTGAAATACTAATTTAACATTTTTTGATATACCAAGTCTGTTCAAATTGAAATTTACTGTGGTATAAGGCTTATTCAAAAAAATTATGTCTTCATAAGATATCAAACCAAAGATATGTTAAATTATAATGCTATTTTCTTGTGAATCTTTTCGTAATCTCTGTGGTTAATCAATATTTCGTAATCTCTGTGGATAGACTCTGTGGCTAATCAATATTGTGAGCATTAAAACTTCAACCTCAAGAAGTTATAAATCTCCCCGCTTCATAGCTTTACCAGTTAGATCAAGTTAGATTTCTTCTAAATTAAGCCTCGTCAATACAGCCTGTTGCCTTTCTGGATTTGATCGTAAATCTACCATCTTGCTCACTGTAAGACCACCCCCGCCAGTGGACGTCGATCGGGAGCTTCCCGTAAATTGATAACATGAAGAGAGGAAAAAATGGCTGATGATGCCCACTTCTAATCTAATGCCGAAACCGGGCATTGGATTTTTTTAAAGATATATCTACCGTTCTGTGAACTTGATATTTCAAAAACACTGTAAGCTATTTGGCAGAAATTAATAGAAAATTTTTACTCGAATACTGATGGTAAGATCGCGTCGGTAAGGTCTAAGGGTTTCAAGTTCGATACTCGATTCCATCGATTAACCGTCGTGTAAAGGAGGAGTCAGTTGCATGTCAAATCCGTCGGGGCCAAACGTCCTCCCGCTGATGTGGTGTGGTGTGCTAGTTCATGTGCCATCTTCGTGAGCTGATCGTGGTTCAAAAATACGAGGCCCATCCTAAAATAGCCCTAGTGTTGCTTTACAACGAGACGTTAATATAACTAAACGAAATTTATTCGCATGAAATGTGTCTTTTTATCCGAGTGCAATTGAATGCACTAACTGAAAAACGTAAAAGAGCTGGAAGAAAAAAAATTAATGCATGGCCTAATTGGATACATATCAAATTCTGAATTAAATTTTCCCTCCTCAAAACAGAGGCTACTTCGATAAAATTTAACAAATATACTTAGCATAAAATATATAGATCCGCATCAAATTTTGAACCAAATTTGTAAAGGGGGAGATTTTGAGTCATTCTATTCATTAGTATGCGTCTAAAGTGTTAACTCAAACACAAAAGTACTTAAAAAATTAAATTTGGGGGATGGCTTTATTATTAAAAGTTGTAATTCTATTGAGAATATTGCTTTCAATCATCGTAAAAAAGACTTATGTATACTCCTTTGTTTTCCAATAACACAAAGCACAAAGTTTTAATCTGCAGAGACCTGAAAATAAAGATATGAGCCTTCGTTGTGTTCGCAGTCTTGTGAGAAGTTGCACCTTATATGTAGAGAAAAGGAGAGGGTGTAGAATCTTTATTAGGGAGTAGTATAAAAAATCCAAGAGACCAATATTTTTTTTGTACTAAAAATGCATTTAGATACAATTTCTAAAAATAAATCCGAAATTTATCAAGTGGTTATAGGCCTCCGATAATTATTTTCGATTTCGCCCTTTTTGTCAAGGAAGAACAAATATTTTTTAGAGAATGGGATATGTGACTAGAAAAAAAAATTTCGGATTTAAATATAAAAGTTCTGGTCTTTTGGAAGTTGGAGCCATAAAATCGTTAAATGTCTTTTTTTTTTTGAAATTCATTCAAACAATTGAATTTAGATTCCAAATCACAGCAATCAGTTGTAATTCTGATTGCATTATTAAAATTACTTTTCCATAAGAATCACGATATGAATGTCCAGTTACTGATGACAAAATATCTCGGGCAATTCAATTAATCAATGCATTGCATCTCACCAATAACAGTTTAAAAAGCCAACTCTGGGTAATCAAAATTTATAATGCAAAATAAAAGTTTTCACTAGAGAATTAGGAAACAAGCAATGAAAGATTTCAATTTTTTAAATAACTTGTTTGAAGCATTTCAAGATCAAAATAACAATAAAAAAGAAATTTAAATTGAAAGAAATAACAATAAAAAGAAAGATTGTAGTTATCATAAGAGAACATTATTTTTTTAGTAATTATTTGTCTTCATTAATTTGTCATTAACCTGTTTAAACCAGTTTGAAACAATCACGAGATTTCTCTCTCGGTCTCTTCTATCCCCTCTCTTTTTCTCTCCCCCTCTCTCGTATATATATATTATAACATAGTTTTGGCGATCCACCGATTTTCTTATGAAAAAAAAAACGATCGTTTTTCTAAACTATTAATGCATGCGTAATCTAATAGTCTCGTTTTTATTTCAAGCCGGTTTAAACTAGTTAAAGGCTTAAATTAATTAAAACAATTTGCAAGAATTAAGAGAATGATTAATTTGGAAATCAAGTTATAACTTTAGTTGGCGATAAATCGCCAAATGTGACAATCTTCTGCATTATTTTCTATTAACCCTAAAAGCGAAAAATAGGTGCCTCAAAAGCAATAAATCCCCAATTTTTTGCATACGCATTCTGAGGCTTCAAAAACCTGAAACCAAAACAACATTATGTTCTTACATAATGATAAGACATAAAATCTGAAATTTAATTCTTTAATTCAGTATGGGAATGATTAAATCTAATTTAAAAAAAAACAACCTGCAAGAAAGAAACAAAAATCTCGATTTATCTACAATAAGTGATTTAAAAGGCCATGTTACCATCTCGCACAAAGGTTTTAAAAATAGACGATTGAAGAAGCGAAATCCTAATCCCATTACCTGTTCCAATCCCTGCCGTTTTAATTGTTTTCTCGTCCAAGTGGACACGGCTCTCAAGTAGGTCGACCCCGTTTGTATCCCAGCCTCCTGGCATTAGAATTAGACATCACTTTCCTGAATTACGCCTCAGCTACACTTTTTAGAAAGAAATCTTCTTCCGGGTAAGATTCGATTCGGAAATGTTCCATTTCCTGATTGGTGGCAGTTCCGGGTCTTGGCGAAAAACCGGACCTTAAAGAGGGGGGGGGTATTTTTATCTGCCGTCTCGATTAAAAAGAGAAAATAAAGTGAAAACAAATTACGGCAATTGAGGTTCTCTGCAATTTATAAGGTTATGCCGTGGAAGCATCGAGAGTTTTTAAGTGTTCGAATGTGCGTTTTGGGCGAAGGGTGGAGCCGGTGGACCTTATGATCTTGGCAATTTCGAGTAGGTTGCTTGCTGAGAGGCGATGAAAAAGTGGCTTATGTAGGACGTGAAATTGATGCTTGCGTTTATTTTTAAAAGTAGCACACTGTATAAAATGTTTTTAGTTTGCCATCTCCCATAAACACTGGGTGCAAGAACATTATGCATAATTAAAAATACCTGAGAAGTCAATCTCGTCTGACAGTTTGTCTTCATAAAATGGTATTTTTCGGAGAAAATATTTAGATACTAATCAATGTTGAATACATATGGGTATTTTTCAATTTTATTTACATATAAAATGGTTATTTAAATAAAAAAAAATATCACAACATGTTATAATTCATCATAAATTAGCATAACATGTTATTCGATACGTTGTGGGAGTCCCGGGTTCAAGTTCCGGTTCGGGCATGGTTGTTCTTCTGTGTGCTATCTGTGAGATGTGTGCCTGTGCCCCCCCTTGTAAAAAGGGCTGTGCAAGCGAAAGTGTGATGATTGTGTAGCTAAGTCGTACTCTTGGCCCAAGTTGGCACTACTTCGAAAACAAGAGACGCTCATTAGACTTAAATCCACTGATGCTTTCCTCAGCGGAGCTTTTCCAATGGCAAGTGCCATAAGTAAAAACAACAAAAACATATTGTTCGAATTGGTTAACACAGTAATTGCATTTCTGCTACTGGATGTGAATTAAAAATATTTATATGGATAATATCACATAGCACCATCTCACAAAGTTTTCAAGTACCATTAGGTTCTATGGCAACAGTGCAAGTACCATAAACATTTACGAAGGGGTGTCTATATGACATTGTTGGCATAAGAACAGAAAGGAAGACTAACAGTTAGCTATAAAAAATAGTTGTTGATTTTGTTTAAAAATCCTTTTTTTTTTCTTTAGGGAAATTTCTATATTTATAAAATTAAAAAGCAAAACTTTATTTAAATGCATAATTTGAACCAAAACTTTTGAACAGTTTCCAAGATACAAAAAAAATTATGCAAGAATTGCTCGTTTCATATTATAAAATAATTTTAATCATTAAGTTTTATGAGTATGAAATAAGTAAATAATAATTTATTTGTAAATTCTTTTTATTCCATGTAAATCTTTCTGAAAAATGTTGAATCTCATTTACTGAATAAAATTATTTCTAAAATGAATAGCATTATTTTAAAAATATAATATAAATTAATATTATATTTAATATTAATAATAATATTATTATTACATAATTAATAATATTTTATATATTATAAGTTCTGAATAAAATTTTTTTTTATTTACATAATGAATTTAACGATTTATGAAACAATCAAAGATAAATGAAAATCATGAAAATATTTAGTTCTAATAAAAGTTATTAATATTAGTTAGAAAAAGTATTTTGAATTTTCATTGAATAATTTTATTTTTTAAAACTTAAAACTATATTAAAAATTTCTTTAAATTATTTGACACATTTCAATAGAACAAGGTTAAGTGTTAATGATTTCGGAACGGGTGCTAAAAAATGAGGGAAATTTAAAAAAGATTTGAGAAATTATATTTTATTGAAAAGACGTTGAATATTGTGCTATACCATGTGATAAAGAATCCTATGATTGGAGTCAATTCAAAGGTTATCACGTTCATCATATAGGCACATCGTTAATGCATCAGTGAACGACATCTAACTGCATATTCTTTTGTTCTCTAATGGAACGTCATATCTTTTCTCTGTAGGAAAAATGTGTTGTAGATCCCTAAACTTAATTAGAGATTAAATTTAATCACGAATCTGTTATATTTAATTAATTCATGTGTATTAAAGGAGTATTTAATCTGAATATGATTCTCATTGTTATCTTCAACTTTCTTTTTATAACCACATACTTTTTAAAAAATGACTAAAAACAAATATTTTCCAAAAAAACTATATTTTTTATTAGCTATAAAAAAGTGACAATAAAATGTAAATGTGGTGAACAAAATAAAAATAATAAAAAATAAAGATGTAAAAATAAAATTACTTAAAATAACGATAAAATTTTCTTTCAATAGGAATGACAATAATGTTAAATAATTTTTCTATATATTTAAATATTTCCTTTTATTTCTGTATAAAGAAATTAGGCTTCTGCTAATTAAAAAATACGTGATCTAATCAGTTGTTGTCAAATTTTTAATAAAACCTTTTCTAAACTTCATATTATTAATGAACATTTTGAAAGAAATTAGTTAATAGTTTGGATTTCAGAAGTGCATATTCAATTTAAGTTTTACCCTTCAATTAACAAAAAATTAACTGGCAATCAGATTGCTTTTGGAAGTATTTTTAAAAAAATCAAAGACTTCATAGGTACTTAACTACGTCTTAGAATAAAATGCTTTTAAATGAGACTTAACTTTTATTTATTGCATAAATTCTTTAATTTAATTTTCAGATGAAACATAGCTAGAAATTGAAAGCATATAATATTAAAATTGTCTTTAAATTATTATGATTTTGATCATTCATAACTCTTTTAATTCAAAATGCTCATAAATATTTTTCATTTATTATTTGAAGGTATTTTTCTTTTTTATTACATATATTAATCCTTTTGTCTGGGGTTATAAGGACGTTTAATCATGATATATTTTATAAATAATTAATTTATAAGCAAAACTAAATATAATTAAGATCAATTTAAAAAAACACACATTTCGTAGTCTTAATTTCTTTCTTTTAATTTGCTTCTACTTTTAAATGTCATTATATATTCCTTCCCTAACTCATTATCAGATGGCGTCACTAGTATGAAATCAAATTTTAATTTAGTAGTAAATATTTTAGTTACTTAAAATAATAGAGCACCTTTATAGATATTAGTGTCATATATTACATACGAATAATATTTTTTAATGTCCTGGCCTATGAACGTCTACTCCGTGATTTAGGCATCCCAGGTTCAGGTATGGATACTCTCTACACTATCAGTGAGGCCTGTCAAAGAGCTCCTTCCCCTGTAAAAAAGGACTGTGTAAACGAATGTATGAATGTCATCTTTATATGAGTTGAAGTCAGACTTCAGCCCTCGGGTACTCTCGGGTCTTTGCCCTCAGAAGCTACTGCACCCCTCTTTCCCCAATCTCTTGGTTTCCATTAGAGTTCAACCCTACGGGTACAAGCAACCTAGCAATGAGCAATATTTTAAAAGTCTAGTAATTGGAAAATGTCTGTAAATGTATTCAGTATTTAAGAATAAAAAGAATAAATCTGTATAATTAGGAAATTCTTAAATTTATAATTCGATATAAAATAGCATAAAATGCAATGCAGATTAAAAGAGTCATCTGCACTCTTAGATCTGTGAATTATGATCAGGCTTTTTTAAAACAAAGGCGCTATAAAAAACTGCAAAATGAAAGCAAATCAAAAGGGTTGTCAACCTTTAAAAAAAGTTTCCTTTAGCTAATTCTTTATTATCAACAACTTCATCCAAATTGAGCTGATATTTAAAAAAAATAATTCAACATACTTTACATTTTACAAGGTTTTCTAATTTTTTTAGTCTAATGTAGCGAAACACAATGATATGAAATGGTTGAAATTGTTTTCATATTTTTATAAGTTATAATTCATAAATCAATGAAAAGATTCTGCCATTTTATTGCGAGGGAAAATTGACATGTGAAGTTTTTATGATGGCATTTGCCACCTATTTCAGTTTTAAATTTTTGTTTTATATGAAACTTTAAAACATTTATTCTTTCATCCTATTTCTTGAAACTCAATTTCATGATCTATTTGTTGCAGACCCATAAAAAAATAATTCTTTTTCCCGGAGATCAAATCTTTATTGAAAACTGTTTACTGTGATTATTTGGGAAACAATAGCATACTTCTAAATTGAAGCCTGGTTTTAAAAAAATGATATAAAATATTGGGGTTGTTAAAAACTAATATAAAAATCGCATGAAATTTGGTTTTTTGAGTGTGGGCGTGTCAGTCTTGAACGGATTCGTATAATTACGAATGTTAGTTAAATTTTTTAAAAAATCTGAAAATATACTTTTATCAAAGAAAGTAGAAAAAAAGAGAATTGGTTGTTATAAAACACATTTGATATTTCGGAAAAATACAAGGTTTAAAGTAACAAGGTAAATAAGGAATTTTATTTACACATTCAAGTAACAATAAAAAATAATAATGAAGAATTATTGAAAGACACTGAAATATTTTTGTTTCTGGTGAAATCTTTCATGATGGAGTGTGCAGTGTAGATGCCTTCTATTTCCATTTCGATATTGCACAAACATAATTTCTGTAATGCAGCCGAAAGAAGAAAGAAACAGATTTTTTTAAATTTATGCACATGTATACATAGAAAAACTATTAAATTTTAAAAATTTCAACGATTCGATATTTTAAATAATTTGTAAAAATACATTTTCGGAAGAATGTTTGCCTACCTGTCCGTGAACATGATACTAAAAAACACTTTGAGCTAGAAAGATGAAATTTGGTATATAGACAGATGAAATTTGGTCAAATGAAAATTGTGGTCCTAAATCAAATTTTGAATGAAATTCAATTTAAAAGAAGTCTGTCTGTCCTGATGTCTGATAAAAATTGAACAAATACAAAAAGTAAAAAAAAATACATTGATAAAATTTGGTACTTAGGATTAGCATCTAAAACACTGTCCGTATCAATTTGTGAACCAAATCCGTTGAAGGGTTAATCATCTGTCGATATACCGTATCATTGATAGTATATGACAGGCTTGTATATCTTGTTTCTGGGTTGACCATCTGTACTTTCATATGCATGTAAATGCATACAAATAATAAGCAATTACTTAAACAACTGAAATTTTTTATGATCTTACGATTTCAGTTTTACGTCAATCGAAGAAATAGTGTCCAAAATAGAGCTTATTTATTATGTATACGTTAGTCATTTCCAAAAAATAAACAAATTGCTTAAATTCGCTCGCTTACAGGCGTTTTCGTAACTACTGCTCACCAATGACAGGCGGTTATTACACAAGTACCGGTTTTCATTATAGCACTTAGGAGTACAAATTACTTAAATGAACACTGAAACTAGAAATCTGAGAACTCATGATTTTTAACTTTTACAAAGATTAAAATTTTTTAGGGGTATAGGGGTTAGAAGAACTACACATATTTTATGAAGTATATAAACATTTTTTAGGGAAACAGCCTTGGTGGCTTTCGATTCCCTAAATTTAAAGATATTATCCTTCAATTACATAATCATCGAAATAGCCGAAATTTTACAAAGTACAACAAAACAGTTTTGTATATTAGCTTAAAATTTAGTAATGCGGTAGCTTTTACTTCATAGTTTTATTTATTTATCATAATTCTAATTAAGTTTATGTGAAAATATAGATACATTCTTGCCTCCCTAGTTCTCAGATTCACAAAGACTAAGGGGGGGGGAAACAAGCACTGCAGTTCCCTTTCATACGCTTCAATCAGACAGAGCTTCTCTTCGTTCCTTTTAACCAAATTATTTTCCGTCCGACTTTAATAAATACATCCTCATCTGTTGTGTCATAAAAATAATTGAAAACAGAATAGATGTGTATTTTTACACATTTTATATTTCAGCATATTGTTGCTTCAAATTATTTTTCAGAGTCAGAAATTTCTGTAAATGGCTCATCTCACTATTATATGTTTGTCGCATCTTCCGCGTGATCTGGGCGTACCGGTTCGGGAATGGTTGTTCTTCTTTGTTCTATCTGTGAGATGTGTGAATGTTCCCCCTTGTAAAAAGGGGCTGCGCAGGCCAATGTGATTAGTGTGTAGCAAAAGTCGTACTCTTGGCCTTAGTTGGAATTAATTCAAAAACAAGAGAGCCTTATTTCGACTAAAATCTGCTGATACATCAGTGGGCTTGTCCATGGCAAGTGCCATTAGTAACAACATCAACAACATATTTGGAAATTCAGTAAATAGCTTTTTTGTTGTTCTTTTATACTGTAAATATTTTGGTACTTAAATAAAATTCCCTTAACATGCCTACCAAACCGTTCAGAATGGCACGGATACGGGGGTATGGGACGGCGTTCTGTTCTTTTTAAGAGTTCGGATAAAATATTATTCGGAATCATGCAATAACTGCATGTATGAAATTTTAACCCGGAGAGTTCCCCAAAATGACATAAATAAACAACTTGCGTGAAATCTGACAAAAATTCGTGTTAAGGTTAGAAATATATTTCGTGAGTATTTTTTCTTTTCTTTTTGCAGCACGTGTACCACAAAAAAAGGCGTTGTCATCATCTTTGCAAAGGAACCACCAACAATTGTGGAATTTTAACAGATGGTTTCGAGTACTTCCCGGAAACAGGACAGAAAATATTTATCTTCCAGTCTGCCTGAAAATGGTTACCTGCAACATGACCGGCGAATGTCACTGCGAGTGATTACATCAGAGATAACGATCCCGCCAACACCCATTGTTTCCATAAGTCAGGGAAGTGGAAGCGTCATTTTTAGAGGAAAATCGAGACGGCTTGGATTACCTTGTAGACTCGGTAACGATGATATGCAATAAAAACGGGGGAATTGCGAGAAAAGTAATAATAAAAGAGTAAAAGATGTTTGAATAATCGTGGGAAAAGGAAATAATTCATTTTCTTTCCAACTCAAACCGAATTATGCATCAAAATTTCATAACTTTGATTTCGAAAATAGTTTTCTTAGGGAAATTTAATAAAAATATTTTTATCCATGCACTCAATTGGCAACATCACTAATGCAGATGTGATGTTGATGTAATGTCCGCATTAGTGACAATATCACTATTTCAGACATTGCATCAACTATAAATAACCATAGTTTGTGTTTAATTACAATCATTATTCCAATAAACATTCCACGTTCATCGGGAATTTTAAGTAATTTTCAATTTATTTTGGCACTTTTAAATTGTCTTTTTTGCTGTCTGTATTTATTATATTAGGCTGAATTAATATACATTTTTTGAATAAATCTTAGAATTGTATATTTCTTTAAATTTGCCTAAATTATTCATATTATTTTTTTATGCAATTTTGTCAAAAACCTTTCTTTCATGAATTCACATTTTTAAGGATTTTACTTTCTCGTATATGTAGTATTGAAAATGTTGTGTAATCGTCAAAAAAGTTAGAAACATTTGAGGAATCTCCATGATTTAACCCCCCTCCCGATTTCTAAAAAAACATTTTAGAAATGTTCGTCTGTGACAAAGATGACTCAAAACTTCTTTGATTAGGTGGATGAAACTTGGCAAACGAATTTTAGATCAATTTTGCAGATTTTTATCAAATTTTGAACAAAATTAATACAAAAAAGTTCGTTTGTTCTAGAACAATTTAACACGATAACTACAAACTTGGATGATCTAGATAGATAAATGATGTTGTGTTACTGCTGATACAGACCGGTGATATATCAGTGGATTTTAAACCGAAGATATGCGTCTCTTGTTTCAAGTAGCCTCAAGTGTGCTCCCTTGTAAAAAGGGGTTGTGCAAGCAACTGTGACGAGCGTGTAGCTAAAACATGCTCGTCACAGTTGCTTGCACAACCCCTTTTTACAAGGGAGCACAGTCACACATCTCGGAAAACAGCACATGGTAGAACAACCATGCCCGAACCCGGAAATCCCAGAACACGAGGAAGACGCGCTACCTCTGTGCCAGAAAGCCGGCAGATAAATCTTCAATGTCTGTAGATTGATGCGCGTCAATTTGTGAAACAAATACAACACGTGATTGACCGTCCATTGGTCTGTACTTTTGGAAAAATGTAAACGCTATAATTTAAAAACACAATGACATAAATACAAATTTGGTTTGAGTTTTGTGAATACAAGTGTATTTTTGTGTCAAATTTGTATCGCAATCGGTTGGAGAAAACGCATCTAAAATGCAAATTCTTTTTTCAGATACTTCTAATCTCATACCAGAGTTTAATCGCTAAATAACCCGCCAAGCATCGCTCTATAAATTCAGTAAAAACGTTAAATTCATGTCAAAGTTTAATATCTTGTAACTGTTGTGCGCCAATAATATTAAAGGCCTTCTCAGAGTCTTTATTAAAGACTATGGGAGAAAAATTTGGGAAATTCCTTACGGTGTTTTTTTTAATTTATTAATATTATAAAAAATAGTTTTATTTCTGTAACTCAATACAAGTGATATTGATATAAAATTTCAAAACACGCTATCTTAATACTGAAAATAATTTACGTAACATAACGTCGTCCTATGCCCCGGAGACTGTAACACTAAGATATCTAAACAGTTGAATGAGTCATGGTCAAGCTAGCTGAGGTAGCCAGCGATTTAAGCCTAATCAGCGTCTCTTGTTTTTAATGTAAGGCCAACTAGGGCCAAGAGTGCGACTTTCGCTACTCATTCATCACATTAACTTGTACACCCCCTTTTAACAGCGGGCACATTCACACATCTTACAGATTGACCACAGTAGAACAATCATGCCTTAACCGGGACTCGAACTAGGCAAGTCCAGATCGCGAGGAAGATCGATACCCCTATGACAGGACGCCGAGATTATTCTATGTAATAATATTTACCGTTACAAATTGATAAAGATGTGCAAATACAGTTGTTATGATTAGTTTATTACGAATAAAATAAATCCCTTTTTTATATCATAATGATCACAATTTTTTCCTCTATGCTCTTGCCACTATTTGTTATGATAAAAAAGTTTAACTCTTCAACCTCTATCTTCAATGCATTATGTTAACTCTGGTATTCATCCACAAGACGATGATTTTCAGTTGTTTTTATTTTAGTAAACTGCGAAATGTAAAAGTAATGATATACATTATTGTTGTCGTAGTTGTCTCAAACCCTTTCTACGGGGCGGACTGCATTCATCCACAGATTGTAATTTAGATCTAAAGCATATAACGAGTACACCCAGTGGTAATACTCTACGCATGGAGGACTTAGTGGCCTCGGTGAATTTAGCATGCTGCAACCCCCACACATAAGGAGAGTTTTCGGCTGTGGGGTTCGAACTTACAGCCCATGGGCTGCGAATCCAAAGCTCTACCAACAAGACCCCACTATATATGCATTGTCAGCGGATGATACATTGAAATTCAAAGAAACGAATCAAGTCTAAAGCTTTATTATACTATTCCACTCTAAATATTCAAATTTTCTTTATTTTTGAAAAGAGCATCCTTTTCATTTATGTATTTTATTTTTTCCATTTGTATCAGATTATCAAAAATATTGCTATGTTTTACTCTAGTGGGCTTTGACTCATGCGCAGAAATCTAATAGTTAAATTACATCCCCCTCCCTTTTTTAAATTTAAGGCTGCGTTTTCTTCGTTGCTGAGAACTGATTCATTCCTCATTAAAAATTATTTTGAAAGTTGGATATTTTCCACTTCCACAAATCTGATCGATTTCTCGATCAGATTTGTGAAAGTGGAAACCATTGCGACAAGGTTAGCAAGGAATCAAAACTAACTTTTGTCTGCAACTAGTACCAATTTTGGGTGATAAAAAATTGTGATGGGGATTTTGAAACTTATTTCAATTTTTTTCGTTAAGATGCTATCAACGATCTTATTCTCTCGGATGACAATGAATTCAATTGTGGTTGTTTTCTTGAGAAAGTGGATGTTCATCGATTGGTGATCTGATTTTATAGCTATCTCTATTTCTTAATCTTAATTCTAAAAAGCATAAGGGCCTAGTAGTAAAGTTTGGGATTCAAGTTTGGAAATACCAGGGAAACTCGATTTCATATAAGAACCACAGTGTAACCAGGTTTGACACATAGTAAATCCATACAAACTCCGTAACTTCCCCTTGAAGTGATGCTGAAGTATGGAAAAGATTTTCTAGCACAGACGTTGAATCATCATTTTGACCATAGAGCAAAATTAAGGAATTATTATTTTCAAATAGCTCTAATAGAGTCATTTCAAAATGTGGGGTTAATGCAATTAAATGAAATCAAATTAATCGGGAAAGCATGTTTCGGGTGCTTTAAGGAAAGCATCACATACCATCAGTCCACCTCCAGAGACATCTAATATTTATCGTCCTCCTAATTAAAAGAAGGAAATATATAGCCATAAACCTGATAAATAATCTTGTTTTTTACATCTATGCAGCTTAACTACACTCATGTCCATAAATTAATGATAATTCAGAGTCACGCGAAAATCGAACCCTAAAATACACATATCGCCCGTAAAATGATTGCACACATCTTCAAAAACCATGTGCAAATTGCATTAAGTCACCAGATGACACCGATAGCGCACCAGAATGGCGAGAGTATAAGAGAGTGATGTATAAAGAATAAAAGTAAAGAAGTAAAATGGTTCGCAAGTTTTATATAAGACTTTCAGTGCCATAATTGCATAGTTATGACACAAAGGACGCATTTTGGAAGATTTTTTTACGTGGTAGAATATTAAGCATCTGGAATGTGGGCGTACCCAGCTGGAAGTACCCTAGTAACTTGAAATTGCAAAAATTTTCCTTTCCAGGCTATCCAAGAGGCAGACCGTGTACAGACGCATAAGACAAATCCTTCAAATGCTTGTAGGCCTGCCAGATGTGTTCCATTTACTGCAACTCACTGCAGCCTGCAGTAAGACTGTAGTATAGATCATGCATTTTGGACACCGCAACAGCGAACCTGTGTGATGTTTTCCGACGATTCCAGGTTTAATTTACGGTCAGATTCTTGCCGCTCTTTCATATACCCGTGAACACCAACACAACATCATTGAACGACACCGTTACGAGGATGCAGGATTGCACTTTTGGGGAGAAATTATTCTGGGTTCTAGAACTTACCTGCATATTCAAATTGTCACCTTGATAGACCAAATCTATGGGGATGTCCTTCTGGACCAACATGAACGTTTGTTTTGGGACACAATGGGCGTATAATTCATGTTTATAGATGACAACGCATTGTCCTTACCGTGTAAACACTGTAAAAGAATGCCTTCGATCGAAGGAAATTAGCCGTACGGACTGGCTAACATTCTCACCGGACTTGAATCCAGTAGAACATGGGTGGAACCTGCTTGGACTACGAGTTGTATACCGTCATCAACATCCTATATTTCAAATGGAATTTTAGAAAGTATTGCTTGATGGGTAATGTAATATTCCCTAAGATTATATCAATGATTTGATACTCAGCATGCTAGGCGTTGTACATACTTTATTGCATCGGCTGGGAGATGTACTATGTATTAATCCAACGATGTAATATTGGTTTTTAAAAATAGTTTTGTAATTTGCACCAGGTACCAAAAATCGCAATTGTTTTTAACGATACCATCCTTTTTGCTCTTTACCTTTTGTTTAATAAAAAGACTTTTCATAAAAGTCACATTTGTTTTACTTCTGACTCTTTCTTTTCCCGAATTCGCATTATCTTAATTTATGGACGTGAATGTATGTAGAATGGGTGCGATCACTTTTAGCCCAGTGATTCTGAAAATTATCCGGAGTGTGTCCTGTTAAGGTCACTTTTAGTCTTAATATAACATTGAATAATTCAAATCTGTTTAATTTTTTCCATCTTACGGTCCTTTGATAATATTGGGCACGTATGTACCAAATTCTTTTGCAATAAACGGATTATTATTCGAGATGCAACGCGAATTTTGGATATCAGTAAAATATATGCAATCCAGCACTTGGTATGCATTACTAATTAGGTTTAAATGTAAAATATTTAGCTGGTTATTTTTTTCGAAGTTAGGATTGACTATTAATCTGGATTTTCGTTCAAGAATTATTTTCCAATGAAATATAAATAAAATTTTAATTTGAATATTTTACTAGTTTATTATTATTATTATTATTATTATTTATCATTATTATTTCGAAACAATATTTTTAAATTCTATAATTATTTTTACTCGAAATCATAGAAAAGATTTTTTTATTTAAAACAATATAAAAAACATAAATAGTTTGTTGCAGAAAAATAACTTTATTGAAAAGAATGTAAAGATAGTGTTTTTATGCTAATTCTCTTAATAAGAGAGGGTTATTCTACATAATTTTTACATCTTTTAAGTGAAAAATTAATTAACGTGTATTTTTTAAGCAATTTCAATACCTCAATAATTTCCCTTTTGTCCACAACAGTGATTTATATTTTTAAATTTAAAAGAATTCATTCATTTTGCAAGATGCAAACCATTAAAGATAACGTCTTCAAGATTTTAACGAAACGTTTTTTTTATTCATTTGAATAAAAACTTTCATTTGATAATAACTTTATTACTAAGCTCATTTCAGATTTTTTTAAATACTTTATTTGAAAAAGTTAGTTTTAACATTATTGTTAATTTTACAACTATCAAAAAATAATTTTTTAACTTTTCAATCACTAAAAATAAATCAGATGACTAACCTACAGCTATAAAACATAACTCTACGTTACGTTTTATATCCGTTTCAGATACGTGACATCTCTATAACAGTTAACACAAATCGGTCAATATCCCCTTTTTATAAAAAAGAAGAAACAAAGCAATTAATGCTAATAAAATAATTTTCAAACTTAATTGCTGGATTCGAACGAATCCTATATTAAAAACCTGTTTGTTTTCCAAACTTCAAATCGTTTTTTTTCTTTCTTTATTTTTTCTTTTTGAATCATTAAGGTCATTTTTAAAAAAAATTTAAAAATTTTATTGCTTTTAATAAATTATATGCAACATTTCCAAAGGTTAATGTCATCAAATTATATGCCATAGCTATATTCTTTAATTTTTATTTTACGTTAATGTGATTGATATAAATACATATACGAGTTCTAAAATTATCAATGTTATATCTTTTTTTTTGTTTAGGTAAGATGCAATTTTCCTTCTTTTTAAAATCTTTTTCTTGGTAACTGATTTGAAAGCATTAGGTGATTAGCTGTACCTTTGATTGAATTGTATGCAAATGGGATTTGATCTCCAAATTAATGACATATTATGTAGAATTAAGCAAGTTGAATAAACAAAAATGAAAAGATAACTTATAGAATGTATTTACTGCACATAAATGTTAGCATATTTTAATGCACACAATCATTAAAGAAGAGCAATAAAGGAATTTTTTTTTCTTTGAAGATCGCTTATTTAGTTTATTTTATCATGAAAGAAGCAAATGGATTAATTTTCGTGATATAAACCTATGGGGTCGGTGTCCCTAAAACTTTCTCGCATATATTCTAATAAAAGTGTAATTCATTCTTTCCCGGAAGAATTGCTGTTTTCGACAAGTACTTAACTCATAATTTTACTTTAGAATTTCTGCATATGCGAGTGTTATGTTTCATTGTATAATAAGAAAAAGGCATTTCACCCTTTGCAATCCGAAAAATAATTAGATGCAAAATTATTCACCTAATACAAAGATCTGCTTATTGCTATGAAAAATAAATATATATAACTCTTTTAAGTCGAATTTCTTTGAAAAATTAATCTATATCTCTTAACCATTATATAGGTATTTTTAACTATTAAATTTGAAAAATAAATAAATAAAATGTCAAAAGGATGTACAGTCTTGAATGGTGAGTCAGAGGCACCATAAAAGCAAAGGAATAAATATAAACTGGATTTCTATTCTTTAACAGTAAAACTATTAATAAGCTGCGTATTCCATTTAATATCTAACAGTTCATTGCTTGTACATTGGGTTCTTAAATAAAATACTTCAGACAAGTTTGACAAGCATATTTTAAATACGAGTTGAATTTTTAAAAATATTTTGATAAATCACTTTTTTTCGAATTTAAATAATTATTTTCAATATAAGTTAATCCTTTGATTGTATTAACAATTTTAAATTGTTTTTGAAATGTTCTATGCGCTATTTTTAGTAAGAGAATACAAAATTCTGTCAAAAACTTACTTAACCACTTCGCCTACAATGACGCGTCTGACACGCGCATCGAATAACTGAATTTTTATTTTCAAACCTACAATTAAGCCACGGAATTAAGTATTTAAATACGAAAAAATCAATATGAAACAATTTGGTATCCCAAATGCTCCATATATTATTAAAAAAATCAAATTAACAATAAATTACCAAAATAGGATGAGTTATCTAATTAGAAGTTAAACAAATTCGTATGTCAAGTAGTTAAAATACTTTATGTTGAAATTCTTTCTAGAAAGATAAATATATCTTCATTAAAAACATCGTTATTCACACCCTTAGCTGACATTCATAAAAATAGTTCTTTCCTTTGTTTTTTCACTGATTCCAGATGCACTCTTTCTTGTCAAGATTTGTTATTAAAAAGTTTTCTATCTTTTTTAGTTAATATATTCTGGCAACGTTTGTTTAAAGCTCTACTTAAAACCAATTTTAAATTAAGATTTGAGCTCTAATTTTATTTAAAAATATTTTATTTTAGAAAACATTTTTTTTTTCTTTTCAGAAAATTTGCTTATTAGAAAGATAAACTGTTTATTTTCAGTTTTATATAACTGTAATTTTTATTGATTCTTTTAAATGGGATTTTTTTAAAATTTTGGAATACCCACTTAATTTATCACTTTTCATAAATAACTTTTACCCTTGATTCTCCCGCCTTTTAAGAAAAACAACAAAGTAAAAAAAATTTAATTAATTTTTCAAATGTTGATCATTTTTGAAAGAAAATTAATTACAATAATGGATTTATTTTCTGATATATAAATCATATTGACGAAATTTTAGTCACAAATTTGTTTTAATTTTACGAAACCACATGTCAACCAAATTATAAATAATTTTATTGCGCTTGTGTAATTGCCAGAAAAAGAAAGAGTAATTTATATATAAATGATGAAAGAAATAATAAAAATAACGAATTAAGAACACGATTGAGAACAAGTCAATTAATTCTTGTATTTTTTATGACAAGGAAATGGAATACTGCATTTTTTTAATAACGCAATTGAAATCGAAATAAACTTTTCATAGCACTTCCTATCTCCATTAAATCGAAATATCACGTTAAACAGCATTTCGAATTTCAATTGTTCCATAACTAACCACCCGCGAAAAGTTGATACAACTTCCAAACACTTCCGACCTTAAAATAAAATCTTTCCAGTTACATAAACACAACAGAATAAGTCGTTTGCAATTTCTTTGTTGCCAAACGATTAAAACAAAAGACCATCTGCCTGTCGATAATTCCGAGGAAGAAAAAAAATTGAAAAGAAAAGTCCTGTTGGGGAGGGGTTAATACCTGCTGCCCGAATATTATCCGCAAGTGTCGTAAAAAAAGAAAAAAACACATTCCACCAAAGAACTTCTTCCTCCAAGGAGATGCGTTCTGTTTTTTTTCCTCGTTAGAAAGTGAATGGCCGCAAGGTTTAGCGACCCATTTCCCAATTTCACTGGGTCACTTGGTTACAGCTAGGAACTAGAAGGCAGAGTAGGGTCGGTCCAGCTCAAGAGTCGGACTGAAAAGTAACAGTTCCTCCCGTGGATCATGAGGGACCGAGTCATGAAACAAGTGGTTTTAACTCTAGTCTTGCTTTTCGTAGGTGAAATTTTCGCCTCGCAACCTCTGCCAACAGGTAAGATATTTTCACATACTTTAGTCTATAAGAAGCTGTGCAAATAGAATTATTCATACCAAAGTATTAATTTTATGTAAGGACAATGACTTAAAAAGATATGTTTAAGCTTGAAAAAATATTTTTTTAGTTATTTAAGCACGGAAAAAAAAATGGAAAATAAGATAAAAAGTAAAAACTTTTTATCAGAAAACTAATAAGAATGAAAAGATTAATAAATGTAATGCCATGAATCATCAAAAAGATAATTTTTTTCTTTTCCTTTTTTTAACAGCCAGAACACTTTTTGAAACAAAAAATTTCTTTTCAAATTTTCTTCTTAAAATAAGATATCAATTTTTAAATTTTTAGTGATAATATTGCTGTTTTGGCAGCGATGAATGAATCTGATTTATCGATTAGTACTGATGACAACTAAAAATTATTTTTCATATTTTTTCAAAACAAAAAGGAATTGTTAAAACAGAAAAAGAAAATTATCTATGTAGATTTATTGATAAAGAATAAAATGTATCATATTCTTAGAATTGATATTAGCTGACTAGAAAAACCTCAGTGAGTTTGCAATGAATTCAAACTAACTGAAAACTGTGTTTTTTAAATAAAATTTACGAAAAAAATTTACTGTTTCATTTAAAAGACTATATTTGATAATTTATTATTTTAGCATTTGAATGAAATAATCGTTTTATTTTTTTGGTCGAGAAATACGCTTTTTAACAAATTTATAATGATATTTGATTGATTAAATTTTTTTCTCCCAAATTTCAGTTTTGAATACAATTAATTTAGCGACAAAATGTAAAATTTTAAACGAGAATTAACATATACTATACTTTCGATCAATAGTATTTAGCAAAACAAAGATAATCCTTAAAAATATTCTTTCAATGACCTTGGTAAGGTTATTATCAAGGTATTGCTTTATAGAATCTCTTTACTTTTTGACGTAGTTCCATGCGCCTTATTGAGTTCAGATGATTTTTAAAGCGTCTTAAATTCTAATTTAAAATCTAAGTCGATGCCATTGCGACTGGATTAATAGTATCTAAAATAATTTTTCAATGATATAGAAAGGGTTGCTAAAAGATGGCAACGAAACAAATGAAGATTCTTTTTTTCTTAAAAAAAAAATTCATATTCGACTAATTGAAATATATTGCTGCTTTTTTGATTTTGTATAGTGATATTTTTTCTCTGTTCTGGTTATGGATTGGTATTAAAGGTACTATCATTGCAATAATATTCAGTAATTTTTTGAAAAGTAACAATTTATTTAAGAATGAAAGTTTTTATTTAGTAATATGAAAGAAATTTAATTTCTAAATGGATAATATTGAAAAAATATTATCTACTAGCATGGAAATTTTGATGTATATATGAGAAATGACAATTTGATCACAATGTAAAATGCTATCAAACCATATGCATGCTGGAATTTTCTACGTCAATCGGGGAAACGCAATTGCGGGAATTTTATAAGCCAGTTGGAGTAACCTCATTACCGTGGGGGGGGATAAACAGAAGCCTTACTCATTTAGCTGTGGGGAAACGAAGATTTTTGGTGTGAAAATAAATTATTTTAAAAAAATTAATTACTCAATTAAACGAAATAAATAGTAGCCTATGTCCTATTCTAGACTATAATCTATCAATGTGTTAAATTTTATCCAATTTCGTTTTAGAGTGATGGACTAACATTTTCCATTCATTCATCCATCCAAACATTCACATTTATAAGAGTGCATAGATTCAATTTTTGATGTCAAATCAAAACATTTTATAAAATAATTCAAAGGTATCATAAAACTAAATTGAAAATATTATCGATATTGATTAATACATCTATGATGTAGCTCAATTTCTACAAAATGATGTTATATTGTTATCGATTCTTTTTTAAAAACCTGCCTTGAAGAGAAGCTATGAGGGAATTATCCATGTTGCTTAATGTGTTCTTGACAGTATTAAATTGCTTTTGGAGAAGTACAAGTGTAAACGCATCTCATTGACTATTTAATAATGTAAGAGGTTTTAAAATCTTAATACTCAAATTTCAATAGAACCCCATTGGCTAAATACTGCCTCTATGCGAAGTTCAAGATTCTATTTATCATTAACCCTACAATTTCTTCAAAATAACCCTTAAGAGGTATAATGAAGCTTTGTAAATTTAAAATAAATGTATTACGTTGGCATCAAATTCGTATACATTGAAATACTCACAGAAAACTTCACACTGGTTGAAAGAAATGACTTTGGAGTAAACTTGAAAGAAGTAAGATATTGGGATTTATAGCAACAATCGCTGTTATATCTTGTTTCAAATACATAGAACAAAAATACATACATATATATATTAAACACAAGAGAGAGCGCAAAACTTTGGAGTATATCATTTAAAAAAAAGAAAAACGAGATTTTACATTTTCCAAATGAGCTTTTAAAACTATAATGCAGAAAAGAATATAAATTTAGTGTTAACTTTAAGAAAACTTATGCTCGTTAACATTATAAATAAGTGCCAATTATATAAAAAGAGTTAGGCCTTTCAAATAATATATATATAGAAAATGCGAAAATTTCGTACAGTAATAGCTCGGTTTAAACTTTAAAAATACTTCTAATCTTTTAAAATAAAAGAATATAATGCCATTTTTTTATGTTTCCTGATAGAAAATATAACTGTTCTGAAACCATGTAAACTTTCCATCAGTTATAATTTTTTTTTAACTTTAAAGAAAAAAAATAATATTTTCAAATTCGTTTGTAATTCTTAAGATAATCGGTTTTCAATGACTTGGCATTATCTATTATATCTAAGAATGTAAGAACATACGATGAACTTTATTATTTTTATTCTAGTTGATCATTGAAACTAATTTCAATAACGAATTTTTGATTTCTGAATATTTAAAGAACATTATTAGAACAGAATAGTCATTATTCTATCAATAGTCTAAACATGTTACAATAGTCTGTAACTATTGGAATAGATTTCACAAAATTAAAAATGATAATATTAATAAAATATCTGATTAAAGGCATTGTAGAAACTCTTCGTGGGCGAACTTTTAAATTTGAGAATTTTGAGTAAAAGTAACCCTGCGTTAATTGAACAGGGCCAATTAAGTCATTCTTCTAAATTTTCGATTTTATTAAAACTTTATTGACTTTAAAATCATTTTCACTTGGAAACTTTATCGTAGATTCATATAATATTTTATTACACGAAACATTTTTTTATATTCACTGTTTTTATATTTACTGCTCTTTATTTCGAAATTCTAATGAAAAAACCTGCTTTCTCAAATAACCACTCATAACTTTTTATTTGCAAATGTCATGTTTTAAACTAATAAGACATCTGAGACTGAAAACATTTTGTATCAAATATTCAAAGAAATAATTACTGATTGTTTATCAAGCTATTTCATAATCGACCTCAATGAAAATGTCTTTTTTAGCAGACGAAATTAATATATATATGCTAATTTTGTTATGTCTGTCTCTGAGGCTGTCTGTAAGTAAACATTTAATAACTGCCACCACAATCGTAATAATTAATCTCTCATATGCCTTGAAACGTTAATTAATGCTAATTTTCGATAATATCTAGGGTGGAATGGCCTTATTTATGGATATTTTTCGACGTTCTATTTACATTGATTTTCAAATGTGGTGTGTCAATTAAAATTAAAAAGGGACACCGTCATACCCTGGAAGTACACAAAAACTGTACAATATTGATCAATATTCGCAATATTGTTAAATGTTGTGGAATATTGTTTAGTATTGTACAATATTATGCTACATGATGTGCTACCTGGGTATTAAAAAAACTGTGCAATATGCTTTTTAAAATTGTTCTAAAAGTTATTAAATAAAAAATTATTTCGAAAAACTTTCATTTCAATTTCCTGGCAGTTTTTAAAACTTTGATAACATCTGTATTTGATAACTTTTTTACTTAATTTTGTTAAAAATGAATTAATTTAGTGGAACCTATTTTATAGACCATGCTCCAAATAATTTATCACAATGGGAAATTCCTGTAAATTCTATACATAAATCCAAACCTGTCACATATCTGACTTTAATCATTCTTTTCAAACGCAGGTGCAAGTTCTTTGTCGTAACACTCAGTGCATCATTTGAAAGAAATTTTACTCGATTCCCTCATGTAAATAATTCTCCGATAGAACTTTTTTTTTCGCGCGGTTTGCCGTTTGATCGATCAAGCAAGAATCGCAGTTTACAACTGAATGAACTTATCTGCATATTTCCTTGAAATGTGACTTCCATTACACTCGCCAGTGGTGTAAAATGGTTCAAAGCTTTCAATCTAACAGTCATTTCTGACAAATACTTTTACGGAATTTATCAAAATAGAATTTTAAATACAAGACTAATATCAAATAGAAAATAATAATTAGAAATTACAGATATTTTCAGTTTTTTAATATAAGATCTTTAACAATAGTGATGAATACATAAACAAATAAAAAAATATTTTTGTTTAGATATATCTTAATAAAATTAATCTGTGATTTGTTTTAACTGATCAAAAATGGATAACAACGCATTTAAATTATTTTAAGAATAAAAAAAATATTAGTTCCAAATCTTAATTTTAGAACTATTATTAAACATTCTATAATTATCTGATTTTCTGCTATTAACTTTTAATACTCTATTTCTACCTTTCAAATAAAAAAAAACATATTTTCAAACCTGTTTTAATGTTCGAGCCCATGTGTAGCCGAAAGAACTGCTCTGTGGGTCGTATATTAAAATAGAAAATAACTTAGTAATATAATACTTTTTTTGTTTTGTTTTTTATTTACCAAAAAATATTTGAACATTTTGAGACGTAATTAAAAATTTATTTTTTCGATCAAAATAAACTTTTTCATGAATTTATAATTCATTTTTTACGAATTCATTTTTTATTCAACAAAAGTTAACTAATATATTCCCTTTACCCAAGTGCATAAAGTATTACAAAATCGTAATATATTCGACTCGTTTAAAAAATTAATTATCTTTGTTTTTAGCCTAAAATTTCTGTAGTGAAATTTGAATATTTTCGTCTCTTATTTATAAATTTTATGACTTCTTGAAAGTAAATTAAACAAATTGAACAAATTTAAGGATTTTTGGCTATGTTTACATCTGAATATTCTTTTTGTCTTGAGAATTTTTTTTTAGTTTTAATCTGTTTAATAGTGTTTCGGTAGATCAACATTTATGGGTTTTTTTCCTTTCAAAATTTGAGAAAAATTACTTTTTTAGCACATTTGGGGAATAAAATACTGATTTAAAATAAATAAAACAATTGGTGTTATAATAAATAATTAAAAGAATATTTTTCCATGACGAAATAATAGTTTTGTACTGCCCAAAAAATGTTTTAAGACATTTTAATTCATTAATAAGATTAGAATAATATCTTAAGAAGAAATAATATCTTAAGAAGCAAAATTTGTAATGGTTTTAATTTATAGATCAAATCTTATACATTAAATTTCTTTTCTCTAAAATCAATTTTTATAACTTTGTTTGAGTTTCATTATTTTAACTTGTATATTCAGGGATAGTTGACAATCAAAACTATTAATGAAAATGTTTAAAGAAATAGAATTGTAAATCACAAAATGTGGTATAGGAAATTCATTTAATGTTTTTTTTTCAGATTCCCATATATTTTTACCTTTAACTTCTACTGATGTTTTGGCGGTACAATTCTGATGTCTTAAAAACATATTCTATTCGTCTAACTTCTAACAAATATCAAAAACGATTTTATTATTAAAAAATTACTATTCGATACAAAAATTAGGTAAATTTTAAATTAAACCTTAAAGTTTGAAATATACCTTAAAATGTTTTTAATTAAACTTTCAATCTTTTTCTGTGCTAAGAAAGAAGAAAAAATGACTAAAATGATTAAATAATCTAAAATTCGATTAAATTATCTAAATGTCATTAGCATTTTGATTCCGATTATGATGCGACTGTTCACTAATCATTTTAGTTTTTTGTGTATTTGTCACATCAGTTTTAAATTTATTAGTTGTTAGTGCATTAGTTGAATATACATATAAATAAATCTATAAATAATGGAGCTATAATTCGTTACTAGTGAACAACGAATATTTTTTACCGAAGATATTTCTTCTGGCCAGAGCAAATATTTCTTTTTTATCATAACAAAAATATATGAATACTTTTCTAAGATTGATGAATGAATGCTAAATGCATATATAAGATATATTAATATATATAAATATATTTCACTACTACATGCCAACAGATTCTAAAACCCTTTGCAGTTTCACGCTTCCGAGAAGATGAATTTAGTTTGAAAAAACAGAGGTGAGAAGAAAGATGAAAGGAGATGTTTACATTCAACTGCAGTGTAAATTTCGGGAATGTGAACATTCTTCCGAATATCACCCTTTAGTGGGATAGAATCGTCAAAAAAGGGTTGTCTCAGAATACTGAAACGAACAGTAATACAGTAAACCGCATCAAGAACAAAAGAAAGAAAAACTGTGCTTTTAGGCTCTTTTTAGACAAGCGAATTAATTTTCCTTTCTTTTTGCTTTGTATATTTACAACGCTCATTTCTTCCGAAAAAACAAGTTTATTCGTTGTTTGAACCATTTTGTCAAATTCAATTCCCATTTAATCAAATTTTGGAGAATTATTTAAAAGTAGATCATGCGTTAAATCGTAACAAAGCATCCGATAATTTGTGTCAGTTTCTATTTTTAATTTGAAAATGAGTTATTTTCTATAAATTCAATACTTTATCTCCCGTATTCAAATTTGTTCTTATCACAAACAAATTATAAACAGGAATTGATTTTCGATTTTATTGATTTTTTTCCTTTCATTCGAAAACAAATGCTGCAAAGTAACAAAAAAAAGTATGAATGCAAATCTCCTAAGAAGGCGACAAAAACATAAAACAAAGCTGAACAAATTAGAACTTGATCGCATATTGACAGTTCGAAAGAGCGACGAAACAGTTATTCAAGCTTATTGACGTGTGACGCATTCGAAAAAAAAAAATGTTTTCTGTTTTGAAAACTTAACTTCTGGAATAGCTAAACACACAAAAAGAAGCAGTGAAACACTTTCGAATTCAATGAACCCCATCGAATGACCCCATTTTTCTTTCGCTGATGAGATTGCCAATTTTCTTTTTCGCTGAAATATCTATATTCTTAGTATTTTGTTCTCGTTGAATGGCAACAGATCAGATGGCAAGTGGGCGTTGGGTTACACAATGAGGAATGACACTGCTAAAAGCGAATTATTATTTTTTTGTTTTCCGTTTTTATTTCGATGTTTTAAAAGTGCGTTTACCTGCGCTACACTTCCTTAATTCGGTTTGATTCGCTTCCCCTACATGAAAAAGAATTATCATTCTTTTTTTGACGAATAAATGTCTTTTAGTAAGAAACGTTAGTAAAAATAATTTTCATTAAATGATTATTGCTCGAAGTTTTTCTCATAATTAGGACAAATTGCACAAAAACTCCCATAGCTCAAAATATCCCTTTCATGGTTCAATTTTTAATCATAGTTTATTTGCATAATCGTAACTCTAATCAAAGCTTAGTTTGTTGTGCTTTCAAGCAGTTATTTTTAAACTGGAAAGAATCACTAAAGGAACTGAAGGAAACCAAATCTCAAATCTATACTAATAATAAAAACGAACGCTCTTATGTCTGTCTTTGTACCAGAAAGATCATTGAACTTGAAATTTCTAAATTTGGCGCAAAACAGGCTTTGAATTGGAGGGCTGAGTATATCTAAGTTATTCTTTTGGAATTTTAATGAGAATTCATTTAATTTAAAATAACGTAAAATCTTCAATATGAATTCTTAATTAAGTCTCATGTGAAAGTTATTCTTATATTAGCTATATTTGTCAATAACAGAATTTATATTTATTGCATTAATATTTAATATGTGAATAATATCTAAAAATATATTTTTGGATTAAGGCAATGAAGCTTTATAATAGCAATTTAAAATGCGATGAAAATATTAAATTTGCAAAAAAAAAAAAATAATTTCTGTCCAAGTTATAAATATTATTTGCATATTAAATAACTCAGTTCAAGAAATTAATAAAATAGTTACACGTGAATAGTAAAAAACCAGCTATCATAGTATTTGTATATGATTATTCTCAACATAGCATTTAAATATATATATATATATATATATATATATTGTTTTTTAAAAAACAATGATAATCAATTCAAAAATTAGAAATTCCAATAAGAATCATGCAAGTAAGATAAATATTGTAAGCAGTGCTTACAAAAAAGTGATAATTAAATGGAAAAATGTCTTTTTCGTCAAAATTTTATGTTATTCTGTTTTCCACAACCATTTACAGAACATTAAAACGTAATGTTCTAAATTGAACACTGTGTTCAATTAAATGTCGATCATATAATGCTTTATACATACCAGAATATAAAAAAGTATTTCTCTCTATATATTAGAATATAAAAAGGTCTCATTTTAAAATCTAATTTTCAAAAATTATGCATTTCAATCAAATTGAATTCCTATAATTGCATTCAGCGGCATTTTTGCCAATGATATACTCAGTATGAAAGTATCAATGCATAAACCGACTTTTTAATTCGTTCCTAGACATCATTTATTACTTTATAGAAAGGGATTTGTTTATGGAGAATATTATATACTAGCACATGAACCTGTGTCTCTCTCCCCATGTGTATACATCACCAGCTTTTGGCTGAAGAACAAATCTCTCATAAAATATGACGGCTGATTTTTAATTATTTGAGAGATCCCAAAGAATAGTAATAAAAAATATAACTTCCTTCTGATACTTAATTTTATTCATTTAAAAAATATTTCCTTTTTTAAAAACTTTTTAAAGAAATGTGAAAAGCAAATTTGCTTGTATAATATGAAATATTTGATAGTTCAAGAATATGTCTGCATGTTTCTTATTCGTATAAGATTCACACTAACAATAGGAAACAAATTCGTGTGATTATCCTGTAAAATGTCTTTAGCTAGAGACCTAAAACATAATCATACAATAATTGATATTCTGCACCAGAAATGCAAATGACACTTAATTTTTTAAAAGAAAAATTACCCAATGTAGGCCAATTAATTCAAAGATACAAATGAATTTTATTTGTGATGTAAAACATTCTTCCTATTTTTCACGGAAGCCCAATCCTTCATAAGTATTAATTATAAGATTTGTTTACTTCAATGAAGTGGTGCGTTGCAGTAGTTTCGCTGATAAAATAAAAAGCGGCTGCTCCAGTTGAGGTTCATTAATAATGCCAAATCATCAATTAAATTTCGATCAGAAATCTCTAAAGATACACGAATCGTCATTAGTCATTCTTCATGGCTCGTTATGGTCATAACGCATTGATCATATTTCTCTTTAACAGGTCATGTAGAGAGCGTTTGTACAATTTTTATAAATGTATTTATTACCTTTGTCTAGTAAATAAAATGTAGAAAAAGGGACATAATAAATATAAAATAAATTGTGAAGTGGAACGGTTCATCTGAATTATCTATTGACGGTAATGAATTAATTTATTGAAGTTGAAAAGTTGTTTCACATTCTAAAGAACAATATAAGTCCTAAAAGGAAAAAATCCTTTATCTTTCTTAGCAAATGTCTAGTGATATTTTTCTATTATTTATTTTGATTAACCATAATTGCTAGTGGTTTTCCTTAACGCCATGTTTTATTACTTCTCTTTGTTTGGTTTTTCTCTGTATTTTAGAAAATTCGATGCTTCTTAGACTTTGGGTTTGGGAATTTTTCGGGTCATCAACGGATTTTCCTTTTCTGGACTATAGTCAAATCCGCTTACAGAAAAAAATTCCCTTTTTGGAATCCCTGCTTTAGCAAATTTCTTCTTTAGCAAAAGTCTCATGATTTTCTTTATTATTCAGCTTGATTGTCTTAGATTATTAACAGACTTTATTAATATCACAGGATCACGTGATAAAATAAATGATAAAAGCACATGATAAAAATACCCCTTTCAATTTATATTCTATTGATGTTAAAGAACTACTCAGATTGAATCAAAAGGAAAGCTGCCCTCTATTTTGAATAAAAAATCTTAAAAGGCAAACAATTCTTCTGCCTTCTTTAGCCAAAGTCAATAAGTTTTTTTATTATTTATCTTGATTGACTTAGATTACTAACAGCCTTTCCTAATATCACAGGATCAAATGGTAAAATAAATTTATAAAATCACAAGATAAAAATACACTTTTCAATCTATATTGTATTGACTATTGATGCTCAAGAACTATTCAAATTGAATGAAAATGAAAGATGCCCTCAATCTCGGATAAAAGATCCTAAGGGGCAAGAAGCTCATTTGTCTTCTGTATTTTAAACCTCCATTTTCTTCCTTATTCATCGGGATTGATTTAGATAGCTAGCAGCTTTCCCTAATACAACAGGGTCACATTATTTTTCTGAGTACCACATGATTAAATAAGTTGTTAAAAAAAGATGAGAAAATTGCCTCTTTAAATTTACATTATATTTATGCTGGAGAACTAATTAGTGTTAAATAAAAAAGAAAGCTGTCATAGAACTTGGATAAACGATCTTAAAAGGCAAAAAATTCATTTGTCTTCTTTAGTTAAAAGAGCTCTATTTTCTTCATTATTCATCTAGATTAACTCAGATTGCCAGCAGCTTTCATTAATACCACATCCGACGATCCGAGCTCATCCCGACTACTGAGATAAGTCATCTATGTTCTGAAACTATTATAATGTCATCTATAAAATTAGTCTTATTAAAAGTAAGCAACTACGTTTAATTGTGAGGATGCTTTTTATCTAGAAATTTGTTTCTTGCGATTCCATAGACTTTTGATTTGTAACCTTAACTGATCTTGCATGGCACCAGCAGTGAAATACCAGTAACTTAAAATCACGTTTTGGAAATTTTTTTTAATATTGGAAGATTTTGAACGCACTAAAGACGACATTATCTTTGCATGTTTATTTTTTTCGTATACGGAAGATATAAAGAGGAAGTATTGTAATCATTAAAAAAAAATTTAACTGGAAATTTTGAAGATTTTCTATGCTTTAGATTTTCCTGAATCTGAAAACCGCATTTTTAGAATTATTTCTGTCTACGAACTCGATAATACAAATTTGGTTTAAATTAGAAGGATAAAATATGGTATATAGACCACACTCCAAATTTGTTGATTTTTACCATATTTTGAATCGAAATCATTCAATGGAAGTTCGTAGTGCTGTGTTAAGTTAACACGATGACTACAAAATAAAGAGAACTAGATGGATAAAATTGACACACTGTTTTAGCATCTAACGGGTAGATAAGAATCAAATTTGAAACCAAATCTGTCAAGTGATTGACCATTGGTCAATCTGTATTGTCAGGCGATTATTCAAAAATGCGATGACTTGCACATAAGAAATTTTGTGAGAGGTTTTGTACAGTTATAATTTCAAGTGAAATTTTGGTTTCAAGGTTTCAACCAGTCTTTAAAAAAATATTAAATATCTGCATAAAGACATTTTGAAGCCACGTTTTTTTCAATCCCAAACCACGATCTCAATAATTTGCATGCGGTTGATGCATGCTTCATAGATCTTCGTTAGTAACACTGGAAGCGTGTCAAAAACCAATAATGCTCTGTTTTTCTAATCAGTGAGATGCTGATATCGGAAGGAGTGAGTGAACTTTTAATACATGCATTGACCGGGTATCTTTTCTTGTAAAATTATACTTTTATTTTTTTTAATACTCCACGGAGCGAATTTTGTTTTTTTTTAATGGCTGATTAGTAAATTTTTATTTTAAAAAACCTGGCTCCTCACTTTCAAGCGTGGTCGAGAGCACAGTCTTCGAAAATTTATTTATTAACTACTTTCCCAGGGTTAGTTGCTAAATATCGTGCTGTATTAGACTCTTTCGTAAGTCTTATTTGCCAGATACATGCAGTTAATAATACTTAACTGCATTTATTAGAGTATATGCGAGAACACTTCGCAGAAACCTTGGCGTTTGGAAAAATTATTATGTTTCATTACGTTTGTAAAGATTAAGTGATAGACAAGTCAGGCCTTTTGTGATACTCATACAATGCCGAATACCATTCCACTAATTGCATGTTAATGATTGTTGAAAGTCTATTAATTAGTGTTCAATACCGTTTCCATTCATTTCGAAAATAAATTCACTTTTGATATTATATAATAACATTCAATAAATGTTTGATACCGAATATGCTTCAATCAAATCCTATAGGAATTATTCTTAGAATTTTTTCTTCATGTTTTATCTAACCCTCAATATAGAACATAAATACTTCAGTTGTATCATTCCAAATATTACTTAAACGTCATTCTGCTGAAATGTTAAGTTTATATTTTTTACCTTTATTTCATTGATAAAGTCAGGCTTTTCCAGTATTTAAAAGGAATTGTTTCCGAAAGTAATTTAAACTTGCCTTTTCATTGTAGTGTTTTATTTAGTCTTATATACACCCAAATATTTTTTGCTATCACTTAGTCTAATATCTATCATACCTTTTTGTTATATAACATTTACTGTCACTGCCAAATTTATTTTGTAGAGATTAAATTTCGTTAAATTAGATGGAAGATATTGAATATCCACGATTTATTAAGTTTCCTTAAATAATCTTTTTTATTCCTTCTCAATCCATCACATTTTTTGATTATTATTGCTATTATTTTACATCATCTTCTTGTTGATCTATGAATTTTTTGAATATAAGTTCTTTATTCATGTTATATTATTTTAACGCTATTATGTAATTAAAATTAATATGATCAGTTGCGTTAAATAGAGAAATACTTATTTTTAGTTACAATACATGAATTCAATAACACAATCAAACAAAAGAGTTGTTCGATAAAAAAAACTGGTTTTCTAAATCTTCATTCTCAATGACTACATTTAAATTAATAAAAGATAATTCACATCAGCTTAATCCAGTTGTGTTAGATTTTTATGTAACTAGAACACCTTAATTAGTAATCTTTACGGCAGCAACCATTTCCTTAAACTACTGCTCTCTTACTATCTGTAAGTGTGCCGGAGTTATTTCCTCGAAACTTAATGTGGGTGTTATCTTTCCGTCATAATGCTGTACAAAAATTATGTACCTTGCTCAAAACGGTGAATATCTCGAATGCTTTTCATCAATAATACATTGCGCACAGCTCAAAGACGCGTTCAATGATTTTTATCAAACCAGCAAAAATGATCTTGGTAACACTTAGACGAATGATCTCTAGTAAGAATGTCACATCTCTATTTTCCTCCGATAAAATTCTGGACTTTGGAGAAGACAGCGAATGCCACGAGTGTCCAGATTTTTATTTTCAATATCTCCTACAGGTTTGCATTCCGCTTTGAAATACATGGACAGTATGTACAATATGTAGAAGTTAAGAGACTCCTTTAGCAACTGATTAAAGCTAAAACTTAATACATAACTGCAATCTTAATGACAGGATTACTCAATAAATTTAATGAATCTTTGTTAAATCATTTTGTTTTACAGATATTGGGTTTAATACATGCTTATGTACAGATTGGCAAACAATTAACTTTTGTACAAGCAGGCTCATGTGCAGATTGACAGATGATGACGTGTAGACATGCTCATGTACAGGCTGACAGATGATGAACTCACGTAATGACATAATCATGTACAGACTGACATATGATGAATTCACATGATGACATATTCATATACAGACAGGCGGGATATTAACTCACGTGTAGACATGCTCATGTATAGGCGGATAAATGATTAACTTAAAATTCCGTTAAAGTCGTTTTAGAAAATGATATTGCATCACATTTCCACAATATTGCTCTATATTTCTCGGTTAATGCCGTGAAGATATCGTCACGCTGCTTTTGCATGTTTTTTGCTAATAGATTGTGGACATTGCGGGCCGTGATGGCCTGGTGGTGCGGAGATTTTCAGGTTCACGACCCGCTTCCACCGAAGAACTAACGTATACGTGGGCTTGGAACACATTAATTCCTTTGGGGCCAAATGCTCTCCCACTGGTAGGCGTAGAATGTTGGAAAAGGAGTGTCCAGTTAAGATGTCCTTCACGTCCTCTGATCGCATTTCAAAATTACGCAGTACGTCTTAAAATATTCCTAAGTTGCTTTGAAATGGGACGTTAAAATAATTAAACTAAACTGTGAACCAGATGCTTAGTGAGTCTGACGTAAAAATTCAGACATTCTCTGCAATGTAACAGGATTGCACTGCAAGAGTAACCATGAATACATTTTCATCTATAAATTTTCTAAAATATTTCAGAATTATATAAACAAGTTTGGAAACTAGAGCTATTTGATATTGAATAAAGGATACTATTAAATAGAGTAAATTAAAAAAGGATATTATTAAATAGAGATATAGAATCAATTATTATTCCTTTTTTAAGACTCTTTGCATGGTGTAAAGGTTTTACTTTCTAAGCTTGAAAGTAAAAAAAGCACCACTAAAAAAATTAGAAGTTGTTTTTATGCTAATAATTCTTGAAACAATTTTTATGCAAGGAAACATAAAGAAAAAATCATTTTTTTTTATTTGCGAATAATTTTGTAACACTTTTTCAGAAAATGAAGTAGAAGTATTGTAAAGTATGAACCTATATCTAGTATTCAAATTATCTATTTTCGATTCAAATTTAGTTACACCATTTTCTCATTTACAGATGACAGCAAACATGACGACGAGGACGATCCCCTTCTGCACACTCTTCACAATGTCCTCATCTCAAAAATGTCCGAGGCGAGGAGCACTGTCCTGCATGGGAGCCCCGCAGGACAAGTTCTGGTCATGGATCCTTTTAAAATGGAGCCTCTTTCTCTAACAGTGCAAGAGCCCAAGGGATTTGTCAATGTATCTTTGCGAAAGGTATGTTCATTTGTTTCATCAACTCTTTCTATGCTAAGTTAATTTACCGTACATTTTTAATTGCATTTTTTGCATTGTATTGTAAGTTTGGCTCAGTATAACCGAGCAAAGAGAGACATTTTTAATTTGTTAAAATTGCCAAATGGTTTAATTAAAAATTACAACTTATTTCTATGTAATTCCTATCAACTACTGTTAATGGCACTCACTCCCTTGTACCTGTCAGAACGTCTTGAACTAATATGAATTTGTTGATGTTAGATTAAATTTGAACTTTGAAACACCATCAAGATATAAAGGGATAAAAGGCTGTATTGCCAAATGCTAAAGAGTTATTAAAAGTATAAACAATCGCAATTATTCAGAATTAGTAATTAGTGACTAGTAGTAGTTTAATTTCTCGTAGCTATGTTCGGAATAGCCTGGTTGGATTCGCATCCCTTCGAGTTTGAGCCGCCAGCCAAAGACTCTCCGTGTGTATGTGTAGTTGGTGCTCGTTATATCTGTCGTGGTCATGAAGTCCTCCATATCTAGAGTAATACCATTCGGGGTACTGGTCAAAGCTGATTGTTCTTTCTTCCAGATCTAAATTACGATCTGTGGATCAATGAATGAAATCCGTCCCCTAAAAAGGGTTTGTGACGTGTGTGAGCTAGAAATCAGACTTGTCCTCAGGTGTTTATGGGTCCATACCTTCAGAAGCTAACACACCTCTCTTTCTGCTGTGAAGTAGAACACGAGAATAACAACAGCATTCTAGTAACTTTTTCTTCTCTATTCTTCCAATGGTAGTGACAAAGTCGATTTATAACTATGTTTAAAATATAATTTTTAAAAAACGATGAAAGTACTCAATATCTAGATAAATTTTAAGAGATATATGATGTGGCGATTTATTAGGTTGGTACAAAAATATTTCAGTTTTTTTCCACGAAATGAAATTTACTTTTAAACAATAAATAAATTTTATTAATAATTTACATCCATTTCGTTCAGTGAATTTTTGCCTTATTTCTCTGCAATATTTTTATCTCACATTTATTGTATATCCGGCACTAATTAATAAAACAAAGAATTACAATCTCATTAGCACTCGGCTAACGGAAAAGTATCGCAATTTTTCCTAAGTTTATGAAGTACAAAAAACATCAGCTTTTTTCATTTAATTTGGATAGATAATTTTTTACATTAAACAAGCAAACTCACTTAGGCCTGTAAATTAGCTTTTCTATTTAGTATTTCCCATTTCTGTCCTATACCAAATTCTCATTCAAACTTCTTTCAATTATAGATGTCAGTAGAGGGGTTGGGCAACTTCCAACTTCGGGACATCGTGACCAACCTGGACATCTTGCGTACATCGGTGCTCCTCAGGTTTCCTGAGGTGAGAGTGAAGGCCACCTATAAACTGAAAGGTTTTCTCAATCCTCCCTTTTCTCAGTCCCTCTCAGACGAAGGGCTTTTCGAAGCCAAGATTCCCGATGCCATGGCTACTTGGATTGGAAAGATAGACCTCAAAGACCCGCCAAATGCAGGTAAATATTTTCGTTTGGTGAATTTGTCGAATATCAAACACTGTGTTCTAATACTACTTATAATAGAATGCTAGGAAATTAAAAATTATGTTCTATTGCAATATATAATACAACGAGGGAAGATCAAACATTATGTTCTAATACAATATATTACACAGTAAGATGATATCAAACAGTA
>JAOUZG010009000.1:50990-61653 GCA_026289955.1 Argiope argentata
TATTGACAGTACTTGCTTTTATTGCACACAACGCATATTTTCACATGGAGAATTTTGCTATGAATGTTTATTACAATATATCGAGAAATCTGATTATAATCTTATTGGTTGCATCGGTAAGAAATCCTTCCCATCGATATATAATGACCTTTTTATTATCTCTTATGGAATTAACATTTATAGTCTAGACAAATGGAATTAACATTTATAGTTTAGATATCAATCAACTTTTTGGTCCCAATCTCTTTAGTATCGGTCATCTTTCGGTCAGTGATATTTGAGACATGTAAACGTAATAACACAAAATCACAATGACTTTAAAAATGTCAAATTTGATATGAGATTTTGTGATTAAAAGCGCAGGTTCGTACCAAATCTTTGTTTCATGCAGCGGTGTAAAATTTGTCTTAAGTAAAAATTTGATTTTCGGGATTAAGCGCCAAATAACTCGCCAAGGATGTCACGATAGATTCAGTAAAAATGCTAAATTTAAAACCAAATTTAAGTAGCTTTTGTGCACCTATGCTTGCAAGGCATTCTCTTGAGCATGGCAAGTATATTAGAGAGCGTCCGAGAAAGTTCTGGGGAGACTATTCCCGCTTATTTCCTTTTCACTCTTCCCACTCATCCTTAAGAAAACGAAAAAAATTGGGAAAGTGCTTTTATTGGGAAATGAATTAACTTTTTATTGACAAAGTGCTTTTGTACTAATTACGTTATGGTAAATGTGGTTAGATATACATTATGGTAAATGCGATTAACCCACTGATAATATATAATTACCAGCGATTGTGAATAATCGTCATTAAACCTGCTGGTGAATACGAATAATCCCCAGTTTATTCAATTTATAGTAGCATATATTAGTCAATTATAAACCGACATTATGGCACATGGGTAGAGAGGCTTCTGAGAGTTCTGGAATGCATAATGATACGCAATGCATAGTGATGGTATACAAAATGCATAGTGATACGCAAACGCATACTGATTCGCAAATGAACGAATTCATAGTTCGTTTTCCTATTCGGGCATGGTTGGGCTTCATCTATTCTATTTGTGAGATGTGTAAATGTGCCTCCCTGTAAAAAAAGAGGTTGTGCAAGAGAATTTGATGCGTGAGTAGCTAAGATGCACTCTTGGTCTTAAATGGCCCTACTAAAACAAGACACACACCTTCGGCTTAAAAAATCGCTGACTGTGTCAGCAAGCTTAACCATGGCAAGTGTCATTAGAAAAAACAACTTTAAAATATAATAACCACCAGAGGGAAATTTTTATTCCTCTTCAAACGTTCCGCTCTTTAAAGTATACATTTTATTCACCTGTAGAAGACACGTCGCCTTTCGTGCCTGTGAGTGAGGAGCCGAGGCATCACGAGGAAGAACCCCCCTCCGAGGGCAGGAGTCGGCGTCGCAAGAGGCAAGTTCCCTGTGAAAATGGCGAAGGACTCGATGAGTACGTCGACACCCTCCTCAGATTTGGAAGGCGTCTCATTCGATTTCAGGTGAATAATCTCCTGCTGTGTTATAAATTCTTATTAAATATATTCTTGTTATCGGTATTGTTAAAACCATTTCACTAAGTGCATAGTGATTCACAAATGTACGATTGCATAGGATGCTATACAAAATGCGCAGTGATGCGCAACGCATAGAGATTCGTAAACGAATGATTTTCTTTAGAATGATAACCTAATGAAGAATGAATGATGCAAGTGTCAAGTTTCACTCTAGGTAATCTTAAAGGGCTCTAAATATAGCGAAAGTTGATTAAGTAATGCTATTAATTAACAAATAAATGTAAAAAATTAAAATTCAATTAAAAATTAAATTATTAAGATTGCAATTTATGCTTACACTCAATTATTAAACAGATTATGAAGCCATTCAAATAAATTTAGCATTGTTAAGTAACTAAATGAAGTAAAAGTAACTTTTTTATATGTAATACTAATTATATCTGCAATTAACTATGCTATATTCTCTCAATGAATATGTAGATTTGGTGCCATGAAAATACAAATTCAGTAGGTTATAAATTAACGAGAACACAATTTATGTTTACATTCAATTCTTAAACTAATAATAAAGCAATTTAAATTAATTTAACAATGTTAATGGCTAAAAGAAATAAAATCAATTACTTTTATTTGCAATATATATTCCAATGATATTCACTGACATAATTGATTATGCGATATCCCCATCATACAGTTCCTGCAAAAAAATGTTTTATTTCTCCCAAATTAAATATTTTCTCTTTTAATATTTAAGAGCATTTACTTAAATTGAAAAATAGAAAATTAACAATTATGATTAATTTTTTCTTGAATTTTATTAATTTAATTTTCGCCAGGAATGTAATATTAAAAAATAAGCAAATATAACTTATTTTCATAAAATTATTAAAATAAAAAAATAAGATAAATCATTATTTGATTAAATATGATATTTTTTGAAATTAAATTGATGAATTGGTAAAACAGGGGACCTCATTATGAATACTGCCTAAATTTATCATTTTTTAATAATTAATTGCAAATCCAAAAATCCGCCTTGATAAGGTGTATGTTGTATTATTTGAAATGTAAAAAGTTTTAAATTTCAAATACTGAAAATATTAAAAGCTTTTATCTGTGAGCACTTGATCGTTCCTTTAAAAATAATTAATATTTTGAGTTCCAAAATAAATTAAAGTCCGTCCAGATAAGCGTTTGTAAAATTATCGTCAGCAATTATCATGGTTTTAAAATTTAGGTAATTTGTAAAATTCTATAAAATAACTATCAAAATTTCAAAAAAAAAAATTCTATTTCCAAACAAAAAAATATATTTAAAAATAAAGCAAAAAGCATAGTTATTAATTTTTTATAGCTTAGCAATTTTAGTTTATCAATATCCTGTACAATTTGCTGCTGAACTCAAACAAAAAGTGAGAGAACAGGAAAGAATCCTGATGTTAGAACATAAAGTAAATTATTACATTTATATTAAATTCGGTCAAAACTTTTATTTATAATTTTTTACATCTTATAATTTTGTTAGTGATATAAAAATAATGATGTATATCGAGAATATTACCATTTTACTCTACCACTTTTGAACTTACGATGCATTTTTCATAATTATCGCAGGAACCAATCCCATTCCCGAACACCACAGTCAAAATCGACGACATGTTAACCATCTTCTTGTACAATGGTGGCATCAGAGGAGCTTCCAACATTTCCAGAAGGAAGAATGCTTACGTCAAGTGTACGAACTCAAGGTGAGGCAAAATAAGAATCAAAAATAATAAAATTTCAATTGTTTTTTTTAAATATTGAATACTTTAATATTTGTTTTTATGCTTTCTCATGTATAAAATATAATTGATGAATTTAAGCAAATATTCGTCAAGAAAATATTATTATCTTATACTATAATACGAGGAATGGTTGTCAAGTCGAAAATCGCCCCAGAATTAATAAACTCCGGTAAACTTGGGGGTCTGGGGTTTTTGGCCACGAGGAATCGATTGGCGCCGGTTTTGAAGCGCTAAGATTGAGCAGTTCGGAGTTACTGATAGAATATTTTCAAACTTTATTAGTTCGCCATTATGGCTACTTAAATTTTCAAGTGGTAACGTGCTGCCATCTATAGCCAATCTTATACTATAATACGAGGAATGGTTGCCAAACCGGAAATCGCCCTACATTTCCGACATTTCAACATTCATCAGAAAAAATAAGGATAACATTGATATTTTTAGTAAATTTTCTTTCAAAAAAGTACGATTCTAATTCCATTGCTTTTTATTAAGGGAAATTTGTTAATGAAATTTTGGATTTAGCGTTCGTTCGTTAACTAAAAAGATTCGTTCTTTTTGATTCGTTCTAAATTCCAATTTCCAAATATTCAGATTTCCAAAAAAGCATTTAAGGAACTGATTTCGATTTCAAATCACTGTCAACAAAATCCGACATTTCAACATTCACCAGAAAAAAATAAGGATAACATTGATATTTTTACTAAATTTTCTTTCAAAAAAGTACGATTCTAATCCCACTGCTTTTTATTAAGGGAAATTTGTTAATGAAATTTTGAATTTAGCGCTTAAGCTCCAAGCATGCGTTACGAGTAAAAGGGAAAAAATTATCTTATTAATATGTTGCCATCAGATTGACAAAAACTCAAATTTAAAAAAAATAAATTATTATTGCGCATTAAACATATAAAAATGCAATTTTCATCACGTGTCTGCATGAAATGAAAACAAAATATATATGAATATTGATATAGATGGCATATTGGCTATAGATGGCAGCACGTAACCACTTGAAAATTTAAGTAGCCATTATGGCGAACTAATAAAGTTTGAAAATATCCTATCTGTAACTCCGAACTGCTCAATCTTAGCGCTTCAAAACCGGCGCCAATCGATTCCTCGTGGCCCAAACCCCCAGACCCCTAAGTTTACCGGAGTTTATTAATTCTGGGGCGATTTTCGACTTGACAACCATTCCTCGTATTATAGTATAAGATTATAATATTTTCATGACGAATATTTGCTTAAATTCATCAATTGTATTTTGTACATGAGAAAGTATAAAAACAAATATTAAAGTATTCACTACTTAAAGAAAAGAAACGAAATTTTATTATTTTTTATTCGTATTTTGCCTTACCTTGAGTTCGTGCACTTGACGTAAGCATTCTTCCTCCTGGAAATGTTGGAAGCTCCTCTGATGCCACCGTTGTACAAGAAGATGGTTAACATGTCATCTATTTTGACTGTGGTGTTAGGGAACGGGATTGGTTCCTGCGATGAATGTGAAAAATTCATCGTAAGTTCAAAAGTGGCAGAGTAAAATCGTAACATTCTCGACTTACATCATTATTTTAATATCCCTAACAATATTGTAACGTTTAAAAATAATAAATAAAAGATTTGGTTGAATTTAAAACAAATTTTATAATTTACTTTACATTCTAATATCAAGTTTCTTTCCTTTTCTCCCACTTTTTGCTTGAGTTCAGCAGCAAATTGTACAGGATAGTGATAAACTAAAATAGCTAAGCTATAAAAAATTAAATTAATAGCTATGCTTTTTGCTTTATTTTGAATATATTTTTTTGATAGGAAATAGAATTTTTTTTTTGAAATTCTGATAGTTATTTTATAGAATTTTACAAATTATCTAGATGTTATAAGCATGATAATTACTGGCGATTATTTCACAAACACTTATCTGGACAGCCTTTAATTTATTTTTAGAACTCTTAGTATTAGCTATTTTTTTTAATTAAAGGAACGATCACGCGCTCACAAGTAAAGGCTTTTAATATTTTCAGTTTTTTGAAATTTAAAACTTTTTAGACTTCAAATAATACAACATACACAGTACCATGGTGGATTTTCGGAAGGGCAATTAATTATTAAAAAACGACAAATTTAGCCAGTATTCATTATGGAGTCCCCTATTTTACCAACTCATCAATTTAATTTCATACTTCATCAAATTTCAATAAATATCATATTTAATCAAATAATGATTTACTTAATTTTTGTATTTTAATAATTTTATGAAAATAAGTTTATGTTTGCTTATTTTTTAATATTACATTGCAGGCGAAAATTAAATTAATAAAATTCACGAAAAAATTAATCATAATTTTCAATGATCTATTTTTTAATTTAAGTAAATGCTCTTAATTATTATATGAGGTTATGCGAAAATAATTAATTTGGGAGAAATAAAACAATTTTTTTCTTGCCGGAACTGTATGATGGGAATATCACATAATCATTTACGTCAGTGCAACATTGCAATTTATACTGCAAACAAAAGTAATTAATTTTATTTCTTTTAGCTATTTAACAATGTTAAATTAATTTAACTTGTTTTATAATTAGTTTAAGAATTGAATGTAAACATAAACTGTGTTCTCATTAATTTATAATCTATTGAATTTGTATTTTCATGGTACCAAATTTACATATTCATTGAAAGAATATAGCATAGTTAATTGCAGATTTAATTAGTATTAAAAATTACTTTTACTTCATTTAGTTACTTAACAATGCAAAATTTATTTGAATGGCTTCATAATCTGTTTAATAATTGAGTGTAAACATAAATTTCAATCTTAAAATAATTTATTTTTAATTGAATTTTTTTGTATTTATTTGTTAATTAATACCATTACTTAATCCCCTTGTGCTAAATTCAGAGCCCTTTAAGATTACCTAGATCGAAACTTGACGCACAATTCTTTCTTCATTGGACTATCATTTTAAAGAAAATCATTCGTTTGCGGATCTCTATGCATTGATATCACTACGCATTTTGTATAGCATCCTATGCATTCGTACATTTGCGAATCACTATGCACTTTGTGAAATGATTTTACCAATACTGATAATAAGCATATATAAAAGAAGAGTTTATGTCACAACAAGGGATTATTCACCTGAAATCGAATGAGACGCCTTCCAAATCTGAGGAGGGTGTCGACGTACTCATCGAGTCCTTCGCCATTTTCACAGGGAACTTGCCTCTTGCGACGCCGACTCCTGCCCTCGGAGGGGGGTTCTTCCTCGTGATGCCTCGGCTCCTCACTCACAGGCACGAAAGGCGACGTGTCTTCTACAGGTGAATAAAATAAATATGTTAAGGTGCCGAATGAGCGAAAAGGAATAAAATTTTCCCACTGGTGGTTATTATATTGATTGCTGTTGTTTCTAATGGCACTTGCCATAGACAAGCTCACTGATGTAATCAGGGATTTTTTTAAGCCGAGGGTGAGTCTCTTGTTTTAGAAGGGACAATTAGGGCCAAGGGTACGGCATAATTACTCACGCATCAAATTCTCTTGCACAACTTCTTTTTTTTACAGGGAGGCACATTTACACATCTCACAAATAGAAGAGATGAAGCCCAACCATGCCCGAATAGGGAAACGAACTATGAATTCGTTCATTTGCGAGTCAGTATGCGTTTGCGTATTACTATGCATTTTGTATACCATCACTATGCATTGCGTATCATTATGCATTCCAGAACTCTCAGAAGCCTCTCTACCCATGTGCCATAATGTCGGTTTATAATTGATTAATATATGCTACTAAAAATTGAATAAACTGGGGATTATTCGTATTCACCAAAACGTTTAATGACGATTATTCACAATCACCGGTAATTATACATTATCAGTGGGCTAATCGCATTTACCATAATGTGTATATAACCACATTTACCATAACGTGATTAGTACGAAAGCACTCTTCCAATAAAGAGTCAATTCATTTCCCAATAAAAGCACTTTCCCAAATTTCTTCGCTTTCAGAAGGATGAGTGGGAAGAATGAAAAGGAAATAAGCGGGAATAGTTCCCCTAGAACTTTCTCGGATACTCTCTAATATACTTGCCATGCAAGAAAATGCCTTGCAAGCATAAATGCACAAAAGATACTTAAATTTGGTTTTAAATTTAGCATTTTTACTGAATCTATCGTGACATCCTTGGCGAGTTATTTGGCGCTTAATCCCGAAAATCAAATTTTTACTTAAGACAAATTTTACACCGCTGCATGAAACAAAGATTTGGTACGAACCTGCGCTTTTAATCACAAAATCTCATATCAAATTTGACATTTTTAAAGTCATTGTGATTTTGTGTTATTACGTTTACATGTCTCAAATATCACTGACCGAAAGATGACCGATACTAGTGAGATTTGGACCAAAAAATTGATTGATATCTAAACTATAAATGTTAATTACATTTGTCTAGACTATAAATGTTAATTCCATAAGAGATAATAAAAAGGTCATTATATATCGATGGGAAGGATTTCTTACCGATGCAACCAATAAGATTATAATCAGATTTCTCGATATATTGTAATAAACATTCATAGCAAAATTCTTCATGTGAAAATATGCGTTGTGTGCAATAAAAGCAAGTACTGTCAATAAAATGCATTTATTAAATAGTTTGCATTTTATTGACTAAATCAATTAATCCGTTTTTCTATTCAGTAGCTATCTAGTTTGATAACTATTAGATGAATGCGAGAAGATGAATGTGATGTTTCTTTATAGAAAAAGCCAATGGTGTTGAACCTTTTATGGAGCTCCTCCCAGATGAAATACCTCTTTTAAGTGATTAAAGCATTAAAAAATTACTTATATAAATTAAATACGCAAATCTCATACAATGCTGAAAGGAAAGAGAATGTATTATTACGTTTTTAGAGTAGCAGTTTCGGATCAAATGGACTTTATTTGAGGACAGCACAAACAAATTTATTTACAGGTATTTACAGGATGACTTGAGAAAGGAAAACTTTAGATAAATACAATCCAACAGTCAACAGTCACTAACAGCGTAAATACAACCCTTACGCACAATGAAAACAGACTGCAAAACAGCTATCGTATAGCACAGTAAACAGTAAGTCACAGTGGGCCCAATTATATAACGTTAACAGCAAACGTAAACACAGCTCAAGTGAGAAAAAATAATCCACTAGTCCAAAGAGACTAGTGGATTATAGACGCTTTTCTTCCGAGAGGAGAAAAACTAACTGCCGGAACTACGGCTACCCGTCCCTTATATAGCCAACCGAGCACGAGCCAAAAGCACGCGAAGCAACGCGGCGCTTCACATACGATCCAGCGGCTACCAGACTATTCCTTTCGCCAAACTAACCCGGCTGGCGCGAAGCTCCTCGTTCAACGTTGCCAACCTCAGCGATCTTCCGCGGTGTTCGTCCGCTTGTAACAGTATTTTATGTTATTATAATCTTGCATTTTTAACATGTCTTAAATCATTTAAGCTGGTGTATATGTTAAACTAACCTACAGCATTTATAGAAAATGAGATACCTCATTCATATTGATTAATGCGTAAAAATTCACTTATACAACAACTTATTTTAATTTCTATCCTCACAAATATTATTATTCGAATGAAACTGTTGCATCATTTTTGATTGAATAAATTAAAAATCATTCCAAACCTTCCAACAGTGCAAAGTCTGGATCGATGACGGTGGTCGTTGCGAGGGTGGGCCTGGGCGGGTACATCTCGAACCAGGATGTCTGCTTGGTGCGACCCATAACGTGGGCGATGGCTTGTTCCAGACCTTCCTCTGCAAGCCTCTGTACCTTTTCGACCACAGCAGCACTGACGGCCTGCAGGAGCTCCCCGGCACCGTCCAGGGCGTCACGGTTCTTCTTCAAGAAGCTGGTGAAGGCGTGGCTGGCACTCTCCCAGTAGGTCCGGAAAGCAGCCTGGCTGAGGGACAAGATGGAAGCACCTGTAAATGAAGAAACATTTCATTTTGTTACTGATGTCTTTATATTTTATTCATTTTAGAATAAGTTAGTGTATTTTTGATGCTTTTGTTTTAGATCTTTATTAAAAGACATTAATCAATTTACTTTCAAATGCTATTCCTTTGATTTTCCAGGCCGTAGTGACCTGATAGAAAAGTATCGGCATCGGAAGGACAGTATTTAAAATTCAAGACCCGATTCCACCTCCTATTGGTGTAGTGTGGAAGTTTAGTGAGGGGGTATCAGCTCAGGTTCCCTCCTCGACATTTAACTATGGCTCAAAATTACGAAATCCCTGAACAAAAACCCTAGTGTTAGTTTGAAACGGGATATTAATATAACTTAAGTATCCTTTAATTCTCCTCATACTAATATTGGTTATTCTATTCCTGATAAATTTCTTTCTTCCCTTTGCAATCGATTTTCGATTAAGAATAGAAAACAAAAGTCCCTTTTGCTTGACATAAAACAGATTAAATTCATAGTTAGTATAGTTGACAGTAGCATAAAGTTCTCCATGACTGTATAAGGTTTCAATATTACTAAAGAGATGTGTTATACAAATTTTACACGCCCCATTCCCCAGTTATGTTAAATGAGTGTAAATTAGTAAATTTTAATCATTAAGAGAAACTTTAGAATATTTATGGTATGTTTTAAAATGCCAGCAATTCTTTATTCAATAGTTTGGGAAACCGTATAAAAGGACGGATTTCGCAACTTTTGAGAATGATGTTTATTTATTTAACTAAGATAAAATATAACTTTTTCCAAAATTTAAAGCATTTTTCCAGCTGGAAGTATACGTCAATCTTTGTCGGTTTAGAAATTAGCTACTCTGCCATAATAAGAGTAAACATCCTGTATATTAATTATTTATATATACTTATATAGCTATTCTAGTTTCTCTCCCCCCCACACCCGAGATAAGTCTGAGTTCTTCAAAGAATAAGTGATATCAGTTGCAAGAAATTTTCCCCATCTATATTCCGTTGGTGTAACTCATTTTTCCATCCATTGCAGACAAATAATCCATACTAATGTTTTTTTTCTTTCTCTCTCACTCTGCGAATGCGTGTATGTGTATCTATGTATATGTGTGCATATTTTGATTTGTTGAAAGATTAATATCATATGAGAACATGATGCTGTTTTGGTTTGAGGGTTTTGAAGCCTCAAAATGCATAGGCAAAAAAAAAAAAAGGAATTTATCACTTTTGAGGCATCAATTTTTTGCTTTTAGGGTTATTAGAAAATAATGCAGAACGTTGTCACATTTAGCAATATTATATATATATATATATATATATCTATATATATATATCTATATATCTAT
>JAOUZG010009000.1:61753-79789 GCA_026289955.1 Argiope argentata
AAGGCTTAAATTAATTAAGACGAATAATGACTTAACATTTATGATGTTCTCACAGGATAACTTGGAATTTGAGATCACAGATTTCTTATTCTTTATACAACTGACAATATGCAGAACTAAAACAAAACTAGAAGCCGGTATTATACAGTCTATTTAAAAACAGATTTTGTTTTCCTATGCATGCTAGCAAGCATAAAATACGATATTATAAAGTAGCACAAGGTTGAGTTAGAAAGGCTTGATTTTAGAAAAAAATAACGTTTTCTTAAAAGCTATGAAAACTTTTCTAATGCATTTTATCATCATGGAGACTTCTCAACAATGGTGGAAATAAAACTAGCAACAATTCTTAAAAGAACGAGAAATCATTTATTCATATTTAAAAAAGGAAACTAAGAACCTATGTACTTTAAAATAATATTTACTTTCATAGGAAATCTTGAGATTTCCCATTAATTAATATAATTGCTAAAAAAGGTTCTGTGACCACTCTATATGATTTAATTTAATGATTCACCTTTTTAAGACATAATTAATAAACAAAGATTTATAATATCTTTCAAAAAATTGAACTATTGTTTTTGTAATGGATTTGAAATTCAGTTAGAAATTTCTCTTGCATATTGATAAAAATGATTGAATAGAAGAACATTTTATTATTTCTGTTCTGTTCTGTTCAGAACCTAGAAAATATTATCTGCTCAAAGTTTATACTTATGACCTAATTATATAATTAATACTTTATCTTATATTTTTTATACGTTTTAATAAAAAGTCAACGATCACATCATTTATTCTGCTCTCTTAAAGATAATATCTTATTATTTCTTTCATCATCAATAATGAGCGATATACTTTTTGGAGCCAAAAAATGCATTTATGGATTTTACACTTCTGAGTTTTACAAATATTTAAAACGAACTAAAGCTAAATGTATGATTATTTCTGCTCTGCTTAGATCCTGGCAACAATACAAAAATGTCAATAATCACTAAAAGTTTGTTTTTGTGACCCGAATATAGGATTAAAGTCTCTTCTTATATATTTCCAATAAAATTTAACAAAAAATTGTCGCCCATGTCATAATTTTTCTTAAGCATATTTTTTGTTGTTTCTTAAAGTTATTGTATTTATATTCCTTTTAATAAATTTTTTGAACCTGAAAATTTTATTGATTAGTTTTAAAATAGAGTTTTAAAAACAGTAATCTCGTGAAAGCTTAAATAGAAGTGAAAATAACATTTTTTGGCAAGAATATAAAATATCAAAGATAAATTTAGTGTTTCATTCAATCCTTGGAAAACTAATTATTGCATTTATTCATAGGAAAGGTTCTTCATAGTAATACTTAAGATCAAACTAAATTTGTCAGGCATTTTTTAATATCTTTTTGGTCAAGGATCGTTAATGATTAATAAATTCACTATTTCAATATTCATTAGGAAATAAAACAAAATATTAACTAAAAATTACGTTATTTCATGGGAAAGGTATCCTTTATTCTTGAGTATATATTTGAGTGTAAATTCTAAGTATCCTTCATTCTTGAGTGCAGATTTTACTCATCAAAAAAGGCGAAATTATGTAATGAAAAATGATAATATTTAAATCTAGTAAACCGAGATTTAAATATATTTCACTATATATTAAATATATATTCACTATATTAAATATATTCATATATATATTTTAAATAAAATTGGCGAATTAGCTGTTCCGATTTCGCCAATTTTGACTTCATGTGAAAACTCACAGCTTATAACCTCAGGGTCTAAAAGTTGTATGGCTTCCATTACCTTCCGTTTTCAAAATAAATTTCGAAAGCACGTTTTTGAATGTATAGGGTGTTCATTGATTATTATCGGGGTTTCTGTACCACATAACTTCCGAATAAAAATATTTTGCAAAAACCGATTACGTATTCGTAAATTACAACTCAAATAATTTTAGTAATGATATTAAAGTGCATAGAAAGCTTATTAAAAGTTTATATTAAAGCTTGCGCAATTTTCACTTTGCAGGCATTCAGCTGAAGGCGGTTATGGAAAACGTTCTATATTGTTCAATATGTAACTGCACAGCTGATTGTCTCGTTGATTTTCGTGGAGTAAACACTTCTTGGGTGCAATCAACATTTTCCTGCGAAGTGCTCGGTCTTCCCGCTCCCTTTCAGTGTAGAACGCTACCAGTTTCCTAAAATTGTGTTAACCAGCGTCTGATAGAATTATCCGAAGGAGGATCTTTTTATAGTTGGTCCTGAAGTGGCGTTGAGTAGTTATGACTGATTTAGTTTCGGAAAACCGCAATACACACATTGCTTTTTCTTGCACGGTTTGCATTTTTATTTATGACGTCATAATTACCCAGACTGCAGATGTGCTAAGATTGCATTGCTGTCACGTAAAATTCTTTGAGTAGTAATTTACGAATACGTAATCAGTTTTTGCGTAATATTTTTTATTCAAAAGTTAGGAAGTACGGAAACCCCAACAATAATTAATGAACACCCTGTATATTCCCTATGGGGCAAAACCCTAACAGAGTTATCTAGTCTCCACCACTGCAATAACTTCGTTTTTATTTTGTATAAAAGAGCTAAGCTCCTACTATATCATCAGATCTCCTACTATATCACTTATCTATACAAGATATAAAGAATAAGATGAAGAAACTTTGGTGGAACCCCCACATTTAACAACTGCACCAGTTTTGCTAATTCGCAGGCACAGTCAAGTGTTTAATGTTCATTATTGAGGTTTAAATTAAAATAATATTTTATTTTACTGTAAAAAATTCTAGTTCATCAAAGCTGGTAGGCATGACTAGAATAATACTATTAAGAGAATAGACAACAGTTGCCTGTCGAAAGTAGAATTTCAGAAAGTTATAATTTAAAATGCTTGCTAATGAACATCGTTTTATAGAACGTTTAAAAACAGATTACGAATCAGTACTGTTTTAGAACGAATATGCCAAATAGAATAATTTTTAAATGTTTCGTAAGGCTGTTGCTTTATGGCCAAAGCTATTCAGTCACGCAACATTGACTTTTGGCTCAAAAATTCTGTCGACAAACCTTTCTAATTAATTAGTACTTCAAAATTATTAAACAAATCGGAAATTTACAAATCAAATGGTCTTTGAAATAATTATATCTATTGGTACCAGTCAAATAAAATAGATCAAGGATAATGAGACTGCGCTTTTATTGTAAACTATGCTGATTTCCATACGATTGGGTTAGATATTTGAATCACAAATGTATTTACGTAAATTGCGTTATTTTAAAATAAAGAATTATGAAAGAAGACTATGCGCAATAATTTTACATTAGATCGTTAATGCTCGGAGTTGTATTGAGCCTCGTACCTACGACCCGTGCGTCTGCAGACATGGCACATTTTCCCCTGTTTTCCTCTCTTGCGGTTTTTAAGGTTTCTTTGATGTTTGTCTAGCTTAACGACAATTTGTCATCGAAACACCGCAGGAGAAGAGAAATAAGGGACAGTATGTAATATCTGCAGATGCGCGGGTCGTAGTACGATGTTTTATAGGCATTGTTGTTGTTTCTAATGGCACTTGCTTGTTGTTGTTTCTGATGGTACTTAGAGGTTTAAGCCTAATCAGCGTCTCTTGTTTTCAAGCAGCGCTACTCACTCATCACATTCGCTTGCACAGCCCATTTTTACAGGGGGAAGGGGGGGCTATTCACATACCTTACAGATAGAACACAGAAGAACATCGGCTTTCTGTCGCAGAGGTAGCGCGTCTTCCTTGTGTTCTGAGAGTCTCGGGTTCGAATCCCGGTTCGGGCATTGTTGTTCTGTGTGCTATCTGTGAGGTGCGTGAATGCTCCCCCCCTTTAAAAAGGGGTTGTGCAAGCGAATGTGGTGAATGTGTAGCTAAGTCGTACTCTTAGCCCTAGTTGGCGCTACTTCAAAAAACGAGACGCTCCTTTCGGCTTAAATCTGATTCTGCATCAGCGGGGGGCTTGTCCAATATGGCAAGTGCCGTAAGTAACAACAAACAACACATAGAAGAACAACCATGCCCGAACTAAGACTCGAACCTGGGACTCACAGGGAAGACATGCTACTACTATGCCAGGACATCGGCCTGTATAGGTGTTATATTTATTAAAAAGTTGCATCTCGCTTTCATGTCTAAACTAAGCTCATTTCATAGTTTATTTGTGCTTAGTTTCGGAAATCGATATGCATTCTCAGTTACACAAATATTTTAGCTTGAGTGGATTTCTTTCTCTATTTTTATAAATTCAATTTCGTGCTAATATATGGGATTCGAAAGTAATTAATAATTACTTTCGAGTAAAGCAGTTTTTAATTTTTTTATTAGTATTATCCATTATATTCATAGAATGCTATTTGCAAAAAGTATTTTAACTTTTCGATAAATTCCCTTTAAAAAGTAATTAAAATTGAAATTCAGTTATTTCCATTTCAGCGCTTTTAATAAAATTTTATAGATTTTTATGAACTAAAGGTCTTTTAGATTATGGTTTTAGACTGCTTTTAATTAAATTCAGCTATAATAGACTTAAAAATACGTCCTGATTGAAAAAATATAAGAATATTATAAGAAATGTCGGCCTTTTTTCATTAACTGAGTTTTTAAACAAGCAATATCGTAAACGATAAAAATATCAAACTTTTGATATACCAATGTCATCTCTGCAATCTAGATAAAGATACTACTATCAAAGTTAATATTAATATCTAAACTTATTAATATGCTAAATAATTAATACATAACTGAAATTATTAATAGTTCTATAAATTAAAATAACCTTAACTGCTTCTTTTAGAGCAGAATTGTTTTCTAGAAAAGAAAATGAATCGATATTTAACTAAGAAATCGTTTTCTATAAAATATTTCATTCATTGTTGCCAACTATGAAATTTGTAAAAAAATTTAAAACAATAGCATTTTTTATTGTGTAAAAATGCGCAAAATTTCACTTATACTTTCTTCAAGGTTTCGTTCTAACTACAAATCACAAAACTAGTCATTTGAAAACAAAAACCTAACCGACTGCAGAGAAATTTAAAAGTGAAATTCGAACATACCTCTCGCGATCTGTCATCACGAGTGAATCATATGCAATTTTCAAATAGATCGATGCATATTCATCGCTCAATTCACGACCTAGATCTCCGGTTGTAAACAATGGAAAGAATAAAGCAGCGGACATGTCATTTTATTCTTTTGTTGAAATAAATCTTAACTTTTCAACATTTGTCCTAATAGTAAACAAAACTGAATAAATTTTGTTGGGAAAAGGATTGCAAAAGCTTTCAACAAAAACGGTTGTTGCTGGTGGAACGAAGTTTTGATTTTTAGTTCCTAATGAGATTTAAAAGTATCGGTTGATTTGACTTAAATTTATTGTGAGTTATTATAAATATTACATTGTTTAGTATTTAAAAAGATGTAAAAATAATTATGTAGAATTTATAGAAATTTAGTAGCTGAAAACTTTTTGTGTGCTTCATATCAATAACATACTTATAATAAATCAAATTTATATATACCTACATGAATGCAAAAAATGAAAAAATAAAATGAAATCAGAACATGATTTATGCAAAATAGCTTCTTTGTCCTCATCTTGTATATAACTAAAGTAATCTCTTAGATTTCCACAGAAATTTTTTCAAACTTTGCCAACATATCTTAAAATAATTCTGTCACCCCAACTTTATATTACTTATATTAAACCTCCAATCAATGAGGATCTTACATCTCTCAGAAAGGGTTGTACCGTAACCGGCGATGTCACTTACGACTCAACCACACTTCTTGCCAGTTTTGTTGTCGTGGTGGTCCGGTCATGCAGTTTTTTTCGTGTGTGTAAAGACAGGTCGGAGTATTCACTTTTTGATTACTTATTAAAAAAATATTTATAGTTTTGAAATTTGCAATTACCATGAGAATTTGAAGCAATTTTTCCTAAATTTACATGTATATACACAATTAGAACGCGGTATTTTGAAAACCAAACTTTTTCGTAAAGATACCGTAACTTGACATTTCATGTTAATTGATACATAATCTAAAAAATCTGCGTTTCGTTATTTATAATTTGATTTTTTAATGGACTTAAATCTTTGATTTTTTACTGTTGATTTGGAAAGAAGGGTGAATTTTAAAACATTAAAAATATTAATTAATTAAAGCAAAAAGTCTTACACATTCACAATGATAAAATTAAAAGATTTAGGAATTTAATTATTTTTTTCTATTAAAAAAGATATATTTCTCGAAAAATTAAGAAAAAAAAATTGAAAAATATTTTTATTGCATACAAAATAAGCCTCCTCTTAAGTGCTTAAAAATGTTCATACATATTAAATATAACTACTTTAATTTATTTCACCATCTATGCATCTTAAATTTTATTCCATTCACTTAAAATTTCAATCCAAAATTATTTTTTGATTAAAATAGTCAGTTTTTTCTCAGTTGTTGAAACTTAATGATTAGAAGAAATCCTTTTAACGCAAGGATTAGAAAAATCGAATAGAAATGTAAGAATAACAGATACTCAAGGAAAGATCTTATATCTAAACACTTCATTGTACTATATTTTTATTAGATCACAATGTTTGATCATATCTAATTTTGTTACATATTGAATGAGAACATAATGTTTGCTCTTATCTTATTATATAATTTAATGTATTAGAACATAATATTTGAACTCACATCATTTTATTATGTACTGAACTAGAACATAATGTTTGATCTCGCTATATAATACTATGTATTAGAACATAACATGCAATCTCATCTTACTATATAATAAAATGTATTAGAACATAAGTTTGATATCATCTTACTTGTAATATATTGTATTAGAACATAATGTTTGATATCATCTTACTTGTAATATCTTGTATTAGAACATAATGTTTGATGTTCCCTTGTTTTATTATATTATGCATTAGAACATAATGTTTGATCTTCCCTTGTTTTATTATATTATGCATTAGAACATAATGTTTAATTTCCTAGTATTCTATTATAAGTAGTAATAGAACACAGTGTTTGATATTCAACAAACTCAACAAAATATTTACCTGCATTTGGCGGGTCCTTGAGGTCTATCTTTCCAATCCAAGTAGCCATGGCATCGGGAATCTTGGCTTCGAAAAGCCCTTCGTCTGAGAGGGACTGGGAAAAGGGAGGATTGAGAAAACCTTTCAGTTTATAGGTGGCCTTCACTCTCACCTCAGGAAACCTGAGGAGCACCGATGTACGCAAGATGTCTAGATTGGTCACGATGTCCCTAAGTTGGAAGTTGCCCAACCCCTCTACTGACATCTATAATTGAAAGATGTTTGCATGAGAATTTAGTATTGGACAGAAATGGGAAATACTAAATAGAAAAGCGAATTTACAGGCCTAAGCGAGTTTGCTTGTTTAATGTAAAAAATTATCGATCTAAATTACAGGAAAAAAGCTGATGTTTTTAGTTGTACTTCATAAACTCAGGAAAAATTGTGATACTTTTCTGTTAGCCGAGTACTAATGAGATTGTAGTTTTTTCTTTTCTAATTAGTGCCGAGATTCAATAAATGTGAGATAAAAATATTGCAGAGAAGTAAGGCAAAAATTCACTGAACGAAATGGATGTAAATTATTAATAAAATTTATTTATTGTTTAAAAGTAAATTTCATTTCGTGGAAAAAAACTGAAATATTTTTGTACCAACCTAATAAATCGCCACATCATATATCTCTTAAAATTTATCTAGATATTGAGTATTTTCATCGTTTTTAAAAAATTATATTTTAAACATAGTTATAAATCGACTTTGTCACTACCATTGGAGGAATAGAGAAGAAAAAGTTACTAGAATGCTGTTGTTATTCTCGTGTTTTATTTCACAGCAGAAAGAGAGGTGTGTTAGCTTCTGAAGGTATGGACCCATAAACACCTGAGGACAAGTCTGATTTCTAGCTCACACACGTCACAAACCCTTTTTAGGGGACGGATTTCATTCATTGATCCACAGATCGTAATTTAGATCTGGAAGAAAGAACAATCAGCTTTGACCAGTACCCCGAATGGTATTACTCTAGATATGGAGGACTTCATGGCCACGACAGATATAACGAGCACCAACTACACACACACACGGAGAGTCTTTGGCTGGCGGCTCAAACTCGAAAAGATGCGAATCCAACCAGGCTATTCCGGACATAGCTACGAGAAATTAAACTACTACTAGTCACTAATTACTAATTCTGAATAATTGCGATTGTTTATACTTTTAATAACTCTTTAGCATTTGGTAATACAGCCTTTTATCCCTTTATATCTTGATAGTGTTTCAAAGTTCAAATTTAATCTAACATCAACAAATTCATATTAGTTCAAGACGTTCTGACAGGTACAAGGGAGTGAGTGCCATTAACAGTAGTTGATAGGAATTACATAGAAATAAGTTGTAATTTTTAATTAAACCATTTGGCAATTTTAACAAATTAAAAATGTGTCTCTTTGCTCGGTTATACTGAGCCAAACTTACAATACAATGCAAAAAATGCAATTAAAAATGTACGGTAAATTAACAGCATAGAAAGAGTTGATGAAACAAAGGAACATACCTTTCGCAAAGATACATTGACAAATCCCTTGGGCTCTTGCACTGTTAGAGAAAGAGGCTCCATTTTAAAAGGATCCATGACCAGAACTTGTCCTGCGGGGCTCCCATGCAGGACAGTGCTCCTCGCCTCAGACATTTTTGAGATGAGGACATTGTGAAGAGTGTGCAGAAGGGGATCGTCCTCGTCGTCATGTTTGCTGTCATCTGTAAATGAGAAAATGGTGTAACTAAATTTGAATCGAAAATAGATAATTTGAATACTAGATATAGGTTCATACTTTACAATGCTTCTACTTCATTTTCTGAAAAAGTGTTACAAAATTATTTGCAAATAAAAAAAATGATTTTTTCTTTATGTTTCCTTGCATAAAAATTGTTTCAAGAATTATTAGCATAAAAACAACTTCTAATTTCTTTAGTGGTGCTTTTTTTACTTTCAAGCTTAGAAAATAAAACCTTTACACCATGCAAAGAGTCTTAAAAAAGGAATAATAATTGATTCTATATCTCTATTTAATAATATCCTTTTTTAATTTACTCTATTTAATAGTATCCTTTATTCAATATCAAATAGCTCTAGTTTCCAAACTTGTTTACATATTTCTGAGATATGTTAGAAAATTTATAGAGGAAAATATATTCATGGCTATGTTTGCAATGCAATCCTGTTAGATTGCATAGGATGTCTGAGTTTTTCCGTTAGATTCAACAAGCATCTGGTTCACAGTTTAGTTTAATTATTTTGACGTCCCATTTCAAAGCAACTTAGGAATATTTTACGACGTACTGCGTAATTTTGAAATGCGATCAGAGGACGTGAAGGACATCTTAACTGGACACTCCTTTTCCAACATTCTACGCCACACCAATGGGAGAGCATTTGGTCCCAAAGGAATTAACGTGTTCCAAGCCCACGTATACGTTAGTTCTTCGGTGGAAGCGGGTCGTGAACCTGAAAATCTCCGCACCACCAGGCCATCACGGCCCGCAATGTCCACACTCTATTAGCAAAAAATATGCAAAAGCAGCGTGACGATATCTTCACGGCATTAACCGTGAAATATAGAGCAATATTGTGGAAATGTGATACAATATCATTTTCTAAAACGACTTAAACGGATATTTAAGTTAATCATTTATCACCTTGTACATGAGCATGTCTACACGTGAGTTAATCGCCCGCCTGTCTGTATATGAGTATGTCGGTATATGAATTCATCGTCTGTCAGTCTGTGCATGATTATGTCATCACGTGAGTTCATCATCTGTCAGCCTGTACATGAATTTTCTTGTACATAAGTTAATTGTTTGCCAATCTGTACATGAGCATGTATTAAACCCGATATCTGTAAAACAAAATGATTTAACAAAGAATCATTAAATTTTTTGAGTAATCCTATCATTAAGATTGCAGTTCTGTATTAAATTTTAGCTTTAATCAGTTGCTAAAAGGATCTTTTAACTTCTACATATTATACATATTGTCCATATATTGTGCAAAGCGGAATGCAAAAATTTGCTATATATTGAAAATAAAAATCTGAGCACACGTGGCAATCACTGTCTTCTCGAAAGTCCACAATTTTATTCGTGGAAAACAGAGATGTGACACTTTTACGGGAGATCATTCGACTAAGAGTTACCAAGGCCACTTCTGCTGGTTTGATAAAAATCACTGGATGCTTCTTGAGCTGTGCGTAATGTATTATTGATGAAAAGCATTCAAAGTATTCTCCGTTTTGCGCAAGGTACTTAATTTTTGTACGGGATTACAACGTAAAGATAACACCCACATTAAGAAGTGCACGTGAAGTTTCGAGGAAATAACTCCGGCAGGCTTACAGATAGTAATAGAGCAGTAGTTTAAGGAAATAGATGCTACCTTAAAGATTACTAATTAAGGTGTTCTAAATAAATAAAAATCCAACACAACTGTATTAAGCTGATATGAATTATCTTTTATTAATTTAAATGTATTCACTGAGCCTGAAGATTTAGAAAACCAGTTTTTTTTATCGAGCAACTCTTCTGTTTGATTCAGTTATTGAATTCATGTATTGTAACTAAAAAAAGTATTTTTTTTTTATTTAACACGACTGACCACAAGAATATGGATTTTAATTACATTATTCCTTTACAATTACAATTCTTTTTTCCAAGAAAGGCCTGGCTTTATCTATGAAGTAAAGGTAAAAAAGATAAACTAAATATTTCATCAGAATGACGTTTAAGTAATATTTGGAATGATACAACTGAAGTATTTATGTTCTATATTGAGGGTTAGATAAAACATGAAGAAAAAATTCTAAGAATAATTCCTATAGGATTTGATTGAAGCATATTCGGTATCAAACATTTATTGAATGTTATTATATAATATCAAAAGTGAATTTATTTTCGAAATGAATGGAAACGGTATTGAACACTAATTAATAGACTTTCAACAATCATTAACATGCAATTAATGGAATGGTATTCGGCATTGTATGAGTATCACAAAAGGCCTGACTTGTCTATCACTTAATATTTACAAACGTAATGAAACATAATAATTTTTCCAAACGCCAAAGTTTCTGCGAAGTGTTCTCGCATATACTCTAATAAATGCAGTTAAGTATCATTAACTGCATGTATCTGGCAAATAAGACTTACGAAAGAGTCTTATACAGCATGATATTTAGCAACTAACCCTGGGAAAGTAGTTAATAAATAATTTTTCGAAGACTGTGCTCTCGACCACGCTTGAAAGTGAGGAGCCAGGTTTTTTAAAATAAAAATTTACTAATCAGCCATTAAAAAAAAACAAAATTCGCTCCGTGGAGTATTAAAAAAAATAAAAGTATAATTTTACAAGAAAAGATACCCGGTCAATGCATGTATTAAAAGTTCACTCACTCCTTCCGATATCAGCATCTCACTGATTAGAAAAACAGAGCATTATTGGTTTTTGACACGCTTCCAGTGTTACTAACGAAGATCTATGAAGCATGCATCAACCGCATGCAAATTATTGAGATTGTGGTTTGGGATTGAAAAAAACACGGCTTCAAAATGTCTTTATGCAGATATTTAATATTTTTTTAAGACTTATTGAAACCTTGAAACCAAAATTTCATTTGAAATTATGACTGTACAAATTCGCTCACAAAATTTCTTATATGCAAGTCATCACATTTTTGAATAATCGCGTGGAAACACAGACTGACCGATGGTCAATCCATTAACGGATTTGGTTTCAAATTTGATTCTCATCTACCCGTTAGACGCTAAAACAGTGTTTCAATTTTACCCAGTTCTCTTTGTTTTGCAATTATCGTGTTAACTTAACAACCGCATCTACATACTTCATTTGAATGATTTCGATTCAAAATATGGTAAAAATCAACAAATTTGGAGTGTGGACTATGTACCATATTTTATCCTTCTAATTTAAACCAAATTTGTATTATCGAGTTCGTAGACAGACATAATTCTGAAATTGCAGTTTTCAGATTCAGGGAAATCTAAAACATATAAAATCTTCAAAATTTTCAGTTAAATTTTTTTAAATGATTACAATGCTTTCTTTTTATATCTTCCGTATACAAAAAAAAATAAACATGCAAAGATAATGTCGTCTTTTGCGCTTTCAAAATCTTCCAATGGTAACAAAAAGTTCAGAAATGTGATTTCAAGATATTGGATTTTCACTGCTGGAGCTATGCAAGATCAGTTAAGGTTACGAAACAAAAGTCCATGGAATTGAAAGAAAAAAATTTCTAGATAAGAAAAACCTAACAATTAAACCTAGTTGCTTACTTTTAAAAAGACAACAATTTTATAGATGACATTATAATAATTTCGGAAAATAGATGTCTTATCTTTATCGTGATTGATTATCTTAATTGATTTAACACTAATTAGTTCTCTAGTATCAATAAATTTAGGCAATTTTCTCATCTTTTTTTAACAACTTATTTTATCATGTAGTACTCAGAGAAATAATGTGATCCTGTTGTATTAATGAAAGCTACTAGCTATCTAAATCAATCACGGTGAATAAGGAAGAAAATGGAGGTTTAAAATACAGAAGACAAATGAGCTTCTTGCCTCTTAGGATCTTTTATCCGAGATCGAGGGCAGCTTTCATTTTTATTCAATTTGAATAGTTCTTCAGCATCAATAGTCAATACAATATAGATTGAAAGGGGTATTTTTATCATGTGCTTTTACAAATTTATTTAATTGTGTTAATCTCTGATATTAGGAAAGACTTTTAGCAATCTAAGTCAATCAAGATAAATAATAAAAAATACAGAAACTTTGGCTAAAGAAAACAAAAGAATTGTTTGCATTTTAGGATCTTTTATCCAAAATAGAGGGCATCTTTTCTTTTGATTCAATCTGAGTAGTTCTTTAGCATCAATAGAAAATTAATTGAAAAAGATATTTTTATCATATGTATTTATCAATTTATTTTATCATGTGATCCTGTGATATTAGGAAAGGTTGTTAACTATCTAAGGCAATCATGATGAATAATAAAGAAAATCATGAGAATTCTGTAAGAAGACATTTGCTAAAGCTAGGATTCCAAATAGAATTTTTTCTGTAAATTTTCTAAAGCAGGGATTTTAAAAAAGAGATTTTTTTCTATAAGCGGATTTGACTATTGTCCAGAAAAGGAAAATCCGTTGATGACCCGAAAAATTCTCAAACCCAAAGTCTAAGAGAAGCATCGAATTTAGTAAAATACAGAAAAAAACCAAATAGGGTGACAAGTAATAATAAAGCATGGCGTTAAGGAAAAACATTAGTTAATCAAAATAAATAATTTAAAAAATCACTAAACTTTTGCTAAGAAAGATAAAGGATTTTTTCCGATTATGACTTTTGTTGTTGTTTAGAATCTGAACCAACTTTTCAACTTCAATAAATAAATTATTTAGCATCAATAGAGAATTCAGATGAATCGTTCCACTTCACAATTTATATTTATTATGTCCCTTTTATTTCATTTTATTTATTAGACAAAGGTAATACATTTATAAAAATTGTGCAAACGCTCACTGCATGACTTGTTAAAGAGAAATATGATCAATGTGTTATGACCATAACGAGCCACGAAGAATGACTAATGACGATTCGTGTATCTTTAGAGATTTCTGATCGAAAACTAATTGATGATTTGGCATTATTAATGAACCTCAACTGGAGCAGTCGATTTTTATTTTATCAGCAAAACTACTGCAACGCACCACTTCATTGAAGTAAACAAATCTTATAATTAATACTTATCAAGCATTGAGCTTCCGTGAAAAATAGGAAGAATGTTTTTCATCGCAAATAAAATTCACTTGTATCTTTGAATTAATTGGCCTACATTGGGTAATTTTTCTTTAAAAATATTAACGGTCATTCGCATATCTGGGGCAGAATATCAATTATCGTATGATTATGTTTTAGGTCTCTAGAAAAAGACATTTTATGAGATAATCACACGAATTGTTTCGTATCTTTTGTGTGCATTTTATACGAATAAGAAACATGCAGACATATTCTTGAACTGTTAAATCTTTCATATTATACAAGCAAATTTACAAGCTTGTATTATATGAAAGATTTCATATTCATATTATACAAGCAAATTTTTTATTTTTATTTTTCAAATTCATTAAAAAAGTTTAAAAAAGATTTCATATTCATATTATACAAACAAATATTTATAATTTTTTCAAATTTAATTTAAAAAGTTTTTAAAAAAGAATTTTTTAAATAAAAAACTCTAAATAACAGAAAGAAGTTATATTTTTTTATTGCTATTCTTTAGGATCTCGCAAATAATTAAAAATCAGTCGTCATATTTCATGAGAGATGTGTTTTTCGGCTAAAAGCTAGTGATGTATAAACAGGGGAAGAGATCCACAGATTTAGGTGCCAGTATTTAATATTCTCCATATAAAAAGCGCGTTTAATAAAATCATGTCTATGAACGAATGAAAAATCCTTTCATACATTGATATCCTTTTACTCTCACTTTGCCGCTGGAAGAAATGTCTCAGAGTGCAATTGCCGGAATCTAATTTCGTTCAAGTACATAATTTTTAAATACTTGTTTTTAAAACGAGACTTTTATACTCTTATATATAAAGAGAAATACTGTTTTATTTTCTGGCATGTATAAAACATTGTATGATCGACATTTAATTTGAAGTAGTGTCCAATTTGGAAAATTCTGCTTTAATGTTCTGCAATTGGTTGTGGAAAACAGAGTTACATAAAACTTTGAAGAAAAATAAATAACATTAAGACATTTTTCCATTTAATTATCACTTCTTGTAAGCACTACTTACAATATTTATCATACTTGCATGATTGTTATTGGAATTTCAAATTTTTATATTGATTATCATTGTTTTTAAAAACAGAAAAAAAAACAATTATATTTAAATACTATGTTGAGAATAATCATTCTACAAATACTATGATAGCTGTTTTTTTACTGTTCACGTGTGACGATTTTACCAATTTCTTTAAATGAGTTATTTAATATGAAAAAAATATTTATAAATTAGTTAGAAATTAATTTTTTTAAAATTTAATATTTTCATCGCAATTTAAATTGCTATTATAAAGTTTCATTGCCTTAATCCAAAAATATATTTTTTAGATACTATTCACATATTAAATATTAATGCAATAAATGTAAATTCTGTTATTGACAAATATAGTTAATATAAGAATAACTTTCACATGAACATTAATTAAGAATTCATGTTGAAAATTTTACGTTATTTTAAATTAAATGAATTCTAATTAAAATTCCAAAAGAATAACTTAGATATACTCAGTCCTCCAATTCAAAGCCTGTTTTGCGCCAAATTTAAAAATTTCAAGTTCAATGATCTTTCTGGTACAAAGACAGACATAAGCGCGTTCGTTTTTATTATTAATATAGATTTGAGATTTGGCTTCCTTCAGTTCCTTTAGTGTTTCTTTTCAGTTTAAAAATAACTGCTTGAAAGCACAAGAAACTAAGCTTTGATTAGAGTTACGATTATGCAAATAAACTATGATTAAAAATTGAACAATGAAATGGATATTTTGAGCTATGGGAGTTTTTGTGCAATTTGTCCTAATTATGAGAAAAATTCGAGCAATAATCATTAAATGAAAATTATTTTTATTAACGTTTCTTACTAAAAGACATTTTTTCGTCAAAAAAAGAAAAGAAAGAACGATAATTCGTTTTCACGAAGGGGAAGCGAATCAAACCGAATTAAGGAAGTGTAGCGCAGGTAAACGCACTTTTAAAACATCGAAATAAAAACGGAAAACAAAATAATAATAATTCCTTTTTAGCAATGTCATTCCTCATTGTGTAACCCAACGCCCACTTGCCATCTGATCTGTTGCCATTCAACGAAAACAAAATACTAAGAATATAGATATTTCAGCGAAAAAGAAAATTGGCAATCTCATCAGCGAAACAAAAATGGGGTCATTCGATGGGGTTCATTGAATTCGAAAGTGTTTCACTGCTTCTTTTTGTGTGTTTAGCTATTCCAGAAGTTAAGTTTTCAAAACAGAAAACATTTTTTTTTCGAATGCGTCACACGCCAGTAAGCTTGAATAACTGTTTCGTCGCTCTTTCGAACTGTCAATATGCGATCAAGTTCTAATTTGTTCAGCTTTGTTTTATGTTTTGGTTGCCTTCTTAGGAGATTTGCATTCATACTTTTTTTTGTTACTTTGAAGCGTTTGTTTTCGAATGAAAGGAAAAAAAATCAATAAAATCGAAAATCAATTCCTGTTTATAATTTGTTTGTGATAAGAACAAATTTGAATACGGGATATAAAGTATTCAATTTATAGAAAAGAACTCATTTTCCAATCAAAAATAGAAACTGACACAAATTATCTGATGCTTTGTTACGATTTAATGCATGATCTACTTTTAAATAATTCTCCAAAATTTGATTAAATGGGAATTAAATTTGACAAAATGGTTCAAACAACGAATAAACTTGTTTTTTCGGAAGAAATGAGCGTTGTAAATATACAAAGCAAAAAGAAAGGAAAATTAAATCGCTTGTCTAAAAAGAACCTAAAAGCACCGTTTTTCTTTCTTTTGTTCTTGATGCGGTTTACTGTATTACTGTTCGTTTCAGTATTCTGAGACAACCCTTTTTTGACGATTCTATCTCACTAAGGGGTGATATTCGGAAGAATGTTCACATTCCCGAAATTTACACTGCAGTTGAATGTAAACATCTCCTTTCATCTTTCTTCTTACCCCCCTTTTTTTTTGAACTAAATTCATCTTCTCGGAAGCGTGAAACTGCAGAGGGTTTTAGAATCTGTTGGCAAGTAGTTGTGAAATATATTTACATATATTAATATATCTTATATATGCATTTAGCATTCATCAATCTTAGAAAAGTATTCATATATTTTTATTATGATAAAAAAGAAATATTTGCTCTGGCCAGAAGAAATATTTTCGGTAAAAAATATTCGTTGTACACTAGTAACGAATTACAATTCCATTATTTATAGATTTATTTATATGTATATTCAACTGATGCACTAACAACTAATAAACTTAAAACTGATGTGACAAATACACAAAAAACTAAAATGATTAGTGAACAGTCGCATCATAATCGGAATCAAAATGCTAATGACATTTAGATTATTTAATCATTTAATCATTTTTTCTTTTTTCTTAGCACAGAAAAACATTGGAAGTTTAATTAAAACATTTTAATGTATATTTCAAATTTTAAGCTTTAATTTAAAATTTACCTAATTTTTGTATCGAATAGTAATTTTTTAATAATAAAATCGTTTTTGATATTTGTTAGAAGTTAGATGAATATAATATATTTTGAAGACATCAGAATTATACCACCAAAACATCAACAGAAGTTAAAGGTAAAAATATATGGGAAGCTGAAAAAAAACATTAAATGAATTTCTTACACCACATTTTGTGATTTACAATTCTATTTCTTTAAACATTTTCATTAATAGTTTTGGTTGTCAACTATCCCTGAATATACAAGTTAAAATAATGAAACTCAAACAAAGTTATAAAAATTGATTTTAGAGAAAAGAAATTTAATGTATAAGATTTGATCTATAAATTAAAGCCATTACAAATTTTGCTTCTTAAGATATTATTCTAATCTTATTAATGAATTAAAATATCTTAAAACATTTTTTGGGGAGTACAAAACTATTATTTCGTCATGGAAAAATATTCTTTTAATTATTTATTATAACACCAATTGTTTTATTTATTTTAAATCAGTATTTTATTCCCCAAATGTGCTAAAAAAGTAATTTTTCTCAAATTTTGAAAGGAAAAAAAACCATAAATGTTGATCTACCGAAACACTATTAAACAGATTAAAACTAA
>JAOUZG010009005.1:0-13550 GCA_026289955.1 Argiope argentata
ATTATGTAGGTCATCTGTCAGAGGATTTTTATAGAGAGATAGGTACTTTTTTAACAGTATCAGAGGTGAGGGTGCTCTCTCTAAAATCCTTTTGTAATGAAACATTCTTGTTTCAATAGTTTCATCATATTGAAAGAGATCGAGGACGTCTTCCAGATTACTTCTCATCGTTTCAATTTCGAATTCCCTTTCTCTGATGTGATTATGAAAGTAAGAAAGTCATACCAGACTCTCCGACACGCCCATCAGCAAAGGGAATAAACCAAAAAACTGCAAAAGCAGCGCTGGCTGTAACTGTTGTTGAGTCTTAAGAGCCCTCACCAACCATGGTACAACCCTTCCTGTAGGAAGTACGTCCCGTCATTGATAAGAGGAGCCTACCCCCCTCCCCTACCCCACCTATTTTTGTACCCTTCAGGGGGGGGGCGAGATCTAACCATCATGCTGGAACCTTTTCCTTTTGATTTCGAGATGCCCCCCCTCAACGGCGGGATAAAGTTAGAAAGCCACACCAATAGAAACAACTCAAAATCACAATTTAGCATCTGATTAATCTAGTATTAATGGGGCGATATCTTCTATTGCATAATTTTAATAGTAAAGGAGGAACACTATACCATATTGTTACAAGCGGGCGACCTGCACGAAAACTCGCCAAAGATGGCGACGTTGGCGAGGAGCCTCGCGCCAGCTTGATTGGTTTGGCGAAAGGAATAGTCTAGTAGCTGCTAGATTGTGCGCGATGTTTTGAGAATTTTCACGAGATCCAGGTGCACGCGCTCTTCGTCTATATAAGGACGAATAGCCGGAGCGAGTAGTTAGTTGAGAACCAATTTAAACCTAATGACACCCATGATCTCACAACAGAGCACCTTGTAAATAATACAGTCAAAAGCTTTCAAGACTCCCTCCCCCCCCAATTTTAATGACTTCTCACCCACAAATTTTAATGAACTTAATGACTATATTAAAACTTTAAATATCAAAAAAGCATCTGGAATCGATAATATCAGCAACCAGATGATCAAAAATTTACCTAATAACTACATCTACTTTTTAGCCATTATTATTAACAATATGCTCAAGTTAGGATATTTCCCAAGCTCCTGGAAAACTGCTACAGTAATTCCAATAATTAAACCCGGTAAGGACCCAACTGATCCGACTAGCTATCACCCCATTTCGCTTCTCCCCACAATTAGTAAAATCGCCGAACACATTATTTTAGCCAGATTAAATGAACATCTTAATAATAATAATATTCTTATCCCAGAACAGTTTGGTTTCCGCCATGCCGTCTCTACCACCCACCAACTGCTCAGGGTAACTGAATTCATAGAAGAAGGCTTTTCAAATAAACAATACTCAGCAGCAGTTTTTCTCGATATACAGAAAGCTTTTGACAGAGTTTGGCTTGAAGGCCTTATTTACAAATTAATAAACTACAATATACCTCCTCACCTAATCAAAATTTTAATATCTTACCTCAGCAACAGATCCTTCAGGATTAAACTGAACAATGTTTTCTCAGTTATAAAACCGATTTTAGCTGGTGTTCCTCAAGGATCCAAGCTGGGGCCAGTTCTTTTTTCTATTTTCATAAATGACATCCCGAAACAATTCAATACCATATTATGCATGTACGCAGATGATACTGCAATACTAGCGCGCAACAACAATCCAAATTACATTACAATAGCTCTTAATAGACATATTAAATCTCTTGAGGACTGGTTCTCCAAGTGGAAAATTGTAATTAATGCGTCAAAAACTGAAGCTATTTATTTTAGTACATATAAAGCTAAGAAATTCCGCCCTCTTCAAATTAAAAATCAAAACATCCCGTGGTCTAAGGAATGTAAATATTTAGGAGTCATTTTAGACAGTAAATTAACTTGGAAGCCCCACTTTAATTACCTAACCAACAAGTTTCGAGACCTAACTCGTAAATTATATCCCTTAATCTCTCGAGACTCCAAAATGACCAGGAAAAATAAAATACTTATTTACACTGCCTATTTGCGTCCAGTAATTACATATGCTTGCCCTGTGTGGGGTTATGCGCCTAAATCCAATCTAATTCATGTCGAAAGACTCCAAACCAGATTTCTAAGAAATATCTGCAAAATGCATTGGTACATGCCAAGTAAAAACATGTACCTTGCACTAGACTATCCTCCACTTAAAAAATTTCTTAAAAAACTTGCAACTAAATTTTTTGAAGACTTGGAAAAAATCAATAATGAAGCCATCCTTAATATCCCCAGATATACCCCAAACATTAAAGTCAGAAGACCTAGAAATATTTTACTCTAATCTCACCTCATTTCCAATATTGTAATTTAACTTTTGTTTTTTAACTTTTTCTTTTTTCCATACTTAAACTCTTATTTTTGATTATTTAAATCAGCTCTAAGTCTTAAGTTCTCGCAAGGTGCATAACTCCACACCCACCACCCCTAAATAGCCAATCAAAACCTGTCCTGACTCTCGCCAACTCACCCACCCCAACTCCTCAACAACTACTACTTAAGGGCCTGCAGAACTTTTCCAGTCCACTTCGCAGACGGTCACGTATGTAGCTGAAAGCAACGTGGAAGCATTTCATCATGACTGGGGATAAGCCCCTTCCGGGGCTAGGAGCCCCAATAATCCAACCACTAGCGAGTAGTTAGTTGCTGTAGTGATTTGATCGAGTTAGTTGACAGTTTGCTCTGAAATAAAAAGCGTCTCGCTGGACTAAAGGATTTCTGAGCTGTGTTTGCGTTTGCTGTTAACGCTGTGTTATTGAGCTAGCTGTGATTAAATGTTGCTGTGCTATACGATAGCTGTTTTGTAATCGGTTTTTATCGTGCGTAAGACTTGAATTTACGCTGTAATTGACTGTTGACTGCTGAATTGTACTTATCTAAAATTTTTACTTTATCAATTATCCTGTAAATAACTGTAAATAGCTGTAAATAAATTTGTTTGTGCTGTCCTCATACAAAGTCCATTCAATACGAACCCGCTACGCTAAAAACGTAACAACTGGTGTCAGAAGTGGGATTGAATGGTGAAAACTAGAGCGATGGAGGAAGCGGATAAAGCAAAATTTGAATAGCTTTTTCCTTTCATTAAAGAAATGAAAGAAGGGATAGAAGAAGGGCAAGAGAAGATGGAGAAAAAGATAGAACAGAAGATAGACCAAGGCCAAGCTAATATCGTTGAAGCAATCAATTCCAAAATAGATGCTTTAGCGGAAAAGGTTCAAGAGAACGACACAAAGATTCACAATATTCAGCAGAGTTGTGAACAGAATGGGGAAAATCTCCGTAGAGTTGAAGAGAAATTTGATGAAAGATTTAACACCTTTGAGCAAGAAATTGAGAGGAAAGTCGAGGAAAAATTGAAGAGAATGGAAGGTGCACAGATAAAAGCTGAAAACCAATCTCCGAATGTTCGAGAGTCTGAAATAGCTCAATCTGTGCCTGTTATTCCTAAATCAAACATAAAAGTGTCCACCTACGACGGAAAAACATATTGGCAAGTCTACAAGACTCAATTCTCCATCGTCGCAGAAGCCAATGGTTGGGATCCAGTAACGAAGGCTCGTCAACTGGCTGCATCACTACGGGCTGAAGCTGCCGATATTTTGAGAACCATTCCCGAATATCAACATCTAGAATTTGAAGCTCTTTCAAACGCTCTGGAGTTGCGCTTCGGAGAAAAATGCCTCAAGGACTATAGCCGTCTTCAATTAAAGACTCGGCAACAAAGATCAAATGAAAGCCTGCAAGAGCTTGCAGCAGATGTAGAGAGACTCTCACATCTTGCCTTCTCCGACTGTCCAGCCGAAGTACGGGAAACACTGGCCCTGCAGTATTTCATAGACGGTGTGAGGGATCCAGAGATACAAAAGTCCCTGCGAATGGCTGAATTGAAGGACTTGAAATCCGCTTTGGTTTACTCAATGAAATTTGAAGCAGCTCAGCAAGCTTCACGGAGGGATCGCCACTCAGTAAGAGGTGCTACGGTTCAAGATGCATCAGACTCTTCAATGCAAAATCTAACTGAAATGATGAAAACAATTTGCCAGTTTATCCGGAAAGGAGATGAAAGGCCCAACAAACAAGGCCAGAGAACTGTGAAATGTTGGAAATGCGGCGACGAGGGCCATGTTCAAAGGAATTGTTCAGCCCGCTTAGATAAACGGGCTAAAGACCCTTCTCAAAACAACCAGGAAAACTAGAATTTGGCGGTCTCGCGGGGCGGAGGTTGCCAGATGAAGAAAAGCCCCATTTTGGAGTTTTACAAATATCTTCCAGAGATGGCGGTGAAAATGGTTTATTCGTCGAAGCCTTCATTAACGGAGCTCCCTGCCGAATGATCGTTGACACAGGAGCAAAACGTAACCATTATGCGAAGAGATGTTGCAGAACAACTCGGAAGGAAAATTCTCTGGACACCGCCCTGCGTCACCCTCCAAACGGTCACTGGTGACAAAATCCCGATTATTGGAAAAATGAATATTGTGATAAGATTTGGAAATGCTACTTATGACCATGCTGTTTATGTAGCGGAAATTACAGATGATTTTATACTTGGACTGGACTTTCTGAAGAAATATGATTTTGTAATTGACTTTAAAAATAACTCCCTGCACTCCTCATCAGAAGACGTGATTCTATTCCATTTAGGTTCTGGGGGAGTAAATACATGCCATCAGATTGTTGCTTCAACAGACTTTGTCATCCCAGCTAGAAGAGAAATAATTTTAGAGGGATCTACTGGCGAAACGGAGAATTTCCGGCTTGGTGTTGTTGAATTTTCCAGCGCCGGAGTCTTCCAAGTGGAACGATGTGGCCTCCAGTCTTGTAGATCTTTCGAAAAAGAATGTACCCGTCAGGGTTATCAATGTTAGTTATAGATCAAAATTAATTAAGAAGGGTGAAGTTCTAGCTAAATGCTCTCCAGTTACCTGTATCGAGAAGAGTTCCAACTTAACATCAAAGGAACCTTCCGGCCGTTTGAGCCTGGAATTACTTAAAGTCACTGAATTGGAGGAAGAGCAAAGAGTCACTGCAGGAAGAGTTATTGATGACTTTAAAGACTTATTCTCCCAAACATCTGACGATGTTGGTAGAACAAAGTTAGCGCAACACCGAATCAATACTGGAAATCATCCTCCTATACGACAGAACGCTAGAAGATTGCCATTTGCCAAAGTGGAAGAGGTGAAAGATTTGTTAAATGACATGCAAAAAAAGGACGTCATTGAACCTTCGACTAGTCCTTGGGCCTCTCCCATCGTTTTGGTCCGAAAGAAAGATGGTTCTACAAGATTCTGTGTAGATTACCGGCGATTGAATGACATCACGAAGAAAGATTCGTACCCTCTTCCCCGAATCGATGATACACTAGATACACTCTCCGGTAACGAGTGGTTTTCCACTCTCGATCTGAAGAGTGGATACTAGCAAGTGGAGATTCATCCTGACGATCGTGAGAAAACAGCGTTCACAACTGGAGGACATGGACTGTGGCAATTTAAGGTCATGCCTTTTGGCCTTTGTAATGCGCCAGCAACTTTTGAACGTCTAATGGAGACCGTTTTAAAAGGACTTACTCCAGAAGCTTGCCTCGTTTATCTTGATGACATCATCATAGTCGGACGGAATTTTGAAGAACATCTTTGTAATTTAAGAAAGGTTCTTGATAAATTAAAAGATGCCAACTTGAAGTTGAATCCATCTAAATGTCGTTTGTTCCGTCATGAGGTAAGCTACCTTGGACATATAATTTCTGCAGTGGGCGTCCAAACAGACCCACAAAAAGTGTCAGCAGTTAGAGACTGGCGCCGCCCTGAAAATGTGCATGAACTTAGAAGCTTCTTGGGACTCTGCACATATTACAGGAGATTTGTTAAGGGGTTTTCTCTGATCGCTAGACCACTACACAGGCTAACTGAAAATAAACAAAAATTCTTGTGGTCGGATGATTGCGAAAAGGCATTTAACGACTTGAAAGGAGCCTTGACATCGGCTCTCATCCTGTCCTATCCTGATCCTGAAAAACAATTCATCCTGGATACAGATGCAAGTAATGAGAGCGTTGGAGCAGTATTATCTCAAGAAATCGACGGCCACGAACGTGTCATCTCATATTGGAGCAAGTTTCTTTCGAAACCGGAACGAAATTATTGTGTCACCAGGAAAGAATTGCTCGCTATTGTGAAGGCCGTGGAGAATTTCCATAGTTACCTTTATGGAAGAAAATTTCTGCTTCGAACCGACCATGCATCTCTGACTTGGCTTTTAAATTTCAAGAATCCGGAGGGTCAGATAGCCAGATGGATACAGAAACTTCAGGAATACGACTTTGAAATTAAACATAGGAAAGGGTCGTTGCATGGAAATGCAGATGCCTTATCAAGAAATCCCTGCTCCGAGGGTTGTCGCTACTGCTCCTCTGTTGAAGAGAAATATGGGACTGTTACACCAATTGTACGCCAAATCGCAGGAGCCGTCCAACCTCAATCTGATCCATGGAGTGATGAAGAGGTTCGTAAAGAACAAATAAATGATCCTGACATTAAACCGATTATAGAATTCATGCAATCAAACAATTCAAGACCTGAATGGCAGGACATTTCAAGCCTCAGTACTGGAACTAAACGTTATTGGGCTCTCTGGAATTCACTCGAAATTAGAAACGGCATCTTGTATAGAAAATGGGAGTCCGAAAATGGGAAGTCAATTAAGTGGCAACTTGTACTTCCCCGATCAAGGATAAACCAAGTTCTGAAGGAGTTACACAGCAGCCCTGCAGGTGGCCATTTCGGAGTCATGAAGACAATTCATAAAGTCCGGGAGCGTTTCTATTGGAACAACTTGAAAGATGATGTTCAAGAATGGTGCAGAACATGTGATGACTGTAACGCCCGTAAAGGACCAAAAACACGCAGTCGTGGTAAGTTACAGCGGTATAATGTAGGTGCACCATTTGAGAGAATCGCCTTTGACATCTTGGGACCTCTTCCTCGGACGGACAATGGAAATAGAAACATCTTAGTTATTATGGATTATTTCACGAAGTGGCCAGAGGCTTATCCAATTCCCGATCAAGAGGCGACTACTGTAGCAGAAGTCTTACTTCAGAACTGGATTTCCATATTTGGAACACCTCTTCAGCTTCACTCCGATCAAGGGAGGAATTTTACTTCTGCTGTATGCCAAGGACTCTGCAAACTCCTTCGAATCGACAAAACCCAGACAACACCTCTTCATCCCCAATCAGACGGCATGGTAGAAAGGTTCAATCGTACTATTCTAAATAACCTCTCTCTGTTCGTTTCGAAAAACCAACAAGATTGGGATCAGAAACTACCCTTGTTCCTGCTTGCTTATAGAAGCGCGGTTCACGAAACGACTGGCTTCACACCATCCAAGATGCTCTTTGGACGGGAACTCCGACTGCCCTGTGATCTTCTGTTCGGGTGTCCGCCGGATACGCCTTCTTCGCCTGTGGATTATGTTCAAGACCTCCAGGCCCGTTTAGAAGACGTACACAGATTTGCCCGAGATCGGATCAACATAGCGACGGAGAAGATGAAGACCAGGTACGACACTAAAGCCACCGGACATGAATTCAAGGAAGGTGACAAGGTATGGTTCTGGAACCCGATTCTACGAAAGGCACTCTCTCCGAAACTGCAGTCTTCCTGGGAAGGCCCTTATACAATCCTGAAAAGACTGAATGACGTCGTGGTTCGAATAAGGAAGTCACCGAACTCAAAACCAAGAGTAGTACATTACGACCGGCTAGCCCCTTATTATGGTAACTTGTCAAATAGTTGAAACCATGGTTTCCTCATTTATGTAAATATGACCTGTATATTTGTAAATAGTGTTCTTTATGTTAATTCTTTTTCAATGATTATGTCTGTAATTTTGTGTGTATGGTATTTTTACTTTTGAGTGTCCTCTGCTCAGGGTCTGTACTGCCCGGGACGTGCAGTCCTTGAGGAGGGGGCAATGTTACAAGAGGGCGAGCGGCACGAAAACTCGCCAAAGATGGCGACGTTGGCGAGGAGCCTCGCGCCAGCTTGATTGGTTTGGCGAAAGGAATAGTCTAGTAGCTGCTAGCTTGTGCGCGATGTTTTGAGAATTTTCACGAGATCCAGGTGCACGCGCTCTTCGTCTATATAAGGACGAATAGCCGGAGCGAGTAGTTAGTTGCTATAGTGATTTGATCGAGTTAGTTGAGAGTTTGCTCTGAAATAAAAAGCTTCTCGCTGGACTAAAGGATTTCTGAGCTGTGTTTGCGTTTGCTGTTAACGCTGTGTTATTGAGCTCGCTGTGATTAACTGTTGCTGTGCTATACGATAGCTGTTTTGTAGTCGGTTTTTATCATGCGTAAGACTTGAATTTACGCTGTAATTGACTGCTGACTGCTGAATTGTACTTATCTAAAATTTTTACTTTATCAATTATCCTGTAAATAACTGTAAATAGCTGTAAATAAATTTGTTTGTGCTGTCCTCATACAAAGTCCATTCAATCCGAACCCGCTACGCTAAAAACGTAACAATATGTATTCATTCTTTATTTTCAGCATCAAAAGAAGTAAGTTTTGCTCTGAATATCCAGATTTGTGCCAAACCCCAGAAAACGTTACGAGAGTTTGTAGGATGAACCCTTCTCTGTGCAAGGCTGATCCATCGAATATCGTAGTTTGTATTTTTTTTATTTATTTATTTTTGCTCTGAATACTTCTTTTTGATGAATTATTTATTGTATAAATGCATTTAAAATGAGCCTTGAGCAGGTGTTTTATAAAGGACTCGAACAATGTTTTATCTAAAATTCTAGATTAATTACGGAGCCTTTAATACAAATATTTAATCAAATTACAAATCAAAACAGCATATAGGAGATAAACTAATAAGTTAAACATCATATTTTTATAAGTTAGATAAAGTAAGTTAATTCCAATTCGACCGTCATTATTATCGATTAAAGAAATTACCTGCATTTTGAGAGGTAACATTTTTCTTTGCGCGATATGGAAGAACTGTACTAATTTAACATGAAATGTTAAATTTCTACATTGCTTAACATTTGCCTTTATCTCTAAAATCTGTAATATACCATTGCGACAATCTAAAACCAGTACGGATGATCAGCCTTCTTGCTTGATAAAAATCAGAGAGTTGAGTCGAACCGGTGCTGATTTGGTTCTATGTGTGTGACTGTGCAGAATTCTTGTAGAAATAATCATTTCTTTGAGGGATATAGATTTTATATAAACTGAAGTGGTATCAATAAATCTTTGTCAATACGCCTTATTTGTAAAAACCAGGAGAAACTTTTTTTTTCATTTTTATAAAGGTATTTCAGTCACAGCTTTTCATTGTTTAATGTGCCATCCCAAACCATAACAGAATTTCTACTCTGAAAACACTTGGCAGTTCAAAGTTTTTAAGAAATACCTTCGAGTTAGCTGAATATACAACATCAGTCAACAGAACAATCAGAAGAAAATTGAATTTCATCATAAAATATTGTTTCGTCATAACCTTTGCTACAGCACCACTTCAGGAATTTCTTGTATTTATATGTTTCTTATATCTTGTATTATTCTCTTATCATTCTTTGTATTTATTTATTTATTTGGACGTTTTTTTTTTGCTTATTGGTGGGAAAATATAACTCTTCTTTTGTGATGAATAATTTCATGGCTTTCGTAAACTTGACATTTTCTTTTATTATTGAATATTTTGTATCTCATCCCAATTTTTTAAAAATGTATCATATATTATTTTATAGGAAACGATTTGGGGCAATCACGCCTAGAGTGACCACAAAAGTTGTTAATATGTAATAACGTTTTATATTTCGATTAATAACCATTTGATTTACAGCCAAACATTTTTTAATCAGAAATTCTCCGTTTAAATTTTCTTTTAACCTTCATTAAAATGGTTTTAATTATCGGCTATGTATTTTAAAAAATCTCCTTCAATAATTACATGTTGTTAACTCAGAAATGCTAAATATCATTATTTAAATAATGTAAAAAAAATTCTTAAGAAATCTTTAACCATCTGAATGTAATTCTTATTTTCGGTAAAAATTAGAACCAATATGTAATTGGCAAAAGACTGGAATTTTTACTGTTATTATTATCCTTTATATCTTCAATTACTGTTCAAAATGAGTTTCAACTTCAGCTTAAAAGTTTCTTTGGAAATGACTTTGTGCACAAAAAATTCTGTTAGATTGAATCATATATCTACAAATGCATCTGCCTTTGACGATCAGTTGGGGTTTTCCAAATTAAGTTAAAGTTAAACTGATAATATGGAAAGCATTAAAAATTGGACTTGTAATATGATAAAACGGAAAACCTGTATTCAAATGAATTAATCTGTTTCAAAATAGTGAGCGATTCAATATTAAAAGATTTATTCGATTGATCATCAATGAAATTCGGCAGAAGAACACGTTATCGTCCTTTCGGAGGGAGTTATTAGAAATTACATTAAGAAACATTTTGACACTGGAATCAAGAATTTCATTTTTATATCTTTCAACACCCACAGTTACATTAATTAAAAAGTATGATTATTAAGGAAATTAGTTGATTTTATCCTCGCTGGCTACCCATCCCCACATTTTTTTGTATTGCTGCCTTTCATAGATATTTTCAGGCGTTTTGTGCATGTTTGTTCCTTCCATGTTGTATCACTTCTTAAACCACTCACCAAAGAAAACGAGACCCCTTAATAAAGATAATTATGCAGCAATCCGTGATGCCCTGATCTTTCTCTTCATTTTTTTTCGAATTTTTCAGATTTCATAAGCAATTTAGTGGGGACATTCCATATTAATCATGCATATGTAAATAATTAGTCTACCCATGTGTGGGAAGTAATTCTATGGCATTTATGTTGATGTGATGGAATTCAGGAAAATGTTCAAAGGATATCTGAATAATTGATTTTCTATACCTACAGCAGACGCCTCTCGGTTTTCTATTACTTTCTATAATATTCTCCCCGTTATCATTTTAGAAGTTGATTTTGATTTGTTTTTACCTGATCAGGTGCATACTTCAAAAAGATTTCCACAATCATGACGTGATACTATATGTAGCATTTATAGACATGAATCAGTGCATGCTTTGTTCCCATTTACCAATACACGTGTAATTCTCACAATCCATCAAATATCTTTCCGATGGTACGCGTTTTTTACAAAAGGAAATTTTATCCAATAGCTTTGTAATTGATAAGAATAAAACAGGAAGGATTCCTTTCACTCCTTCGATGATGTTTAAAAGTTAAACATGAGAATTTTATATATTAAGAAAAATTAATCACTTTGGGACTTGTACAATAATGCTAATCATGAATTACTAGCCAAATGCTTTCCTCATCATATTACATATAAATTGGATATGATTTGAGTTTATATATCGAACAAAAAGCTTGTTACTTTATTTTTTAGCAATATTCTGAAATATATAAATGGTCAAACAACAACAAAAATGCAAATTCGTCAAAGAAATCGGGAGTATAAAATATTGTATCAAAACGTTTAGGTATGAATTCAACTAAATATCCTTTCGTTTTTCCCCCTTTCACTTCGTTTAAAATTCGTTAGTTAACATTAATATTAAAAAGAATATTCCCCGCTTGAAACAGTTTTTTAATTAGAAAATTAAATGAAATTGTGAATAAAGGAAAGGAATTTGATATTTTACATATTTAAATTTTAAGAAATCCTGCACGTTGATATTTTTTGCTTTGAATCATGATTTATAAATGAAATTCAGAGTCGAAAGCAGCGTTTTTTTATGATTATGGTACGTATACAATGTCATTACGCGTAATAGGATTAAGGATGTTGGGCTGCAATCATATTATTCAAAATGGCATTGGACGCAATTGCTTCTATAGAGAGGATGGAAGCCATAGAAATCCTAGGAACTATTGGATGTTCATTATAGAATGTACAATAGATCCTATTGCCACAGCTGAATAACGTAACTTCGACAATCATCTACATTTTATCGATTCATCCTAGAATAGAAAATAAGTAATGGCCGAGATATACCCATCATGAGTGGACCGCGGTGGAGTGATGGTGAGGTCTTGAATTCGAAACCAGAGGGTTTCATGCTCGAAATACGATTTTAGCCAAGAACTGCCGTGTAAGTGGGGTCTGGTGTACAGTAAATCCGTCAGTGACAAACGCCCTCCCACTGGTGTGGAACAGAAGGTTGAAGAGGAGGTGCCAGCTTCGGTGTCATCCTTTTCATCTGAGAATGGTTCAAAATTTCAAGGACAGTCATAAAAAAGTCCTATTGTTGCTTTAAAACTGGATGTTAATATAACTTAACCAAACTATAGCTATAGTTATTAATGTTATCTCAGCTAAATATTTCTTTAAAGTTTTTTTGTTTGACTGATTATTTATTTATAACAACATGAAAAAAATGCTTAATTTTCTTCGACTTAGTTTTAAAAATTAAAACTACAGAAGCTGCATTAATTATTTAATGTTCACTTACAGATTCCCAAACTCGGGCGTCTAGCGAACAACTCGGTACGGGAAGTTTTGGCTGCCATTAACGAGATATATCTCAAAGGCAATGTCACGAAGGAGTTTTGGGAAGAGTGGGCTTGGAGCATCGAAACACGAAGGTAAATTTGCACATTCTGTGATTGAAATCTACGAAAGGCTATTTGAATTGAAAGTTTTGGTATGGAGACTTTTCTCGTAACTAAATAGTTAATTTAATACAAATTAAATCAACGCTGGCGAAAGTTTCGCACGTTCAACCTTCAAATTCTGTCTTTTAAAAATACTTTTGTTCTTTAATCGTATTGCTGAAATCAAATACTGGTGGAAGTGTAGGTGTAGATGTAGTTGTTGGTAAATTCCGTTGAAGTATTTTACTTTGAAAATGTTGTGCATATAGCTAGAGTGGTGCATCTATAGTGAAGAGAATGTGATGATTTTATTGAGTTAGATTACAATGCGCTAAACCGCTAAATAAAGAAGTCTTTAACATAATTGATAAAATAAAAGATAAAAAAGAGATGTTGTTAAAATGCTAGTGTTTTTTTAGAGATATTTGTGATTAAAATTATGAACTTTCTGTTTTTGGCAGTTATAGTTCAACTTTTCCCATTTTTCCTTTCTATGTTTGATGTATCGACATGGCAGAATTAATTACAAATTCTTCTGTTTCATCCGAACTGGAAACAAAGAAATGCCGGTATGTCTGATAACTGAAAGTGGCGATGTCTGTGGGTCTGGTTGATGGTTGTGGAGAGCTGCACTAGGTGTGGGCTGGTGATGTTAACGACTTCTGAACAAGTAAGCAGTCAATAAATTTCGGTTTGAAAGAGCCGGTACCGACTTTTGGAAAAGTTAACCTGCAATTTTGTGTTGAGTGGAAGGTTTTACAACATTTGATCGTTGCATTTCGAATGGTTTTGGATCAATCGTGATCGAAACTAAAGATATATAGGCAAACTATGCGATCTTTAGTTTTTA
>JAOUZG010009006.1:11035-23460 GCA_026289955.1 Argiope argentata
TCGTTAAATTCATTAATTGAATAAATTCAATTAAAATTCTTTATATTCTGCACAAGACAATTGATAAAATTTCGGCTCCAAATTTGTCATTCTGACAGCGGTTAATCTTTTGTACCTTGCATTTGACTAGTGTCAAAACAAAAAGGCGAATATAATCTTATGAAATAATGTATTTAATTTTATTCAAAATGTAATATTCGAAGCCGAATGTCGGTTTTGAGACTTATAGCATTATTAAAATTTTTTTTCTTTGACGTTTTTAATGTTCACACTTAAATTTGGAATCTGGATATTCTAGAGCTTTATACAATTTATAAAATATGGACACAAGATCAACCTAAAGAGATTTGGAATTTGTAAATTGCAATCAAAATTTCCAAAGCTTTTGTTAACATATTTAAGTTGATTTCGGATCAGAACCGAATGATATTTTGTGGAATTTTAAATGTAATAACAGATGTCCGACAATTCCGGATTTCGTCAAGCAGTGGAAATTGATTTGTATTAGTTAAAAAGCACTACTAATATACACAATATTACTCGTTTAATGAAGCTGTCCATGAAAAATCAACCTCTATGCATGCAATTGGGTGTCCAAGATGCGCGTCGCATGAAGCTTTTATTTCTGCACTTAAGTGAAAGTAATTGAAATTCAAAAGTTACAAAATCCATATTTTAAGTCCCTTGTTTCTTCTAGGAATTAAAATGGTTGCCGGTTCGGGATAATCAATATCTATATCATTAGGAACTTAAACAGTAATATGAGCAGAAAATTGAAAGGCCAAATATACAAATAAAAATAAATTTAAAATCCAGAAAAAAAATTTATAAGGCAAGACAACCCAACTCCTACAAATTATTTCAAACTTCAAGGAAATTTCTTTATGCTATCACATTGTGATTTGATAAAACATAACATAAATTACCGAGATTTTCTACATGTAATGAGCATAATTTTAATATATAAAGTGGTTAGTAAAATTAGTTTAATTTTCACTAGTATTTTTAGTTCAATTGTTTTTCTTATATTAATGGGGAAAATTCGATTAGAGAATCAGTTTTGTGAAGTTTCTGAAACGGCAGGGGCGAAACGGATATCACTCTTAAGCAATTATTCATCCATTTGCTTAAAAGTCACTCAAAAATTTAAGTCTAAATTTTAAATGTCTAAATCGCCAATTTGGAAAAATGGAAGCTTGGTGTACATTGAAACCTTTATTTGTTCAAAATTTTATTGAGCATTTACATAATCAATTATACTTAATAATATCTCAATTTGTACCTTCAGAAATTTAAAATACTTCGATATTTCATGGAAAATCTGTTTTAACCCTATCAAAGTCAGCGATCAGAGAATTTTCCCATACATGATACATAAATTGTCCCTTCTAATTAAATAACTGAACGCAATCAATAAATTCTCACTCTGAAGATAAATAAATTTTATATTTAGTGATCTGAAATATGCAGAGTCAAAGAGTAGCCATTTTTTTTAATCCTATGAATTGATACTGAATTCAACGAAGAAAGCACTAGGATTAACTCCTGAAAGTGTAAATACGTTGGAAAATCCGATTTGAATAGGAAATCTCTACATGAAGTTGTACTGGGAATTGAATGAAGAACGCTTTGAATAAAGTTGAAATTTATATTTAAAAGATGAACAGGTCATTATACAAAAAGTCAAAAATTAGGAACTACTTGTTTCTACACCAAAATTAAAAGGGGGTTTCGACTTTTTATTGAGATTAATTCGACCTCCTTTTAATAAATTTTGTTTGAGAACTATTTGTTTACTAATCCAGATATCTTTACTTTGCCAAGTTGATCACTATTTGATATTTATGTTTGAAAGAAAACTGCTTTACTATCTTAAAAACCTTTCGAACTATTTATCTTAAATAAGAAATAAAGTTAAAACTGAAGCTTAATTTCCGAATCAACTGGGAAAAAATATTCCTGATCTTCAAATATTCTACAAGATCAGCCTCTGAGCAGCAAGGGCACCGTAATTATGCGATCATTCGTGGATCGCCCAATGCAATCGAAGGGAGTCCTGATGAAAATATCTGCCTTTAATTGCTGAGTGTGGTATGATGAGGTGATGCAGATGATGTTTTTTTATAAAACCAGAGAGAATCTTGCTTTGAATATTCCTTCAGCATATTAGAATAAAGGCTCTGTTAACTGCGGAATGAACCGATTCAGTTGAAGGGTATGATTCAGATGTCACTGCTGAGAAATGATCTGCAAGAAAATTTGCAATCAACGCTGGCTCAGCTTCATTATAAACAGATATTGACGTTTGAAAAAAAACTAGTATTATTTTAATATAATATTTTCAAATAAATGTAACATTTGTCTTCATAGACGAATCGAATATACGAAAATATACAAGATATTCCATAAACTGAAATACAATTACTTCTAAACAAAAACATTTGCATTTTAAAGCTGAAAAACAATTCACTTTCTATTACTTTACATAGCATACTCTTTCTTGGAATTAGGTAAGTGCAATAAATGATGAATTTTAATTTACCGACATTGAAATATTATATTATTGCAAAACGCTTCATTTGAAGATAGACCAATTCTGTACTGTGATCAGTAGAGAAATATTGATGCCTGATATGGCACATCTTTCTACAAATGAAAGAGCAAGAAAAGTTATAGATGTTAAAAATACAATTATTACTAATAATAATCATGGTATTCTGTTACAAAAAATTTTCCTACGAATAAAAGAAAATATCTTTAACTAGGCCATTACACAAGGTTTTTAAAATGTTTCTGAAATTTCTTCTTAAATCCAAGCTATAAAATTCAAAAACATCCTTTTGTTCTATATTACAACGTCTTAATATTATGCTGGTAAACTATCAGTTTCAAGATGTAATCCATATATTATCTACATAATTCAATGTCATTTGCACAGAATTAGACTTCCAAATTGAGAACATAAGGGTCAGCATAGGAGTATGCCACCACCATGAAAGAAAATTACGGAGTTTTTAATCATTGAAAAAAAATTGAGGAATTTATGATTTTAAAGGTCTTGTTAATAATTTGAGAATATAATGCATCACTTCTTCAGGAATTCAAAAAAAATTTCTTCCATGATCTTTTAGCCCTTTTTTAACTTTAATAATTTTTAAATTTATAATTACGCTATCGCCACAATGTTGCATTTTTACATCAAAAACAATGCATTCTATTCAAATCAATTACAATTATTAATGTTTTAACAATATTCAAAAATTAAATTTTGGATAAAAATTACAAATGCTAATAATTTTAGAATTTACTTGAAATTGAAAAATGCAAACTAAAGTGAAATTGCGCAAGAATTCATACGACAGATTCATAAGTAAATAAAATAAGATAGAAAATAGAAATTTAAAAAAGTGAAAATTTAATAAGTAGTCTAATGTAAATTAAATTTCCATTTTCATAAATTCAAGTCTTCCGACATCGAAAAAATATTAATGCCAAACTGCACGATATACAATGTTTCTCAATAATTTTTTTCTTTATAATTTCGACAAATTGTGTTTACCGTAGAAAATGAATCGACTCCAATAGATGCACAAGTCTGACTTTACGGATTCAAGTTTCTTGAAATGTTAACTGAGAAGTAAACAATTAAGATAAATGAAACGACCGAGAAATTCTTATAGAACTCTATTCAGTAGTTTTTTGCATATGCTACATTATTGAAACATTAAATGCATTATGAATTCCTATGAATTAGATTTAACAAAATAATCAAATCGTAAATTGGGTGATTGGTTAATTTTGAATCCTTTTCTAAAATAACTGAAGGAAAACTTTCATGCTAGATCTTTTTCTCAAATGTCAAAATGTGTTATTAATCAAAGCATTTAATATAGTTCAATGAAGGTTATACCAGTTCTAGTCAAGCAATTCAAACTGCCTTTATATTTAAATATTTAAAAAGTAATCGGGTTTAAATGTAGAAAATCGCAAACAAAACACCAAGACTGGTGCACATTTATGTAACAGAAGCAATGCTTCAACAACTCGAATGCAAAATTAGAAGAGATCTCTTTGAAAAACATGTACCAAAGATTTTATTGTTTGATATAATAGCTTATATCCATTTTTCCAATACTTCATTGTGAATGATATATAGATACACGTAAATTTGATACGAATTAAAATTTGTAAATATTCATTATAAAACTCGTAATGCAATAGATTTTCTGATACACATTGCATTCATTGAATTTTCCTCTAAGATAATACAGTTGCCATTACTGGGTATACTGCTATAATTCAAGTCAAAATACTATAATAGAATACGAATTAAGATGGTTGTTTCTCGAAATACTTCCAATCAAGGAAAAATCTTACTATTATGCGTTTTGAAACTGGGATTGCACAAACATATCAAAGCGAATAGAAAAACTAGCATCTCTTAACACAAGAACAATTTTTTGTCGATCTGTATTGCACGAAAAGATTATTCGAACATGTTGGTTTAAGTTATATTTTTAAGGTTTCCAAGTAGTCCGTTATTTGCAGATAGAAATACCTACCATTACAGTTGTCTAAGTATCTAAGTGAAGAAAATAAATTCAGGATGCCCGAGTCCCCATGCGAGGCATTTGAAACCCTGAAGGTATTTACTAATATCAAAATTGGAATTTTTAGATTGCCTTTAACATTGAAAGACAAGTATTTGGTTAAACGGCAAACAACGAAGTCCTATTATGCACTTTCTCATTTAATTTTGTTTGGAATTTTAATAAATCAATCCTTTTCAAAAGGATTTTGATTTAGAGTAGAAGTTAGAAATTCCAATAAAACTTTAATTATGACTTATGAATATTTTATTCACTTTTCATAAACTTCAAAAACCTATTGCTGTGTAAAAAAAAATTAAAAGTTTTGTCATTCAATGAGAATTTTATTCCTGCAGGAAATGATACAAGCAGAATCTTACAATCTAGTAATATTTACAAAATTACCAGAAATATGTTAAGATTTTTAAAATTTTTTATATGAATAAAAAAATTCCCTATATGGAATAAAAGTCCAAAAAAGGTATTACTTCAATACGATACTTTTTCCCACTTCTTAAAGATAAGTTATATATCAAAATATTTTTGACCTATTCATTAAATCTAATATTTATGTGCTTTAAAATAAATGAAATCCCCTAAAAGCTTATGAAAACCCCGATTTTCACATATAAAATTGACCTTTTCATTTGTCAAAGTATTGAAGTCATTTATTTAGAATTGGTCCGAAAAAAGAAAAATTTATTGTAAACTAATATTTTCCGAGAAGAAAATAATTCTAAACTTCATTAACTAAATCTTAATTCATTGAGAAGCTTAATGCGAAATTAAAACCAAAATAAACTTAACCATTATAATCCTAGATACCATTGCGTGAAATAAAATTGTTTATCACTGCATAATGACTCAACCACGTTAAAAGAAACCACTAAATTTTAATACTTGCGTATCTCTGTTGAAGAAAATTAATGCAATCAATGTGACCATTCTAAAAGAAATCGTCCTGCAAAGAACTACAAAAAGAAGAGTAATGATTCACGACAGGTTTAATAACGTAATAAGGATATAGCTATTTTGCATAAATCATTCTCTTCTTTTAAAGATGACATCTTAAATGTTAGTTATTCAGCAAGTATGAGGTTAAAAATAATCAAAAAATGTTTATCAAAATTCGAGCCCGGAAGAGGAATTTACAAGAAAAATAACGTGTTAAGTAGACAATTAATGCGATAAATATAAAAATTATTTTGTCCGCTATCGTATAAATAAAGGAAAAAAGCAAAATATAGATGGTCCGTCATCATTTCAGCAAATATGATGAGTACTTTAGATACTATCTACTGGAATTTCATGTTAAGGGTGAAAAGTAACGGTCCAAAATCATAAGTGCTAGTGGAAAAGGAATGAAAGTGTTTGTTTTGAATCCAGGATGAAATATTCCAAACGATGGCGTCAGAAATTCTAGGAAGAGGCAGTTACGTAGTTCCGAATTTAATTGATTTGAATGTAATTTATGTTTGGCGTACAACAAACAGAACATAAAAAGGAAAAATAATTTAATCAAAAAACATCAAAGAACGGTTCAAATTACATCTATCTATCTGTGAACATGGTAAATCAAAAGAACTTTGAGTTAAAAGAATGAAATTTGGCATGCGATATTTTCATTAAATAAGGAGATTTCTATATAGTTTTCAAAGAAGTCCATTCAAAGGGGGGTTTGCATGGGTGACCAAATACAATAGTACACGAATACAATAGTACACAAAACGGAGGGGGATAAATTTTTCTAACACAGATTTAGAATCTATTGTGTAAATCGATATTGGAAGCGAATCTATAAATTATTTAAAACTGGGAAAAAAATCTATAAAACAATTAGCCGTCTTCGATATACTTTTACATGCATGTGAAAACAATAGTTCAAGAATCTAATGACTCATCTAAAGTAAATTTCGTTTTCTATCTTGCTTCTACACTTGTTGCCCCGAGTCCTATTTGATTTCAATTAATCGAAAAAATACTTAATTGCGTTGATAAGAACACTAACAGGGCCTGTGGATTTTCTAGGATTGATTTTCATTATTGCAGGTATCCTGGCACAGAGGTAGCAAGTCTCCCTCTTGATCTGGGTATCCCGGGCTCGTGTCCCGGTTAAGGCATGGTTCTTCTTTTGTGTACTAATGAATATCCCCCCCTTAAAAAAAGGGCTGAGGAAGCGACTGTGATAAGTGAGTAGCAAAGTCGTACTCTTATCCCTAGCTGGCATTACTTTAAATACAAGAAACCCTCATACGGCTTAAAATCGCTGATGGCTGTCAACGCGCTTGTCTATGGCAAGTGCCGTTAACAGCGACAACAGTAGTAACAACAATTTTGACTATAATTCAGAGGACATACTTTGATTTGAAAGGTTTTATTTTTCCGTACCGTTGAATTTGGAGCTGTAGAAACTGCTATGTGTATGCATTTTTTATTTATGCATGAGCATCTAAACTTGAAATTTTTATCCGGATGCTATCAAGAAGCTTCTAAAATCTTTTTACAAGTAGTCTTTTTCCAATTAAAAATCCTTCTTATCCAATCATCAGTTCTCAAGCATCCTCCAACCACACTGAATAAAAAAATACCTACCCATAAGTGAATACAAAATAATAATAACTAGTGCTCCAAAATCTTTTGGTATATTAACCAATAAAGGAGTCATCTCCCTTTTCTCTTTTTGACCGTATATAAGCAATATGGATCTTTTAGCAAGATGAAGCAAGATAACATCTTTTTATTTTCAGAGTTTTCCAAAAAAAATAGTTTGGACTTAGAAATAGGAAGGGGGAACCAAGCATAGATTTTAGATAATTTTTTTTAAAAAAATAAATTTTGGATTTAGTATTAAATAAAAATTTTGGCTACAAGATCGGAACACCAAGTTTCATTTACCTAAAACATTGGGGTTGCGAATTAACACGTTAATATGCCCTAGCACATGGTTCTACATTTGCTTGAACTCTGAAGGCTTTAATCCACAATTTGATCAAAATCAACCCATAAGACGCTAAATTTGAGTACCAGATTTTATCTTTTAGCTTTTTACGCATTGTAACAATCGTGCTTTCTTTTCTTGAATATATATATATACATAGAAAATTCCTGTGAACTGGTTTCATTCGAAATTATGCAGAAATATACAAATTGAGATCAAACATTGCTTACCGAATTTCATCCATCTAGCTCAAAACATGTTTTTATTGTCACATCCATACACAGGTAGATAAACATAGTTTCAAAAATGTGTCTTTCCACATGAAGGATCTGTGAAACCTGAAGATTTGTTAAGTGACTCGAATATATTGTTGATTATTATATTTTTTTCGCTGCTAACAACAAATACAAAAAAGAGAAAGGGGTTATCCTGATTTAACCGGGATTGATTTTGAATTCCTTTGTTTTGTTTGGTGTTTTTTAGATCGCAATTAAATTGAATTATTATTGAAATATTTCTCGCTGCTCTCTTAAAAATTGATTTAAATGAACATTTCGGCTATACTTTAAAAAATGCTTTTAATTTAAATTATTGAAACTTTCTAAAGATCCTGTTTGGCGTTCAAGTTGTGGAAATTGACGCTGGCTTTGAGATTCTTAACAAGCATTAATTAACCACTTCGCATACAATGACGTGTCTGACACGCGCATCGAATTACTGAAATTCTATTTTCAAGTCTGCAATTAATCCACAGAATTAAGTATTTAAATACGAAAAAAATCAATATGAAACGATTTGGTATCCCAAATGCTCCATATATTATTTTAAAAAAATTAATAATAATCAAATTAATAATAAATTACCAAAATAGGATGAGTTATCTAATTAAAAAGTTAAATAAATCCGTATGCCAAGTGGTTAATCAAATTCTAATAGTAAAAATATGTGATAAATTATTTTACAAAAGTTCTTTTGATAATAAAGACCTTAGAAGGGATTAAATTATTTGACAAATAAAAGTACAAAAAAATTAAAAAAAATTGTTAAAATTAGGAGCAATAGCTTATAATTATTTAATCATTAAATTAAGCATATATTTATTGTTTCTATTTCTGAATGCCTCGTTTTTTTCGTAACTAATTTATTTAAACACGCTCAGTTTCTTTGTTTTCAAGAGTTTTTTTTTTTTTTTGAAAATTAATGTCTATTAACATTAGCAGAAAATTTCAACACGCCTTGTGAAGTTCACTTTGAATTCTGAAGAGATCCAGAACTACTTCAATATCCATGATTAACAGGAATGAAATTTTTCTGAACCCTCTCAGTAATTTAAAATCTTAATTCGAAATCTTCTGTGTGCTCTACTTTTAACTATAGAAATTTCTAAACAAAATGAAATGTTTCTGTGCCGTATTTTTCTCATATCGCAGGTTCATTTATTTGATTCCTTTAATTGTAGAAATTATATTCTACATAAATTAGTTACATTACATACATTTTAAAATAATGGGCACGATATATGCCTATAATTAATAATTCCTTTTAATTATACTTTTAAGAATTGTTCTACTTTCGATTCTTGAGAATAATTAAAAGCAAATACACGTCTCTTATTTAATTCTAAAATATAAAGAAAAAAAGACCAACTTCATTCACTTTTGAGTAACTGTATTTGATAGACTTGATTCATTTAATTTTTTTGATTAGATTGATAGGAAAAAAGCAGGCAAATATAAAATCATGTTGAACCGAAGACTACATAACTAACTGTTGCGTTGTAAGAAAGTCACTTTGGAATATTTCAGAAAAATTAACAAGGAATAGAAACCAAATGTTTCAATGTTGCGGGACCAGTATTTTTTAATATACCTAAATAAGACGCATTTGATAGTGTTTAAAGTAATAACCTAGTTTGTTGAATGAACAAGAGATCAACTCCCCCCCCCTCATTTACTAATTTTTTAAGAAAGATTGCAGATTTATTTATAAGCCTAAGCAATTTTTGTGGTTTAGTTGAGAACATTTATATTTCCTTCTCTATTTTAAAAGTATTATCTGCGCTTCGTAACTTTATATGTTCAGTGCATTCCTTTAGTGACATAGATGTCGCTGGACCATTACTCTTTGTTCCTGAGATAAAAATCTCATAAATAGAATCCGAAGTGATCACTACGTTTGCTGATTGAATGGAAACTATCTTTTTACCACATTGTCCTAATTTTCAAAAAAGATGGCATACATTTATGAAATAATTGTTATATGATTAACATCATTTATAAATCTGTTATATGTCTTTTAAGAGTTTAAATTTAAGAAACTATATTTATACTTTTTTATATGTTTATACTTGCTAAAGTTAGAGTTTTTTTTCTTTGAGAAAAAAGAACATAAAAGAAATGTTAATAGTTTTACAACTTTAAAAAAATTGGAAATCTAACTAGTCCAAATATTGAAGTCCAGACTAATCAGCAAAACTGTTGAATCGTTTTAACTCTTATAATTATCTTCTGTGGCACGAATGTAATAACATTAATGATATTGAACTCATAATTCTCTCGTGCAAAAAGTATACATATTTTAGAGAGAAATAGTCTCTATAATGGTATATTTAACTGCTTTGTCCAGTTAGACAAACAAGATATCTCATTGAAAAATGTTCTGGGTAAATTTGCAAACGAAATCAATCTGAAGGTTTTTCTTCAAGCGTTGAAGCATTTCACTAACTTTTACTGAACACATTCTATTGAGATCTTTCTTGAGTCTCTTTTTGCTTTATTCCCATTCCGAGTTAGCGGAACGAACCGTCTTATTATACCTCTTCTCTTCACTGATATGAACTGGTTTTCACTGTTAACTGAGTGAAACTTCAAATTGTTTGTGTGTGTGAGTGATGTCTTGTGTTTATTGATAAAACAGTTTTCTCTCTTCATCTCGAAAGAAGGGAATAACAGTTATTGATGCTATAAATTCAAGTATCTTACTTCTTTCAAGTCCAAGACTGAAAACCTAATTCAGTTTCCTTTTTGTTGTTTTTTCATGACGTTATGAATTTCTTAAAACGAAACTTAACGAAACTTAAAAGATCGATACTTTAAACATGGATTTTACTATCAATATTTCCACTGTTAAACTATAATAGGAAGATATGGTTTATTTTCTACCATAGAGAAAATGGTAATAGTTTCTACCGTAGCAAGTGAATTAGATGCAGTAGTTCGTTTCATAAAGTGTTAAAAGCTCTGTATTAATCAAAATGACTTATTCAGATGCTTAAAAACATGATAATTGTAATAACTCATCAGCAATAGAATCTTGAAATCTAAGTAAAAAGAAAAGTCTTGACACTTAAATTGCTATTTAATTGTAAGATTCAGCATTTTAACTAATGGTTTTTCATTTTATCCTTAAAAAAATAAAACGAAAAAGAATTGTTGAAAAATGTTATAAGGAATCCTTTGATTGCATAAATTGATGAAACCTGTATTGTTTTAAAGCTTTTATACAATTTTTTTTATTTTAGCATCTGATTATTTCTTAAATATTTGTATGAGATGAAACTTTTAAGAATTTTGTTTACAGTCATATTTTTGTGGCTGAATGCTTTAGAATTATAATATTTAATAAATAGTAAGTCCCTTTAGCATAAAAATCTGAAATACATTTTTGGATAAGAATCTCGTTTAGAGTTAATTGAAATGTTTAATATAAATTTTTTAACTTTCTTTCAAAACACTTCGGAAAATGCAAGTCATTCACTTCATTAATCTGAAATTGCAGTTTTCTGTAAAATTATGATCAGTCATGTATTTAATGCTTCAAAAATGCAAAGTACAATCAAAAGCAAACATTCGAAACAACTTTTTGAATGTTTTATTTTTCTTAATGACTTATTTCCCAAATAAATTACCAATAAATTTACTTCCAAATAATCAAATTTGTACATTTAATGGAATCGTCTTGTTTAGTATCATTAAATTATTTTAAACTATTCTGTATATTTTCATAATGTTTGATGCATTTAAACCTAAGCATTGTTAATTATTTGATTTTTTTATTCATTTTGAAGTACTTTCTATTTAAAATAGTACAGAATAAATAAATTAGAAATTTCTAATATGTATTGGGTTACCCCAATGGTGCAGAAAAGTCACGCACTTTGCTTTGCCACAATTGGCTTTGAAAATTAAATGCTGGTATAATTTTTTATCAATTATTTTTAATTGTAATTGTCAGACCGGAATATATTGGTAGGGTGTTGAATTCGCATCCCCTGGGCTGCGAGTCCGAATCTGTCTGTTGAAGATTCTCCGTGTGTGGTGGACGTTAAATCTGTCATGGTCACACAGTTATCTATGTGGAGGGTAACATTAATAAGGGCACTGGGTCAGAGGTGATCGTTCTCTGTTTCAGATCTAAATTGCTATCTGCGAATGAATGAATTGTATGAATGAATGCCCCGTAAAAAAGGTTTGTGATGTATGAGATTTAGATGTTAGACTTCTACCCAAAGATGCATAGGGGTCCAAACCTTTAGAAGCTATTGCACACCTTTTTCTGTTGTAAAGCAGCACATGAGAACAACAACAATTGAACTTATTTAATAAAAAGTAACTAAAATAAAAAACTTCCTTTCCTAAATTTTTCCTAATTACCTAAGTAGGATTTAATATTAAAAAATTGTTTTTTATATTACTTGTTAACTTAGCATTTGAAGATAAAAAAAATTTAATTCATTGTTCCCGCACTCTATTTATTATATCTTAACAATGAAGTTTTTACAGTATATATTATCTGCGTTTCTAGTTTCGTTAGTATACCTATTTTGTTTTAAGTTTTCTGTTTTTAAAATCGTTTCATTTATATCGTGTTCTTTTCTATTTACATCGGGTTATTTCTTA
>JAOUZG010009007.1:0-14291 GCA_026289955.1 Argiope argentata
AGTTTATTTTAAGTCTTAATTTATTCAGTAATCCTTATTTATTTCTTCTTATAAATCTTCATGTTTATTTAGTTAAAATATCATTAATTTTATTCTTTAAGATTGTAGCTATTCAGCAGTTGTTGGCTGCGCACTAGTCATGTCGTGGTAATATTCGAGTTACTGTTGAAGACATTACATGGCATTTTGAATAAAGTCGGTTTTTGTTGTTTTAATGAAATCGTGATTCTTGTGTGCTTTTCCTAATGTTTGTAGCACCAATGGATAATTGGTGTTGTGTTTGGCGGGCACTCAATGCATTGGAAAAGACAGCGAGTCATTTCAATTAACTTTTGATACTGTGTTATGTTCGAAATGACACTAAGTATTTTAGTGAACCAGCATTTTAAAACTATATAGTCCGCGCCTTATAAACCCATTCTATTCAAATCATTCTCCAATGATATTTAAAAGTAAGGAGAGTATGATATGTTCGGACAGTTGAGCTTCCATAGACAAAATTGTCTTGAAGTCTTGCCAACAATTGCACGAGGTTCGAGGTCATTAAGAAATCACAATTCTGAGGGCTTCTCAGTATTTGAACAATCTACCGCCATTGAATTGAAGACATTAAATCGGAATTTTAAGCTATCCTGTTATGTGTACCGTTCTCGCTTTTATCCGTTTCGCTTGAAGCCAATATTTTAAAAGTTAGGTTTAGAGTTTAACAGTAACTTCTAATAGATACCCTGATTGAAGTTCCCTATATAAATAAATTTTAATTATGGTACAACATTTTAATCTTAATTTTTCATTCTGTTGAGACAATTTCAAAGTCAAGGTATAAAATCAAGCTTAAGTTCTAAACATTCTTATGATACTAGAAACAGTGAAATATGTTGCATTCCTCAGATATTTTGAGGATAAAGCCGACATAACTTAAGCATAAAATATAGAAAAGTTGAATATTTTTATAAATAAACATACCCGATTTTACTTAAACCGGCGTCGCCATATTTTACAGTCAAATCGTTTGAGAAATATGCCGTTAGCAAGCGCCTAGGTGAAAGGATTTATTCCACCCAGTAGTGGGCGTAACCTCAGAAATGGACATGCGGAATACAGAACAGTCCATTCAGAGGGAATTCAAATTCTGTCACTAAGCGTGGATTCACTTTTTAGATAATTCGAGGACGGCGACCAAGTAGGGTACTCAGGAACATGTTGGCATGATTCAGGTTGCAGTTACCATTGTAAATAATTTTGGAGACGCATCCTTTACCACAAAAACTTGGGTCGAATAATTGTAGACAAGACTTTGGACGAGCTCAGCTTCGATGCTTCGACTCAAACTTCGACGAACGGAGATTTTCTAGTATCCTGAAAAAAAATTGAGTAGGTGTATGAATATACACGTAAGCAGAATTTTGGGAACATCAGTTTTATACTGTGTACAAAATCTTGCGTTTTAAAGCTATGAAAGAATGATAAATTCTTATACATGTTAGGACAAACGATTCATGCAGAAGTTTCCTCATTGAAAAGCGCGAGATTTCCTTATAAAAATATTGTTAAGAAATTGCAAACAACCGTTCTTAATTTCTACTTTTTCTGCAATCCTATAGAACGAAGACCGGTCAATTATGTAAATAACCTTACTGCTCGTTTCAAATTGATATAAAAATGGTAATCTAATATTTTTTTGCTATTACATTGCTTTTCCTTTTTAGACTTCAGTTACTAAAACTGATTATCTTTAAGTATGTCCTTACCAAAGATTTGAAATAAATCACTTAGCTGCATTATCAATTCAATTTAAAGGTTTATTATCAATTTCTTAGATAATGGAGTCAAAATCGTATATACGTCTGTAGAGCTTTACCATTTTGGTGAGATAGTATAATGTTTATACTAGTATTTAAGCTTATTGATCACAGAAACTACTGAAGTATTGCTCCCAGTTTGAGTAATATGCTAACAAAGATTAAACATGGCAATATAAAAACCAACATTTTAAATATTGGTACGAGATTTTACCAATTGTAAAATAATTCATAAGATGTAATTTATGCTAGAAAACTTATGATGAGACTAGCTATAATGTTATTTAAAGATTTGTCAACCATGACTGAAAAGCCATGGTATCGCGAATTCAAAACTTGCAAATAATTGTAGCAAACCGTCATGATTAGCATACAAGGCGTCATGAAATCTAGTATAATTTTGAAAACCTATTCAAAAAAATCTATCTTAACCTAATGCACTGATAACTTCCGTTTATTTGTAAGCCTTAAATGTTAAAGCATTTAACAATACTGGAAAGATTTCCAACTTCAAGAGGTTACGATAAATAAAGATTTAAATGAAATCTGCATATTCCAATGTATCATGTCGGAACATAATTTTTTGAACGGCCAAGCACCACGTTCTCGGGCAAGTTAAATTATATTTTTATTCAATTCAATTATTAATTTATTCAATTCAATAATTTTATTCAATTCATTGAATGAGTCACTTTAGTATTGCAAATGATCCAAAAAACTTTGACTTGCAACGATTTTTTAAAAATATATAACATTTCCCATTTATTTCATTTCATATAATCACGTGCTCAAAAAAGATATTTTTCTAGGTTTTATTTGCTTTAGTCATTGACTTATTTTTTAAAAAATCTGAGCTTTTGTAAATTCAAAAGCGGCGCTTTATTAAAAGCTGATTTTTTTTAGATGCTCGTGCAGATAATAAAAACATTTCTTTTTTTCGCCTACGGATTTTTGTTGACGCCACAAAACATTTCCCAAAATAACATGTTCTGACATTACTATAATCATACAGGGATATTTTCAATGGGTTTTCATCCAAAATATAGATTAACTTTTGAATCGGAAATAGTGAAGGTAGAATAATGAATAAAACATCTATACTAGAACTAGGAACATCTACATCTGGAAAAATGCTAGGCTAAAATCAAACATCAACATTTCTATTATTCGCCAGAGGCATGCAAAGCAATTAAAACGCAAGTACCGATTTTCTTTACATTAAGAATCGTAGAACTCGTATGTGTGGAAAGGCCAAGAAAATATCAACATGCCTCTATCCACTCGCGTATTAAGCCTAAAATTCAAATTAATTTTTTTTCAATCATTTGTTTCTAACATTTATTTTGGAATGCTCGTGAATATAATGTCGTTTCTTACGGCATAAATAGGCGAGTTATTGCACACAATATCGAGAGTTGGCAACTGAAAATTCACATTTCAAGCAAAGGATCAGATGCTTAAATTTGAGTTTGTCAGCGCTCAGTTAAAGAAAAAGGATATGTAGAACTTGACCATTTGTTTCTACCGCTAGAATGTTTAAAATGAGAAACATGCAATGAAGCTTAAGTCTAATACTATGTGATGAACTATTTTAAATTCTATAGATTCCGGTATCACTAAAGCGATGTTTTAAACATCCATTTCTTAGGATACAGAAGTGAGTTTTATGCTTTGAATAAAATTGTCCAATCTAGGGAAATTGCAATATTTTGAAGTTCTATATCAATGGCAAAATGTCATTTACACTTTCCTTCAAGGGATGAAAATTTACCAATGTATGCATCAGCATGGTAATTTACGTTAGTATGAATTTGACACAAAGAACGACTTTATTCTATCCATTTTCAGAATACAGTAGCACAATTATTGCAAGACTATTCTGAAAATTATGTAGAGATCCTTTCATTATACAACACTTGAAACTTTGTTGCCCACCACCAATATCAACTGCCATTTTACAACGACGATTTTTTTGCGACGAATATTTATAATTACTGACTTAGATAACGACTTGGCCGTATTTCGATTTAATACTCCAGTTACTGATATCCGACTCTATTTGATCAGCTATTCAGACAACATCAGTTAAAAATCTTATAACCCAAGGAAATGGGAATCGTAACCTTACGAACATGAATTCTTCATTGACAACAGAAATGATAAAAAATTCAATCCGTATTCAAATTTTTTAAGCGTTATGAAGACTTCAAACAGTAAATACTCTATATGAAGATTGCATATTGATACTAAGGTATAAAAAAATCCCCTAATTGTATTCAGTAACTCTTCTGACAAATATGTAAACAAAGGTAGAGAACACGATTAAACGTCATGAAATACACAAATTTTTCAGAAGACTTCTGACCGAGCCTACGTATCAGGTCATCTTCAAATAATTTAGACATCTTAGAAAAAGGCAATTCAAGATCCTTACCTTTAGAATTCTGGACATTTTCTGGTGGAGTACTCTATTCTAAACATGCTTTTCTTCATGTCGTCCTTTTCTTGGTTGACTTGCGCAGCTTTATCACAATCGAAACTGTGCATGCAATCCTTTTCTGGTAATAAGATTCCCATAGCAGACTCGTCAGTGAGATTTGAAGCCAGTTTCACATTTCTGTTAAGGATTAAAATATTTCTTTTAAGAAACGTTTCTTTATTAGGGTAATACATATATAAGTTCCATATTAAAATAATTTTGCATTTCATGGTCAGACATTTAAAAAAGAAATGGGAATTGAGCGACACAAAGTTACTTTTTTTAATCATTTTATCTAGCTGGATTCGGACCATTTAGCTAATTTTTCAATACGATTATATTGCTATGAATTTGGTGTAAATTAAAAATATTGTAAAAATTTATGAAACATTGTATAAATATTGTAAATACTTGTAAATAGTTTGGCTGTAATGGAATCGCGCGTCAGCGAGAAAATACCGATTCAAGAGAATTTAAAGCAGAAAATCGCCATATTGGACAATTTGGCGATGTAGGTGTGTTGGTGACGTAATGAGATCGCTAATGGATTTTACTACAAGCTAAAATTTGAAGAGACGCTAAGAAATGAAGATTTGTTTCAAGAGAATGGAGAAATTTCCAGACTTGCCTAGAACGAGTTCACCGTTTTTGAGTTTGCCCTGCCCACTTTAGTGGGACGCTATTTAAAAGGCGTGGCTTAAGGAGGGGAATCATGACAGTTCGGAGAACGCGATACGTTGGTTGGCTTAGCTTGAGTTAGCGTCTTCTCTTTTTGATGTGCGCTCTATAGCTTCGCTGTTAACCGAGATTAGCGGATTAAATAGAGCTAATGCGCTGTGAATTTGTAGCTTGCGTTGCTAATATTCAAAACGCGTTTTCATAGGCAATAAGGTCTGCATCTTCGCCTCGTTTTTGTGTGAGAATTATTCGGCACAATATTGAAGCATTTTTGGTTAAAATGGTCATTAGTGTGCCCCCGAGTTTATCGCCAATATGGCAACCCAATACAAAGCTCTTGTAGTAACCCTAATGATGTTTTGTTTACTTCTTCCTTCAATAGTTGAGTTGTACATGAGCTTCAACACTTTTCTGAAAACTTAAATCAAAAATAAAATAATATCAATTAAATATTTTATTTTTGATCTGCATTATAATTACGATTTTTTATATAGTTAATAAGGAGTTTCAATTATATTTTTAATGCGAATATAAAATATGTATTCCTTTACTCGTTTTAAATGTCAGTATGTATACAATTTCACAAAATCGTCTGCTTTTTTTCTTTACGAAGTCGTCTGGTTTCTTTCTTTAAAAACCGTCTGCAATAGAATTATTCGCATTTCTCGTCATTCTTTCACAGCTCTATCGTTCGCTAGTTATTATGTCGGCAATTATTCAAGAGTGAATTCTATTCACATGGGATGGAAAAAAACATTTCGAACCTGAGAAATGGTAGAAGGGTGATTGGATTAAATACTTCAAGTTTGTACATTATGCCTTTAAAATTTCCTATTAAATCCATTCTTTTTGCATCTTTGTCTTTCTCAATTATTTATTATTTACTGTTCATGTTATACGCACATTCCTTATGTTCAATGTGCTAGCGAAGCTACTCCTTTCCCGCTCCCGGGCATAGCGAAGCCGTAGGATGTTTTTTTAAGTTAAAAAATTCTGCCCGGTGCCTTCAACAGATGCCGGAGGCATCTGTTGAAGGCACCGGGCCTGAATAAAATAAAAAAAAGATAATGCTTATCGATTAAAAAAATTATTATATTGGGAAAAGTCGTAACCGTCATTTATCCATAAAAGTGTTGGTTTACAGTGTCCGCCATCTTTATTGGCGACTTGGCATCCTTGGCGCGGCAAGGGGCACACTATAAGTAATCTTTACCTCATTTTATTTTCAATAAAGACTGGATAGATGCGATGTCTTGAGAAATTAAATTTCAGATACTGTAGTTTAAAATTTTGTGTAATATCTAGCGGCATTTTAAAGGAATATAGGTAATTGATACGACAAGATTTAATTAAAACACTTTATAATCTTGAATATATCGCGATATAACTTTGTAATACTGGATATAGTTCAACATTATATTCAGTGAAAAGAAAATATAGTATATATTTCAAAAAGAAAAAACTCTCGTACAATGAATGCATTAAGAATCTTCCAAAGCTAAAATTTTATTTGAATATCCAACTGACAAGGCTAATTAAGATTCCGAGGTAGGGTGCTAATTTGATTCAAACGTTTTATTCTCATTTTTTCCAATGGAACGGAAAAATTTATAGTTAACCATCTGGGCAGGGCTATCGACTTCTTTTCGGCACGTTCACAATCAAAATCTAAGTATGTCATGAGACAAAATGAAAGTATGTCACTAAAAGAAAGTGACAAAGGGTTTATCAAAAAGAGTCATTTTAAAACAATCCGAAATAAGCCAGATAGCGAAGACTACAGAAGAAAATATTAAAAAACAGCATCTTGCGGAAAAATATCTTTAAATGTTTAGTGATTGTAGATAAAATCCTACTTTTAATTTTGTTTCAAGTGCAAACCTATAAAAATTTATACAAGTAATAAATTTACATTTCTATTCAAAGTTTATAATCGAGTTACAAAAGCAACAAAAACTAGATTTAAGGATGAGGAATAAACAAAGCGTTACTACACAGAATTCACGTTGCAAAGTTTCAGTGTTAACTGTAAAGCATCCATTAGTCCAAAGTACATTTCATCATTCTAATACTGTATCTATATCACAACATGCGTATCTATATCACAACAATAGTAAATTTTACTACAACTGTTTTAATTTCATGTTTTATGAATAAAAAAACGTGCTTATCGGCACTTGAAATCAAATAACCCATCTTGCTCAACTTTAAAGACTACTCATTAGAATTTGCAAAGTATTTTAAATACGACGAAATTGTCCTTTTAAGAGTTACTGAATTGATCTATTAAACTTTCCAGGAATCTATAAATCTAAGTCAATAATAATAATTTAAATCACTTAATATGGTTAAAGATTTTCAAAAAAAAATTGTTGTGCTGAAACGAGTTCTCAAAATGTTGTACTGCGAAACATAGCAAATAAATCTACGATTCCCCCCCCAAAAAAAAAATTCCCGCTTTACAAGTAATTGTTAAGCAGTTGACCTGAATTTCTTTACCAATAAGCAAAAGATTAATATAGTTTTAGACAAAGTTTTAATAGAGAAGACGAAATCCATAAATGCCTCGAATTGAGAAGTATCTGCCTATTAAGATACTTGAAAAATCTCTATACAATGTCAACATTGTAATTATTTCAGAAATATTAACTACGTGCAGAAAATGCTAATCAAAGAGTTAAACAATCTTTTTTACAAAATATTTAATCATGATTTACTTACGAATTAGCTGAAACAAAGTCGTAAACAAGTATTTCATCTGGCTATTCTTACTAAAACGCAAGACAATCAACTTTCATAAAGCATGCAATCGCCCGCGAAGATCAAAAACAATCTTGCTTAACTATACTACAAAAAGAGAAATAAAGCTACTGACGATGACTATTTAAAACTTTTCTGAATATCTGCCAACCAATCAAAATAGATTTTCATAACATGACATTTTGGAATGCATTAGCATAAAATTAATCCAATGCTGGATTCCGGGGGAACGTGATGTCCTTGTTGAGTAGTTCCGCCTTCGAGATCACAGATATTTGCATAAAGCTTATTTGTCAATGTCAGTTTGGGTGTGGCTTATCGATAGAGTACCGCCTTAACCATCAATGAACATTGATATAAAATGAATTGACGGCTTCCTGGCATAAGGGGCATCAACACGGACAAGACCCATGCTATCATTTTCCGCAAAGGTAACCCCCCAGAAAACCAATTCGGCAACTCTCCTTCTTTGAAGACCTCCTCCCTTGGGACACTGAAGTGAAATATCTTGGCCTGGATTCGAAACTTACATTCAAAAACCATGTGAATTACAACTCCAACAAGTTCTGGGGAAAACTCCGCCAACTCATCCCCCTTATTGGACGTCACTCGCCTCTTTCGCTCAATAACAAAGTCAGGCTGTATAAACAAGTAATTAGGCACATACTCACCTATGCAGCCCAAATTTGGGGGCTCGCTGCCAAAACGCACAAAAACAAAATTCAAGTCCCCCAGAACAAAATTCTAAGGATTATCACTAACGTGTCCTGGTACATCAGGAACGAAGTCATCTACAAGGATCTAAAAATTGAAGTCATCGAAACCTTCATCACCAAGCTCTCCAGAAACTTCTTCACTAGCCTCAAGAATCATCCAAACCCCACAATAGCCATCCAAACTTCCTATGCCATCTGTGAGAGCAAATATAACTTCCCATACGCCACCACAAAATGGTCTCTTCCTCTCAAGCCGCCTTAATAATCTCTTTTACTCGTACATGCCGATTTTCTTTTCACCTGCCACATAATCACCTACTCACGCTTAAGCACCATCCTATAAAATTCATCTCACGCGGCCCTTTGGCCAAATCCAATTCGCTTTTTTAAAATCAAACTTTCTCAGGGTTCCCCTCACCTCTGTTATTATATCAGACTGAGTAGAAGTGCAGTTGCACTGGTACTCAAGAAAGTATCCAAAATCAATCAAAATGGCATAAGGGTAGCGCGTCTTACTTGTGATCTGGGCTTCCCGGGTTCGAAACCCGTTTCGGGCATGATTCTTCTTCTGTGTTCTATCTCAGAGGTACGTTAATATTCTCATCTGTAAAAAGAGGTTGTGCAAGCAAATGTAACTCATGAAGTAGCTAAGACATACTCTTAGCGCTAATTGACAAAACTGAAAAAACACAGGACGCTCATCGGGCTTAAATCGCTGGCAGATGTGTCATTAGGGTTTAAAAGTGCCGTAAGTAATGACAACCCCAACAAAACATTAATTTTTTGTTGCTGGTGGCTCTTGGTGGTAACAGAGTATGTGCTTTTTCTTTTCTGGATAGAAGGATCAGTTTTTGAAACCATATTCCAATCATGGTTAATTATATCAGTTTAGTTTTAGTTATATTAACGTCCCATTGTAAAGCAACATTAAGGATATTTTGGGATGGATACCGCAATTTTGAACCTCCGTCAGATAACGAGGACTACATCTGAGTTGTCACCTCCCTCTGCACATCACACCACTCCAGCGGGAGAAGGTTTGGCCCTGACATATTTAACGTGCAACTGACCCCTTACACAATGGTTCTTCGGTGGAATCGAGATTCGAATTTGAATCCTTACGTTTCACTAGCCGAGACCTTACAACCAGGCCACCAAGGCCCACGTTAATTGTATCAGAGGCCCTGACAATCGCTAGCTTTACCATTATGAAGCTTTGTATTATATTTCGTAATCAAGGATTTCGGAAATACTTAGGGTATACCTATATCAATCTTTGTCATCTCACCTCAATAAAAAAGTCATTTTATTCGAAAAAAAATTATATAGTTTCAAAATCTGATTGTTATAATTTAATCATCTCCCTGTTCATACCTAAATTCTGGAAATAATGATTAACTATGTAATTTCGTAACATTTATTTTATTTATAAATAAAACTGCTCCAACAACTAATAAAAACAAATATGTAGATTTTAGTGATAAATTCGGGGTTTTGTTGTTGCTGTTGTTACTTATGGCACTTGCCTAGGGACAAGCCCCCACCCACTGATACAGCAGCAAATTTAAGCTAAAAGGAGTGTCTCTTGTTTTTGAAGTAGCGTCAACTAGGTCCAAGAGTACGACTTAGCTACACACTCACCACATTTGCTTGCACAGCCCCTTTTTACAGGGGGGGGGCACAGTCACACATCTCACAGATAGCACATAGAAGAACAACCAGGTCCGAACCAGGACTCGAACCCGGACTCTCAGATCATGAGAAAGACATGCTACCTCTGTGCCAGAAAGCCGGCATTCGGGCTTTTTCATATTATATTGAAACGGGAAACGGAGCTACGGTGAACTGTTGGTAAGCTCTCGATTTCGAAGTCAGAGGGATCCATGTTCAAAACTCAATTACATGGGGGGGGGAGGTCGTGTAAGCGGACCTGGTGTAAACTAAATTTGTCGGAACCTTCCACTAGTGCGTAGGGAAAGAATATAGAGATCAGGCATCGTCCTCATCATCAGCCCACAAGCTGAAAATTGCGAGATTTGTTCCAAAACAGCCTTAGCGTAGCTATAAAAAACGGATCATAAATACAACTAAACTAAACAAAATTTTGTTACTAAATAGATCTTTATTTTATTTCATTGCAAAACAATTTTAACCATTTGCACTTCGAAAAATAATTAGATGTAAAATTATTCATCCAATACAAGATTTATTTATTGCTATGAAAAATAAATAAATATACATAATTCTTTTAAGTCCAATTTCTTTGAAAAATGAATCGACATCTCTTAACCATTATGTAGGCGTTTTTAACAATTAAATTGGAAAAATAAATAAATAAAACGTCAAAAGGATGCGCGATTTTGAATGGTGAGTTAAAGGCCCCATCGAAGTTCAAGGGGTTAATAATTTTTTTGTTTGTTTGTTTATATTCTTTCGTTTATCAAAAACGTGCAATTACTGAAATTTGTTACTGATCCGCTATTCTAATGAGAAAGAAGTTCAAATTTTGACATGTCTGGCACATCACAGAATTTTATTATTATGCGTAATTCGTAACATTGTATTGCTTCCAAATGGGCTTCATTCAGATATAGATTGAAATCTACAATTTTGATCTGGAATTTTTGAATTATGCTTATTTATCCTTATAAACAAAGATAATTCAAAAATTGCTGCAAGCTCGGATATTTTTGAAAATATAAAGATTTGGAAAAATATCTACGGCATATGTTACGAGTATATATTACGACGATTGTAATACAAACTCATGCAGAATTATCTGATATGATCTAGGAATAGAACTCTATAGTTTATGAATTTTCACTCAAAAAAGAGAAAAAGAAACTCAGGAGCAGCTCCCGTATACGGCAAATTGGCGCCTTTTCTTTCGCCAAGAAGTCGCCAATGATGGGTATTTGTTTATGATGTGATTCTTAACCGGAATTTTTGAGGTCATGTTAGGCTTAGTCATAGGAGTGACAAAATACACGAGTCTGGGGGAATAACGCTCTTCCCCCCACCATTTTTTTTTAATTTTTCAATAACACTCTTAATCGTCACAATGACGTATGCCATGTCTATGATTAATAATAGAAAATTAAATAGTCAAAAACAAACAAAATGGAAAAATACAATCTGAACACGTGGGAAATGGCGAGAGCTAACAGCAAGTCGACTGAAGTTGTGGATGGAACAGTATTAAATGAGCGAAATTTTAAAATTAGTAGTCAAGGTGAAAGGTTAAGAGATAAGAAATAAGGTTTAAGGTTGCCATAAAGAAGATTCTGGATTCCATTAACGGCAACCAGAAATTTCCATTTATTGCCAAATTTCTCGCCAATTTGGCGGAGGCCGTATACGAAAGCTGAGGCGAAACGCACAAAAGTATAAATTGTTACCAATTTAACAAAAAGGGTAGGAAATTTCATATTGGTAGCTAAATTATTGCATCCATTACAACAATGTTGCTGGTTTGGACGGTTTATATTTCTTCAATATAGCTTACGGCGTTGATCGGAAATTGCTTTCGGTACGCGAAGCTCGTTCATTATTTGAAATAGTGTCATCATTCTTGCTTGTCTAAATGAAGAATTTTAAATTATCCTTTTAAATGTTTCTCGCAGAATTTGATACATTATGCAACCACTTCCAATTCCTGTTGCAAAAAAAGGATTGCTTCCGGAAGGGATTGGAATTCTGTTGACATGAAAAAGCTATTATATTCACCTGCTTGCCTTTGAGGGAACGGTCAAAGAAACAGATGCATGGGTCTTTCAGATCCAGAGAAAGGACTGCAGGAATGATTTCTAAAATGACTCAAAGGTCATCTTTTAGAACGCTTCCTTAGCATAAGGCGATGTGGTCGAATGGTTAAGTGAGTGATATATGTTAAAAAAAAGTGGAGAAAACTGTAATGGTTCGATCCCCGTCGCCTTATTTTGTCGGAAAAAAAATTCATTTAAAATTAGTCCGATAGGGGCTTTTTTTAAAGATTTCATGCGTCTATTATGTTTATTAAGATGACATTTTAATTTACATGCTGGAATGTATATTTTAAATAATTGCTAAATAAAGAAACTTGTTCAAAATATATTTTAAAAAATTCAAAATTGTAACTAAGAAGTAATTTTTAAAAATTAGAAAAATATGAAATATTATACAAATCATTGGATTATATATTAAAAATGATTGGATAATAATTCTAAGGAAGAGTTTTGATAGTTCAATCCCAGTCGCCTTATTTTGCACAATAAAAGAAAATTCATTTAAAATTTCAATTTTTTTATTATTTATAAATCTATGATGACAGTTATGATAACAATATGATTCATATAATGACCAATTCGTTTTTAAGGATTGTGTAATAAAGATTCTGGCTCTAAATAAAGAGAAAAAAAATTCAAAATTTCAACTAAGAGGTATAATATGAAATATTTTTAAATATTTGGTTTATAATTCTAAAAAAGTATTTTTGGTTGTAAAAATTCAATTTTAATCCAAAATTTACTGCTTTTTCTGGCGTACGGACTAGTATGTAAAAAATAAGCATCAATTTTGAATTTTACAGATTTAATGAGTTGAAAATAGATTGAAAAGATAATTTAATAAAATACTAGTGTTTTATTGTAGTGAAGAGAAAACGATTATTGTAAAACTAAATATTCAATATAAAGAAAGAGTAAATCGTAAATCGATGTAGCATGTCTCAAATATCAATCGTCTATATTTTAATTTATTGGTTTTATATATGCATACAAATGACGTTTAATTAAATAAACATTTTTTTATGTCTAACATGCAAAATTTACTGCAAAGATTTAAATACAATATCATTAATCAAATTAACCAGTTTTCTTTTCCATTTTTTATTTTAACAATCTAAATAAAAAATAAGAAATTTCACTCTGTATTTACAAAAGGATAAAAAAAAATTTCAGAATATTCTGTAACATCGCTTAAATTAGCCTAATTTAAAGTCTTTGCAGGAACTCTTTCTATAAATTCAACAGTTCAGCAGTTAGGATCTGGTTAACTCGTATTACGTACTCATACAGAGATAAAAAATAATAATAATAAATATATATCGATAAATCCCAATTAGCATGGGGAATATATGAATCTCAGTCTGGTATAAATGCTATATCTTATTATCCTAATAGATGCAGGAAAATCAATATTATCCTAAACAATGTATAGACAAAAAAAAAACACTTAAACTGTGCTCTATTGTAAATTAGATGATGCAAAAATTAAATATTAATAAGAATTGTATTTTTTTTTCCTTTGAATTTACGAATATACATGTTTTTAATGAATTTTTGAAATCTACTGTATATTGATATATGAAAATCTAATTCATCATAGCTAAATTTCAAAAGTAGTTAAGTTAAAGTAACATTTTTAAGTAGCCAGATGCTAAAGGAAAGAGAATAAAATGCAAAGAACACAAGTGTTTTTGCAACGAAAGTATTATTTTTAATTTTTTTATCATCCAGATGGGCTAAAATTTTTATTAAAAAATGCCATTATGATTATAACTACCTTTTTTAGAAAATAACCATTTTTGAGAGAGTATATAATATCCAGTTAACATTATACTACACTTCATATGGCAGCAATTCTTCTAAATATATGATTTTTTCCCCTTACTAAATAAATAAAAAATGTTTCATAGCAGCTTTTTCCGCCAATAGATGGCGCCCTGACAAGCATAATTTGGCTTTGGTTAATTGGTTTAACAAAAGACTTACCTTTCTTCATACAGCGAATTCAGCCCTTATTTCGCCGTATTCACCTGTCTATTCTTACAGAGTCTCCACTCATATCATAAAAGTTCATTAATAAGCATTCCTTGTT
>JAOUZG010009007.1:35447-45849 GCA_026289955.1 Argiope argentata
TATATATATATATATATATATATATATATATATATATATATATATGGTAAACTAAATTTTTATTACTAATTTTTAAAAATGAATTATAATCAAAGATTCTGAGACAGTAGCAAAAAAAACAAGAACAAAAGTATTACCATACAAAAGACTTTAATCCAAAAATAATTATTCAAAGAAAAAAAATAATTGTTACATATGCATGCACAATGGGGGAAAAGTAAACAGAATATACTTTTAAACATCATACGACACTTATCTTTTTAGGAGAAGAATTAAAATTCCGAATCGATTTTTGACAGTTATTTCGTGAACCTTTGAACATTAGAATTGTTTAAATTCAGGAAATTAAATATTTTGGTATATTTTCTTTTTTCTTTTTGCTGTTTACCTCAAAGATTAGATAATCTTATTGGCATTAAATATTTCGTTATCTCAAAAACAAAAAGTAAACATTTCTTCAAAATTGACTACTAAATGGTAACACCAGGATTGTTAAATCGTTTTAACCTTCATAAAGATCCTCTTTGTCATGAATGTAATAGCATAAATGTTATTGAACACATAATTCTCTCGTGCAAAAAGTATTCATATTACAGAGACAAATTGTGGACATTTCTCCAATTAGATAAACACGATATCTCCTTCAAAAATATTCTGGGTAAGATAACTGCAAACAAGGACTATCTTCAAGTTTCTCTTCAAGCATTGAAGCATTTCAACATCTACTAATTTTCTTACCACATTAAATTGCTCTGACTCTTTGTACCTCTTCTTTCCTTTGGAACTTCTGGAAATGTTCTAAATCTCATCAGCGGACTCACTGCAGCTTCAATCAACTGTTTGAACAGACTTCATTAACTGCTAACTGACTGAAAATTCAATTTGTTTTTGTGCCTGCGTGCTCTCTTGTGTTTAATTCATATTTTGTTCTAAGTATTTGAAACAGGGGATAACAGCCATTGTTGCTATAAATCCCAATACATTACTTCTTTCAAATTACTAAATGGCAAATTATAAAAATAGAGGTTTTATTTGAATAAAAATTTAATTACTAAGCAGGATGGAAAAAGTAGTAAAAATATATGAAATGAATGGTTATATGTAAGTTATTTTCCAAACAGTAGTAGTTCCTCTCTTTGACTAAAGAAATCAAACAATTTTCGGATGAATAGTAACACAATACATTATTTTAATTATCCGATATTCCTCTCAAGCAGTGAAATATTACTAGGGTCAGCACAGGCTGAAAGACCATATCTCTACTCCGTAACTATGCTTTTAATCATGCATTTCACATATATTTTTCAGTTTAATTTTAGCGTTGTTAGCACTGAGAATTTCATAACACATGTAATAAGGACAGTTTCGGCAAAAGGTTTTATTTAATAAATGAAACAAGAGAGAGAGACTGAAGGAGAAATGCCATTCAATGCCAAGACAGAAGTAAAGGTCAAAAGGGAGACATCTAGGAGTTGCCAGTTAAGTGTTTTGGCAAGGATAAAGAGTTCCGGGACAATTTCTTCATTATTTTTACTAAAACTTCATTTATTTTAAGGATTTTCTTATTTTCTTTCATTAATTTGAGAAAAAATGCAGATTTTTGCATTTGATAGAGAATGCAACATCAATAGAGAATGCAAAATTCAACTATTAATCTTCTAGATAAATTAACCACTCGAGCCTGTGGCGCCATCTATTTAAATTTATTTTTTTATACTTGATTGCTGGGGCTGTTTTTTCCTTTCTGTTTCTTTTATAAAGATCGAAGCAATAACAGATTTCCCTCCCCCCTTATTTCCAGTCCATCTGTTCTTTGGAAGTTTTAGGCCTCCTCTAAATCAGGCTGTTTGAAAACTATCGCAATTTTTTTGTATTTGGTAGCAAAACTTTTTTTTGTTGCCCTTCTTCGGCGAAAGTTTCTAGAATCATACATGTTACCGCATAAAACGCAGCGAAGTTGGCATTCTGAGCTATGATCAACGAATTTTTGACAGACGAGACATTGACCTGCTGATTTCCTAATATGTATTTCGTTTTTAGCAATCATATAACCAGTTATATTTCGGTCATAAATGGTGGATATATTTCCAGTCTTCAGATACTTAACTTGAAAGACAGGAAGTGGTGTTGTTGTTCCAGAATTCAAAATTTTGTATTCTTGACGTGTTGTTAGCAGCGCCAACTATTAATACATTATTTGAAAGTTGATCTTTAATTTCTTCTATAGGATATTAGGTCAGAAGGTTTAATATCACTGTTATAACCGGCTTCTGAAAAAAAGTTGGAACTAAAAGATTCTTATTTTTTGTACTCCTGAATATTTGGTAATCCTATATGATCATTATCAGAGTTTCAAAGAATATGGTGAAGTTTTCTTACTGGACTTGTATTACAATTATTTTTATGAACATCAATAATTCTTTTATGTATTTGAATAGAATTTGATGATATCTTAATAATAGGAGGAAATTATTGGGAGTTTGATTGTTACATTATTAGAGGGATGTTCGATTGTTTTTTGTTTTTTTAGTTGCTCAAGAGCTATTCTTAATTTTTTTTTACTTTGATCTGAAATATAATTTTCTTTTCTGAACTGTTACTAGCCTTATCCTTTTAGATAATTACAAACTCATCAAACTGCAGTTCTACGTTAGGATTTGACATAACAACCTACATTGTGCAGACAACTTTTTCCATGAAAATGCTGTTAGTATAAAGAAATGTAAGCGGATATAAAAAAGTATTCATATATAAGGTGATTTAGATTAGAACACTGTAAGTAAAGCTCTTCTTTCCTTCTGCTTTCTTTTTTGACCACTCCTGATATAATTTTCTTGAAAAGAGATATGTTGGGTCACTTTTCATCTCCATTCGCCCCTGAAAACAATCTGCAAGAACATTGAGCAACGGCTCAAGTGATCATATCCTTATTATCCCTCTAAATTATATGCCTTAATTAAAATTAACCTTAACTAACCCTTGTATTAACTATCCTCCCAATCTCCAGGTCCTGAAAATTTATGTGATATTTGTTGGGGATACCTCTCAAACGTACTTTTAACCCAATCCTACGTTTTTGACAGGGATATTTTAAAATTATATTTAGAGCCTCGCCTTCAGTTGTAAACTTCATGCTAAATGATGCTTTCCAAGTCATCGTAATTCAACAGAATTTGCATGCAGAAGAATGGCGTTTGGTTTTATCTTGTTTATGAGCCTGTGATTGAATCCTACTTCAAGAATATTTCATTAAGTCTGGCATATTGGACCCGGAGGACAGTTTTAAAAAAATTAATGGCCATAGCTTTCAATAACTCAAATAACATATTATGCAATTTTTTCCTTTAATATCCTCGACCTTTGAAACATTTCTCAAACAGAGACTCTATCCCTGTGTTTAACATTTAAAAAAATAGCTATCCTGAGGCGATAAGAGGGATTGTATTGTCCTTTTCATATCCAAAAGGTATCCTCCAAAAAATGGCAAAGATCAGAAGTAGAAGTATCTTTCTATCCATAATCATGACCGTGCTGCCGATTTCACGTTTTGTCAACTCAATATGATAGGCTTTTGGGCTTTGCTTCATAGCAAACAAAATGGACAATGAGCACTGGAAGCTTTATAGCAGATCAATTAAAGCAAAAAAATATATTGTATGTCTACCATATAGATCACACATCAAAATTCTTTTATTTATATGGTATCGAATAATTGCATTTACGTGCAGAAGAAGAACGGACAATATACAGACCGATGGATTATCAATGCTTGTATGGTTTTTGTCCGAAATTTGAAGGAGAATCACAATTATCCATCTGGCTTATCTCAATGTTTTATTATAGTGTGCAACTTCTAACTTTTTACTGCTTTCTGATAGTCTATTTAACACTTTCAATGCTACCCACGAGATAAAGACAATTCTAGCTGTTGTCATTTTTTATTCAAAAAATAAATTTTAAAAGTAAAGGTATTCTTCACATATAACCTTTCTGAACTGGCTCAACCTTTCAACCTTTCTGAACTGGCATAAGAGACCAATTTTTTCCGCACAGAAACCTGTAACTAGAAGTACGGGAAAAGACGAGATATCTCGTCGTATCCTTGAAGGTGTTAAGCATTATTAGGAACTACAATCTTGGTCTGAAAACTACACGCCAATTTTTTCCCCCACGACAAAGGTTTCTTTTTTTTTTTAACTGCAACAGTGTTTATGCATGGATAAACGAATAGCTTATTAACTGCTACATTTTTTTACATACGTATTTTTATGAATATAAAGATTTTAAAAAAATTCCGAGGAAAATAATTTAAGAAATGTGAAATAGAAGGCCTTGTACTATTATTTAATATAATCTAGGAATAAAACACGATCTTCAGCAAATTAAAAAAAATTATTAATGAATATGTATAAAAAAATTACAGAAGCATGAATAGTTGCCAATTTGGCGCAAGAGTAGGAAAGTTAATATTGTCAGCGAAACAATTACCTCTGTTATAACGCTGTTATTGATTTGAACCTTTCATAATCAAAGTCGGTTATGGGGATGATTAGAATTTGCTTTCGGTGTGCGAAATTCGTTCATTATTTGAAATGGTGTCATCATTGTAGCTGTTCTAAAAGAAGCGTTTTGAATTATCTCTTTAAATCTTTTTTAACAACTTGATACATCGTGCCAACATTGGCAATTCCTCTGTGGATCAAAAGATAGGATTTTTGATGTCTTAAAACAGGCTCCAACTTAGCCTAATTGCGGACAGATGCGAAAAAAAAAAAAAATCCGTGGAGCCCACCTCTATTTTTTTCCCCGTCTTTTGAAATCGATATTTAAAAAATTTCACCAAAGACGGAAACGTAAAATAACCCCCCATGTGGGGGGTCAGGGGCAACTGCTTCGTATGCGTTGCCTTAGTTAGGCTTTACTTGAAAAGGCTTTTGTAATCACCTTGGCTTTCAGAGAGCTGTCAAAGGAGCAGATACGGGGGTCTTTCAGGTCTAGGGGGAGAAAGACAGGGATGACCTCTACAATGACTTTCAAAGAGAATGTCTTAGAACACTTCTCCTGCGTAGGGCGATGTGGCCGAGCGGTAAAGTATGTTATGTAGTTAAAAAGCATGAAGTAGCATGTTATAGTTCGGTCCTCATCGTCCTATTTTGACGTAAAAAAATCAATTAATATCAATCCAATTTTTCCCATTTTTTTTACTAATTATTATGGTTATAAATGTAACAATTTAATTTATATACTGGGTTTTTTTATTTTTAATCATTATCAAATAAAGAAACTTGCCCAAAATTTTTAAAAAAGAAATTTAAAATTGTAACTAACAAGTACTATTCAAAAATTAGAAAATTGTGATACATTATAGAAATTATTAGATATTATATTAAAAATGATTGGATTATAGTTCTGAATAATTATTTTTGGTTGTAAAAATTCAATTTTAATCTTATATTAACCCATTTTTTTTGGTGTACGGGCTAGAATGTAAAATAATGCAAAATAAAAAAAAATCGACAATACAGTATTTTACAAGTTTAATAAATTAAAAATATATTTAAAAGGTAATTAAATAAAATACCAATATATTATAGCAGAGTAGAGAAACCAATTTTTATAAAACTAAATATTTAATATAAAGGAAAAGTAAATCATAAATATTATAAAATGATTGGATTAGAATTTTAAATATTTATGAACATAATACGTCCGTTTTAATCTATTTTTTTCATAAATTTACCTAGCTTTGAAATATAAATAAAATGATGCAAAAAATATAAATAAGATGAAATATAAATAATTGTAATATAAATAAATAATGCGAAATATAAATAAAATAAAGTGAAAGCGAAAATTTAATAAGCAATTTATAATTTTAGATTTAATGAATGAAAATAAGTCGAAAAAGCTTGTTTAAGAAAATTCTATAACAATATTACAGTATTGAGAAGGCAATTACTACAAAACTACTCCCAATTGGTGTTAAATATTTAAATTATAAATCATCACTGAATATCTTAAGCAGTCATCAAATATTTCTTACTTTATTTTACTTTAAGTGCGTTTAATTAAGAAAGCATTTTTAAACATTGTCTATTGTGGTTGACTTTCTGATAGTATTAAATACATAGTCGTGAATATCATTAACTTTATTTTCTTTTTTTATATATATTTTAATGCTATAAATCACAAACTAATTCAACTGCCTATTTAAAGAAAAATGGAAAACCTCTTCAGTGTTATTTAACATCACTTAAATTAGCATTATATAATATATCTTTGATTAATGCAGAAACCTTTTTATTAATATCCAATAAATTCCGAATTTAGAATCTGGTTACTAGTATCACAATCATTCTGGATCAAAAAATGGTATCTTCATAGACTTCCATCTGTGTAGAAAATGAATGAATCTGAGTATCATTTAAATGACACATCTAATCATTGCAATAGTTATAGAGAAATCAATATTGTTATTAACGACATATAATGGGGGGGGGGGGGAAATAGTGGTGTAAACAGTGCTCCAAAGTAAATTAAATGAGACTTACATCAAATAATAACAAGAATTTCAGTATAAATATTTTTAATAAATTTCAGTATAAATATTTTTAATAAATATAAGTATAAATATTTTTAAGGTAGTTTTGAAAGCTATTTTTATTCATCTCTATATTCATTTATTCTTTATAAGAACTAAATTGTAAAAATAAAGAAATGATTTCTTGCTAACCAAATGCGAAAAATTCAAAGAACTTTCCTATTTTAAATTGCAGATAATTTTTTAAAAATTTTTTTAAGCGTAAATTTGTGTTAAACTTTTTATGCATCAATCCAATTATTATTGTTATTACCTTTAAAAAAACACCTTCATTTTTTTGATAGTATATATTCCCCTGATAACAATATACTATATCTAATATGACAGTAATTGTAATTTATAACAATACAACTATAATATTATTTTTAATCATGTTAAATAAAAAAAATTGTATAGTTGTCTTTTATGTAAATAGATGGCGCCATGATATACACTATATGAATTGGAGTACTAGTAAGTGGTTCAACGGGAGACTTTCCTTGCTTTATGAAATCACTCCTTACGCAGCATTGTCTACTTTATTATTCCAAGGACTCCGCTCATATCATGCTTGTTCATTCATAACTCGTTACTGCCAGATATATAGTTGTAATTCGAAAAAAAGATTTATTTCTTAAGAAGTGCTGAAATCTGACATTTTAAACTTTCCCCTGGTCCATGACGTTGTCAACAAGAGAAAAAAAATCCAGGAACTGAGATTTAAAAATTATAAGGGTTTCAAGCTAGCAATTTATAATATTATTACTAATTAAATTAAATAGACTGTTAATAAAAATTTAAAGTGTTTAAAAAAACAATATTTTTTCCTTATGAATGCAAAATGAAAAAAAAAAAAAAAAGAAGAAGAAGAAAGAAAGCAAAAGCGTATTTTTGAAAATCAGCAGAAAATGTGCATTTTGGGAGTAAAATTTAAATTCCTGCTTCCTCTTTGACATCCAATTTGTGAATTAGTGAACACAATAATTGTTTGCATAAAGGGTCGTAAATTTTGATTTCTTTATTTTCTTTTGGTTTTCAACTGAAGCCGAATTTGAACCATTTTGATATAAAATATTTTATAATATCAAAGATAAAATATAAATATCTGCTAGATTGAACGTAAAAATTGCTCACACTCCTCTAAAAAAAATTTGAAAATCACAAGTTTTATTATAAATAAAAAATCTTAAATTACAAAAAAAAGCAAAATAGGATTAAAAATCTTTAAAAATAATTATATATTGAAGATCATTTCAAAATAGCAATAATTGATTTATCCTCGTGTAAATCATTCTAACGTTAATACCACAAAAATGCATAATTTCAGCAAACGACGATCTTCTAAGACGATGAGAGATTAATAGGCTTAACTCAATCATTAAAAGTCCATATCTGTTCCATAACTTTTCTTCCGATCATGCTTTTCAAAGGTATTTTAGTTTATTTCATATGTTGTTAGCACAGACAATTTAAGGTGAAAAGGGTAAGAACTTGTTCTCCTATGCTTTTAATAAATGAGAAAGAAAATAAAAGAAAAGGGTTAAAAAGGGAATCTAATTATAAGTTTGGGACTGATGAAATGTCATGTCAACTCGGGCATAAGGAGTGGAGGAAAGCTATTGAGATGTTCATAATAAATTCTTCCCCAAGAATGAAAAAAAAAGAAATGTGTTCAGTCTTCTGCTTTTTTTTTTTTTTTTTTTGAAAACTTCATAAATATTAGAAATTTTAATAAGATTTTTCTTAATTTTTTTCATGAAGTTGAAGATAACGGACAGTTTTTCCTTTCTGCTGATGTCTACAGTTAGATTGATGACTCAAGCCTGTAGCGCCATCTCCAGATAGATTGATTACTGCTGCTTGTGGCGCCATCTCTTGATATTTTTTTATTAGTTGAAGTTTCAGGATGTTTTTTTTTTTTTTTTTTTTTTGTCATAAAGGCAAGCGAAGATTTTTTACCTTAATTACAGTATAGTTCACCTTTGGGGAGTTAAGGTAGAATTACCACAATGGACACATTTGGGAACAATTTTCTTAGTGTTTATTTGCTCGGTTTCTAGAATTTTGGATTTTGACGCATAACACGTTGTAGACTTGGAGAAAGCTTCCTCAGCTATGATAACCGAATTTTTGTTAGATGAAACATTGCCCTACTGATTTCCTAGAAATTTTTAACGAATTCGCCTTTTTTCATGGTGAAAATGAAATATTGATTCCAATTATTGTTTAAAATGTTTTCAGATTGCTAGTCATCTGTTCATTGATTGTCTTTGAGTTGAATTATATATCTTATGCATAGTTTATTATTCTTGCATACCACAATAAAGTATTTTAATGTTAAAGTGCAAAACGCGATAAACTGTGTAATTTATAAAAGCGTTACACTGTTGTGGTTGTAGTTTTGAAATTATAAACGGAATTGAGTTTTATGGTATTATAGTACCATTAAGTGTCTGAATAATTTATTTATAATTTCTCTTTTTCTTTTTGTGGCAATGTCATTTCACTTTCTTCATCCACATGTTAGGTGCGCTGATACATAATTAATTTTGTATCATAATTTATTTATTTTTTTATGCTTTTCAACGATGTAAGAAAATTATGTCATTAAATATTTGATAATAAAATGAAATCGGTTTGAATTTTATTTTAACAAAAAATCATTTTTAAAATACTGTAATAATGCAGCAAAAAATTACACTATAATTAAATTGCTAGCAATAAAATGTTACTCTTAAAATATTCAACTAGTTACATACATAAATTTAAATGATGTGTTTTTTAATTTGAAAACATGATGCAGGTTTAGTTAGAAGCATTTGATATCTCCGAAATTTACGGGGCAAAAAATATTTTTACCTGCTTTCACCAGTATTGCATTATTATTATTATGTATGCTTCTTTGACAGTACATTCAATTTGAATAGATTGAGCTGCTTTTACGAGTGTTGCTTTATTATTGCATATACTTCTTTGACAGCAGATACATTTTTAAAAGGCTGGCGAAGAACTATGACAACACAGCTGTTATTTCATCTCAAAATCGGTCAAGTTCCAAAGCAGTTAGAATATATAGAAAGAGATGAGGGGGGGCAGAGTCTGATAGAGAAGTCTCATGTTTTTTTCTAATCAGTTGAAATCGATTAATGACTTAAATGAATTAAAATAAGTAATGATTTAAAAATAATAATAATAACTTGAATTTTTTTTAAAAGGTGCGTTTCTCTTTTCGATGCTATTTTTGTCTCTATGTCAATTAGAAATCTATTTATAATAAACTTCTGATGTATAAATGTTGCTTATTCATAAGCACTTAAAAACTTGAAATGCATTTTCGGAAAAAAAAAAAACGAGTTTTTTATCAATTCTATTATACGAGTATCATCATATCAATAAAAAATAATCCAGGTATGTTAATAAGATTTATAACTAGTGCCCATTATGTTATACTACAGCATGTAATGAACTACGGATTCGATTTTGATTCTTTTAGAACTGGGTTTATAATGTTTTAATTGATGAAAAAATTTCAAAATTTCTTAGACAATATCGCATATTACAAAAAAAAAATATTTTCGAATATAATTCTTAGATAATAATTAGTTACGTTCTAAGGTATACTATATTACAAAGAAAACAATGCAAAACCGTAGCAATTTCTTTTCTCTAGAACAATCTTGGTTTTAGTAAATGAATGCTAAATTCTACGTCAAAAAATAACTTTTCTTCAAACATTACATTTATATTTAAATTATTTCCTTTATCCATCATTTTATACTTATACTATTAAAAAAGATCATATAAATATTAAAATATGTGTCG
>JAOUZG010009018.1:9676-26992 GCA_026289955.1 Argiope argentata
CACTGAAGTGACAAAAGTCATGGGATATCTGTTAATATCGTGTCGGTCCTCCTTTTGCCCGGCGAAGTGCAACAACTCGACGTGTCATGGAATCCGCAAGTCGTTGCAAGTCCTCTGCAGAAATATTGAGCCATGCTGTCTGTATAGACGTCCATAATTGTGAAAGTGTGGATGGTGCAGGAGCTTGGGCACGAACAGACCTTTTGATGCTTTTGATGCTACCCCACAAATGCTCGATGGGATTCATATCGGGCGATCTAGGTGGCCAGATCATTCGCTGGAATTGTCCGGAATGTTCTTCAAACCAATCGCGAACAGTTCTGGCCCGGTGACATGGCGCATTGTCATCCATAAAAATCCCATCGTCGTGTGGGTGCGTGAAGTCCATGAATGGTTGCAAGTGATCTGCAAGCAGTTGAACATAACCATTTCCAGTCAATGATCGGTTCAGTTGCACCAGAGGACCGAGTCCATGCCATGTAAAAACAGCCCACACCATTATGCAGCCACCACTAGCTTGAACAGTGCCTTGCTGACAGTTTGGGTCCATGGCTTCGTGGGGTCTGCGCCACACTCGAACTCTACCATCAGCTCGTAACAACTGAAATCGGGACTCATCTGACCACGCCACGGTTTTCCACTGGTCTAGGGGCAAGTCGATATGCTCAAGAGCCCAGGAGAGTCGCTGCAGGCGATGTCGTGCTGTCAGTAAATGCACTCGAGTCGGTCTTCTGCTGTCATAGCCCAAAAAAGACAAATTTTGCCGCACAGTCCTATCGGGCACGTCCCTCTTATGTCCCACATTGATTCCTGCAGTTATTTGACGAAGTGTTGCGTGTCTATTAACATTGACCATTTACACAGACGTCTCGGTCGTTAAGTGCAGGTGGTCGCCCACTGCGCTGTCCATGATGCGATGGGATGCCTGAAATTTCATACTCTCGGCACACTCTTGATACTGTGGATCTCGGAATGTTGAATTCACTAACGATATCCTTAATGGAATGACCCATGCGTCTAGCTCCAACTAACATTCCACGTTCAAAGTCTGTTAATTCTCGTCGTGCCTCCATAAATCACGAAAAACCTGTTCACATGAATAACTTGAACACAAATGAAAGCTCTGGAAAATGAACTGCGAATTTATGCTTTTTCGCTGCGATACTACTGCCATCTGTATATTTGCATATTGCTATCCCATGACTTTTGTCACTTCAGTGTGTGTGTGTGTGTATATATATATATATATATATATATATATATATATATATATATATATTAATTGAGATAAAAAAATACATTTTTAAAATTTCTGTAAGAATTTTTTATATATTTTATTACATTTTATTAAATTTATCATCAAAAGTGCGAACTAAACACGCTCATTAACCATTATAGATCGCTGTAAATGTGAAAAATTTCCAACTTTAAGTATAATAGTTTTGCTAGGATACTAAATTGACAGTAAATAACCTTTATATTAAAATAAAAATAATTTTAAGCAGTAAAAACAAGAATAGTAACTACATTTAGCAAGATACTTTAAATAAAAACGTTTATTTAAAATAACTAAAAAACTTTTACTGAAATTCAGTCAAAACAATAAAAAATAAACTTGGACAAAATCTATTTACAAAGCTTTAGCAATAGTAAAAATTACATTTATAAATAAATGTTTGTCTCGCTTAATAAATGGGATGAAAATAAATTCAAAAATTTTATATAAGAATTTTTTTAATGTTTTGCTCCATTTTAATAAAAGTATTATTGAAAATTCAAAAGTTCATTTTTTAAAAATATTTTATTAATCAAGAACAGAAAATTCAAACCCGTTTTTACGAACAAATCACAATCATTAACTGCTATACATGATTATGACATGTATAACAGTTAAAAAATGACAAATTAAAAGTTGGAGGATTCTCTACCTTTAATAATTATAATAGTTTTCACTTGGATATTAAAGTTGCGATGAAATAATGAAATATTCAAACTAATAATGAAGTATGCAGATCATATCATCAATCGATCCTGAAATCACGAATTCTTACGAAGAACATTTTTTTCCGTTCTGAAGAGTTCATTCCCCTAATTGGAGGGCCCACCCAAATTCTAACTGGCAGCGAAAACCACAAAATGACCCTAACAAGCAGGTTTCCCACTTAAGGGGTTTATTACACTTAAGGGGGAAAGCAATGACGACTTTCTACGGGGAACCGGGTTTAAAACAGTTTACGCAAAGCAACTTCCTACTTTCCAGCCGGGTTTAAAGCAGTTTTAGGAAACCAACTTCCTACATTCCAGGTGGTTTTCAAGAGACACGTTGTAACGACTTTCTACTTTTCAACTGGTTGAAGTGTTAAATATGGAGAAAAATGGAACTCACTGGAAATAAATTTAAAAAAAATCCTATTGCTTTAAATAAAATAAAAGATGAAGTATACTAAAGGAAAAATTTTAAATAGTATAATACTTTAGTGTTATAATGAAAGAAAGAATGGGCTTCAAAAACATTCTTAAGAAGACCATCGAATTATCTTAATCTGGGCAAATTTATCTATGATTTATGGTAATGCGATTCAAAAATAAAAGCAATTAAGGACTCAGAAAAAAGAGGAATGTGTTGATATTTTTTTCTGATATCTTTTTCTCAATTTGAGAATTATTTTAATCTCAATTTTTAATGGAGAATAAAAAAATTTGTAATGTTTTCGTAAATTGTCATCAAAACAAGATGGCATTTTATTTGACTTTAGATTTCTAAATCAACTGAAACATTTATATTATCTTTAATTATTAATAAAAAATTAATATCATATAGAGAAGAATCAACGTAAATGTTAAAACAAATTAAATGCTATAGATACTGATAAGATTTTACCTATCGTCACATTTAATTTGCAAGCGTGAGATGCAGTGTTTATTACGATTGGAAACTTATCACACAACATGTGTCCTGCTCGTGGAATTTCTCTAAAAGAAGAGATGGTTTCATTCAGTTTTCGTCAACAAAATTCATCCCAAAATTAGAAGTACTAAAATTTTCTTCCTAACCAGGCTCAATCGGAAAGACTTTTCTGATGTGTATAATAAAGTAGTGTTTGAAATCAGCTTACTAATGTAATAAAACATTTGAAAGACTGAATTTTAAAAAGATTATTAAAAGCAGAAAATATTAATTTGGGCATCTGCAAGAGAAAAAAATGAAAAGATATGGGATCCTAAATAAAAAATAAAATTTCGGAGATTATTAGCTAGTTTTTCTTTAGGAGATTGTTAGAGCCACCCAGAATTCTGTTTTCTAATATTCTTCCAGGAGAACTAAAATGGACAGAACAAATTGTGAAAATATGAAATTCAGCTTGTAAGAATCTTTGATTTTGCTTATAAATATAATTAAAACATTATTTGGACTGAGAGTAAGCTTTGATAAGTATTTAAATCCAATTTTTTAAACTTATTTTTTTCCATAGATAGGCTGTTTTTAATAGAAGGTGTTACTTGCTTTTCTGGAGGCTGTTTCTTCATCACCTTTAATGTCGTCTTCCAGAGGGCATCATTTATGCATTTGCATATTCATTTTTATTTATCTCAATTTTCTTTGAAGAAATGTGTGTCGAAATGCGGTAAGTATGGAATCATTACTGTCACTCAGAGTCGGCTTTCTTTATAAAATCGCCAGGGTGCATAAAGCAATTTGGAACCCTAAATTTTGAATTTAAAAAATGGCGATTGCATGTATATATTACTATTTTATGTTTATTTAATGCGTGATTTTGTTTTCGCTATTAATTAATTTATAAAAATTAGAGTTTTTGGTAATTTATTTTTCGGTGCTTAATACAGCAAGTGCAATCAAATACTCTGTATCCATGCTTTACTGAAGATAATTCATTATGAATTTTATTTTGATTAAAGAGTCTCAGAATTTGGCAAATTATTTAGCAATGTACATAGAAATTTTATCGTAATTAATATATTTAGAAATCATTCATTATAAAAAAAATTTCAATTTCTGTATGCCTTGTGAGTTAGTTACATCGTTTTTCAGTTTTCCTAAAAAAAGTTTTATTACTCATTTATTTGCATTACTTTTCAATGCATTTTCTATACGTACAATTGTTGTATAAATTACAGTTCTAAAAATATCTGCCTCTACAGGAATTTGTCTAACTTTAACTTCAGCTATTTAGGAATATAATTTTTTTCTTTTTCGAATTCGTTTTTCATTAAAAGGCTCTGAAAAATTCAATTTGCGTGCTATCTGTTTTTTGTCGTCTAAAACTGTGTTAAACTTTAGATTTCAATTTTAATTTTACTGACCGAACTAAATTAAATCAATCAAGAACAATTGTTTTTACTTCAAAGAGTTTTATCAACTGTGGCTTCCCAAGGAGTGTTGTTTAATGTTTTAAGAATAATATTTAAATAAGTTTATAATATCTCACATATTTTTGAAAATGTAGAAAGCAAGCAAAATAAAAGTTGCAATATCATTAAAAAAATTATTCTGCTGGAAGCTGTACCACATATTGATAAATTAAATAAATAGGATATTCAAGGCATTTGGTTTAGAGAAGGTATTCTAAACTACACAACTTTTTAATTCCCTCTCATGTTGCTACCGTTGTTGTATGCTTGACCTCAACAACTCATAATATGTTCAACCTCGCTTTATCTTTTCATAATATTTTTATCCGCCTTTCTCCAGTTACACCAATTACTTCAATAAACCCTTGAACTGCCTCAAGTCCTGCAGTTGGCCGAAAGTGGCTAGGGGGTGTACCTGGGCGGAACGGAAGAAGAACGTAAGGTGTGTTTTCTTCTGGTAGGGCCACTCAAAGCGTGAAGGGTCTTTGTTATGCGCAGCTAATGCCTGCAGGTAACTTCAGAGGTCAAATCAGACTTCAGCCCTTGCGGTACCTCTTCAAATTGAAGCTGCTTATTGCCCTGAGTCAGATGGTCCAGACACTTATTGGTTTTCATACTGCATCCTCCGTCTCGCAGATTAAACCGGGACGCGTTCGTTATTTAGGCAAATGGTCTAGCTCTAAAAATTCGATACAGTCTCCCCAAAATTTTAAAAATTCTGCAAAGACCCTTCGTATCAAGCAGAGCAATATTAATGGACTTAGTACTTCTTCCAGTAAGATCAAACTTGATCAAGTAATGGAAATGGTCGAAAAACATCATGTGGAAATTATTGCATTACTGGAAAACAAACTCGGAGAGGAACGACAATTCAAAGTAAAAGGCTATAATGTAATTTGTAAAGATAGAACAGTAGGAGGTGGTGGACTCATGTTTCTAGTTAGAAACGTCCATTTTAAAACAAAACCTGATGTTTTTGGGTTACCTGGAGATTTGGAATATCAAGGATTGAAAATTCTCTCCAAAGATCGTGATATTGATATTATTAATATCTACCATCGTCCCAATAACCAAGGATTTCCAATCGATTTGATGGAAGGTTTCCTTGAGAACAACACGGTCGTTCTTGAAGACTTAAATGCTAAATATGCTGTGTGGGGATGTTCCTCTACTAATAAAAGGGGATCTGAACTTTTGAATTTGGCAAATGGCAAGGCTTTTCTTTTTCTAAATGATGGGAAACCTACCTTTCACTCTCATAGTTATAATTAAACTGATACTTTGGATATCTCTATGATCAGTCCTGGCCTATTTCCTCATTCCTCCTGGAGAGTTCTTGATGAGGTGGGCAGAGATCCTCTACCTGTAATAATATAAATAGCTTTCAAAGTGGAACGTAACCATGACAATAGGTTCTACTGAAACTTTCGGAAAGCGGACTGGGCTTCATTTGTAAAGAGTTCAAAGGATTTGACTGTCCTGATATCCCCCTCAATGGATTTGGAAGGAGAGTGGTCTTGACTGAAGTATATTGTCTTTACCTCCGCAAAGGTTTTTATTCCTCGAGGAAATCGTAAAGGGAAGAGACTCTTAATCATACATAAGAACGACCCCATCAATTCTCTACTACATAGGGAAACAGATCTTCAGAGAGAAATAGCACTTGCTTCCAATACGGATAATAAGATAGCATTAAACAAACTGAATGCTGAAATAAAAAGACAATATGTAATAACAAAACGTTCAAAACGGGAGGATACTTGTGAAAATCTTGATCATAGAACTCCTAATTCAAGAGTGTGGAGATTGACAAAAAGTCTAGATAAACTTCCTATCAGTAATACAGATTCCAACGCTATCTTGAAAGATGATGGTTTTTTCACAGTAAATGATCTAGAGGCAGCCGAGGCTTTGGCCCAACATTATGCTTAGCAAAGCAATGGACTTTTAACAGATCAGATAAAAAGTTATCTACAACTACAAGAAACCTTGTGAAATGTTGTAGGTATGTTAAGGCCTCTAACCCTCTGTTTGAAGATGACTTCACAACAGGTTATCCTACGCTTTCCACAACCAGGATCTGACTAAACCTCCAGGCCCAGATGGAATCCAGGGACAATTTCTAAATCACCTGGAAGCTGCCTACAAAAATAAGCTTCGTCACCTTTTTAACTTGTCCCGGTCTACTAGAAGACTACCTAAGCAATGAAAATCTGCCACAGCCATTCCCATTCGTAAACCCAATAAAAAGGCCAGCTCCTCTGGCAGTTACCGACCAATCTCACTGACTTGTATTGTTTGTAAGCTGACGGAGAGAAGGATTTAGAGAAGATTAACACATTATTTGGAGTCCAATGCTTTGTTCCACCCAGGTCAATATGAAAAAAGAGGCCATGATACTATGGACCAGATTTTATTCTTCAGTCAGAGTGATAGGTATGCCTAGAATTACAAACCAACAAAACATACCGTGGCGGCTTTTCTAGACCTTACAAAAGCATTTGACAGGGTACGGAAGAATAGATTAATAAATAAATGTTATCATGACTTTGCAATCAGAGGTAATGTTATAGATTTCAAACTTCCTGACTCAGAGAAATTTTTGTGTAAACTATTTAAATAGACAATCGAATTTATACAGATTTTACCAGGGAATACTTCAGGGTTCTGTTCTTAGTCCAACCCTTTTCTCCATTTATAAAGCGAATATTGAAAAAATTGTATCTCCATGCAAGATTGGCATATTTGCAGATCATTGCGCTATGGTATTATTGTGCATTGTGCTATGGTCTAGTGGTACAGATATTAATGAATTAGAATCTAATTTCAACAGTTCTTTGCAAGACGTTTGGGATTTCTCGAACTCCCGCAAATTACGCTTCAATGCTGCTCAACTTGTTTTTTGTTTACCACAAACAGACATTTCTACTATTATTCCCCTGCTGCATATTTTTATGTTTAGTTGCTGGACTTTGACAAATATCCAACTTATCTGGGATTTACATTGGATTCCGAAATTAATTGTAAAAAACATATTGAAAAATAGTGGATAGAGCTAGAAAGCGACTACAGAATCCTAAGTACATTTCTGGTAGAGATTGGGGAGCTGATGCTTCTACCCTCAGACTTACATATTATTCTCTCGAACGTCCCATTCTTGAGTACGGTTACCAGATATTCCAAACGGCATAGGACTCTAATTTAAAGATTCTGGAAAGAGTGCATCTAAGTACTGCAAGAATTTTCACAGGGTTAGGAATAGTTGTCCAAAAGAAGTAGTCCTTTATGGGGCTGACATTGTACCTCTGACTATGAGATTCATGATGGGTTCTTTTAAATATTTTAATAAACTGACGATTCTAAAATTTTATTACAGGACTTCTACATTTTAAATTGTAAGAGTAATCAACATTTAAAGAGAGACACGCCTCTTGAATATGCCCAGAGAGAGGGTTTTATTGATTTTAAGGTGGTTCCTTCGATTATCTTCCTCCCACAGTGTCTTTAAATGGTATCAGTTTTAATGATGTTCTAAGGTCCCATGCAAATAAACAGGACCTTTTGAAACAGTAGGCCTTGGAGGTTGTAAATGGCATTCCATTTGATGCCTTGGTTATATATAGTGATGGTAGCAAACTTGAAGATGGTAGGACCCGGAGTGGTGTTTTCGGACCTTTTGAAACACTAAGCCTTGGAGGTTGTAAATGGCATTCCATTTGATGCCTTGGTTATATATAGTGATGGTAGCAAACTTGAAGATGGTAGGACCCGGAGTGGTGTTTTCGGACCTTTTAAAACAGTAAGCCTTGGAGGTTGTAAATGGCATTCCATTTGATGCCTTGGTTATATATAGTGATGGTAGCAAACTTGAAGATGGTAGGACCCGGAGTGGTGTTTTCGTAAACGATACTAAGGATGAGTTGAGACTCATCATCCGAAACCATGACTATTGTTCCGTTTTTAGATCAGAGATTATAGCTATAGGTGCAGCCCTAGAGCAAGCCCTGACCACTAACAAAAGTAGCATTTGGATCCTAACTGATAGCAGGAGTGCAATTCAGCATTTAAAAAACAGGTCAAAAATTTCTGATATCCTTGATCAACTCATGTTGAGAATTCTCTATGTTCATCTTTCATCTTCAGTTGATCCTGTTCATCTTCAGTGGATTCTATAAGATGTTAGGGTGCATGGAAACGAGATTACTGATATTCTCGCCAAGCAAAGCTGTGATCTGCCCATGGGCACTTTTGGTGAGCTCACCCCCTCGGAAATCCACTCTTTAAATAGTCTTAAATTGCTCTCTGCTTGACGCGTTCCTCCGGTCCACCATTGGTATGCTGTCAAGAGTCCTAGTTTGTCTATATTATGCAGCGGCCCCCGGCCTTTAAAAACGACCATGGCCAGATTTAGGAGTGGCCACTTGAAATGCTTGAGATTCTTGAATGGAGAGATCTTCTCTCCTTGTTCCTGTTACCTCTCTACCAGTCCTGCTCGTCTTCTTTATTGCGTTGGCGATTAATGGAGGCTGCTGTTGAATGAGAAGAATATCATTTTTGGAGATCCTTCCTTTGGACTTAATGTAGACTTTCTTACGATAGGGGGATTGGCAACAACAACAACACCCTAAAGAGACTCACTTATAGTTAAACTTGTGACTTCAAAATTTGCATATCTAATCATAACCGAATTTTTTTTGTTGTTGTTTCATATGGGGCTGCTTTCATATCGTTATTTTAGTTCTTGATCAAGTTGCACTGAGGTGCACTCCCCTCCCCCAGATGGGGGATCCTTCTGTCATCGTTAATTGTAGATATTTTCTTAATTGAAAGAACTAATTTGCTTTTAATTGATTTCATTGCAGAGTCGATCTGCCTAAAATGATTGAAAATAAATTTGAAGTTTGATTTTCGTAACATTTAAATCCATGTTTACTGATTGAAAAAATTAAAATTAATTACATAGCAAAGATATATACACTGAAGTGACAAAAGTCATGGGATAGCAATATGCAAATATACAGATGGCAGTGGTATCGCAGCGAAAAAGTATAAATGCGCAGTTCGTTTTCCAGAGCTTTCATTTGTGTTCAAGTTATTCATGGGAACAGGTTTTTCTTGATTTATGGCGGCACGACAAGAATTAACAGACTTTGAAAGTGGAATGTTCGTTGGAGCTAGACGCATGGGTCATTCCATTGCGGATATCGTTAGTGAATTCAACATTCCGAGATCCACAGTATCAAGAGTGTGCCGAGAGTATGAAATTTCAGGCATCCCATCCCATCATGGACAGCGCAGAGGGCGACCACCTGCACTTAACGACCGAGACCACCGACGTCTGTGTAGAATGGTCAATGTTAATAGACACGCAACACTTCGTCAAATAACTGCAGGAATCAATGTGGGACATAAGAGGGACGTGTCCGATAGGACGGTGCGGCAAAATTTGTCTTCCTTGGGCTATGACAGCAGAAGACCGACTCCAGGTGCCTTTACTGACAGCACGACATCGGCTGCAGCGACTCTCCTGGGCTCGTGAGCCTATCCACTGGTCCCTAGACCAGTGGAAAACCGTGGCGTGGTCAGATGAGTCACGATTTCAATTGTTACGAGCTGATGGTAGAGTTCGGGTGTGGCGCAGACCCCACGAAGCTATGGACCCAAACTGTCAGCAAGGCATTGTTCAAGCTAGTGGTGGATACCTAATGGTGTGGGCTGTTTTTACATGGCATGGACTCGGTCCTCTGGTGCAACTGAACCGATCATTGACTGGAAATGGTTATGTTCAGCTGCTTGCAGATAATTTGCAGCCGTTCATGGACTTCACGTACCCACACAAAGATGGGATTTTTATGGATGGCAATGCGCCATGTCACCGGGCCAGAACTGTTCGCGATTCGTTTGAAGAACATTCCAGACAATTCCAGAGCATGATCTGGCCACTTATATCGCCCGATATGAATCCCATCGAGTATCTATGGGACATCATCGAAAGGTCCGTTCGTGCCCAAACTCCTGCACCATCCACTCTTTCACAATTATGGACGTCTATACCGACAGCATGGCTCAATATTCCTGCAGAGAACTTCCAACGACTTGTGGACTCCATGACACGTCGAGTTGTTACACTTCGCCGGGAAAAAGGAGGACCAACACGATATTAACAGCCATCCCATGACTTTTGTCACTTCAGTGTATATATATATATATATATATATATATACATAATATTTTTAGAATATACTGGGATATTATATTTAATATAATAAAGATTTTTTATTCATAGCTGCATTAAAATAACTCTTGAAAATGGTGAACATATTCAGTTATTCGGAGAAATATTACAACGTTAAGAAAGTCAATTTTTATATTTATTAAAATGTTTATTAAAGAAGGAATGAGAAAATTTTTGAAAACCAAAGAAGGTAAAGAAACAAAAATCGAGCTACATATGAAATAACTGAATAATAATATCAAATCTCATAAAGTTAAAGATTCGGATTTTGAAATGTTAGGAATTTTCTAGGATCCAGATAAAGAAAAATCAGAATCCTCTGAAGAAAACCGAGAAAAATTGTTAGGAAGGTGATTGTAAGCACAAAAATACTATCGAAATCTGGAAAAATTGATAAATAAACTATCTGTAAATATCTTTTCTTACTAACCTCAAAACAGTCAATAATCAGATATCACTTACCATATTCTCGATTTTTAACAGCAGAAAATTATTATACCGACATTTTATTGAATTATAAATGAAGAATGTAAGTAACATTTTTGAAATTCTATGGAATTTCGATAAATAAGATGAATTTACTCAAGAATACCACAAAAGAAGAGCCACACGGATATTCCGAGGAAACTAAAAATAACGGAATTTGTACGAATAAAAAAAATGTGCATTCGCAAATCTCCTTCCCTATGATACCTGACGTAGCCGAAATTCTCTGTGAATAGACCGGGATGAAAAGGAAAACAATTGAGGCCCTGTAATTTTTTCGAAATCGAAAAATATACAAGTACGAGCTCAAATTACTATTACATGTTTAATCAATACGTGATGGTATTAATTACTTTAGGAAAATGACAATTTCTTTTGGAATGCTTTGGATATCTAGTGCATTTAAAATTTATGCAAACTTTCTTGAACAAAGATGTTTTTATTAATTTTAATTTGCTGAAAAAGCCCTCTGCCTTAGTTATGGTACCTGGCAATATAAAGAAAGATTTTAACAATATTGTTACATTTAGAAATAAATCATTATAATTATTAAATAATATATATATTACAATATGTGTAGAGCATTATTTATATCCCCTTCAGACAAATCCAAATCACATATCTAGTCAATCATTTGATTAGGTTTTCATACACGTCGTTATTATAAAACGGAACCAAGGTTTTTTTTAAAAAAATTCTAATTCTTATTTTTCTAAAATTTATATATCAGTGACTAATTTGAAATACTTTTAAATTTATATTTTAAATCTATCCATACAATAACAGTATTAGTTTCGGAGTTTAAAAAAATATCCAAATTCTGCAACCGGCTTTTCTATAATTTCGTCTACCGCTGTTTAGAAATATACTTTTTCTTTTTCGCGAATTCGTTTTTTCAAGAAAAGGCACTGAAAAATTCAAATTATGTGCGATCACTTTTGCTTCGACTAAAAATGAGTTAAATTTTGTTCTCAAATTTTGAATTTCAGTTTTAATTTTATTGACCGAATTGACTATCGGGAACAATAGTTTTTACTTGAAATAGTTTATTCATAGTGTTAATTTGGGAAAATAATGCAAATCATAGTGTTTAAAATAAAATAAATGACATTTCTAGTATTCAATCCAATCGATTTCAGGTTTAATTTTATTGATTAAACCAAAAGCTCTATCGAGAGCAATGATTTTATTTGAAATAATTTATTCACAGAGCTAATTTTGGAAAATAATGAAAACCACTCTATTAAACATTGAAAAAAAAATGACATTTCTAGTATTGAATTCAATGGACTTTAAGCTTCGAATACCGAGAGCTATATTATTGTTATTTTGATCAATAAATTCTTCAAAAAAATTTCAAGTTTTTTCGAACTGTTTATAAACTGCTTTAATCGTTTTCATTTTGACTTCTCATTGAGTGTTACACAATGGTTTAAGAGGGATGTTTAAAAGCTTTTGTAGAATTTCCCCATTTTTTTTATAAATTAAAAAATTAAGCAATATAAATATTGCAATATCCAAAAATGAAAACAAAACTACTGCTGCCAGTGGCATCACAGATTATAACTCAAAAGATTGTCATAGGTTAGATACTTAAATTGTATGAGGCATGAATACTTAATTGCAATTATTGCAGAATGTACTCCTTTATATTCCATTTTGCAATCGTGTCGTATGCTTGTCCACTACAATTCATAATATCTAGATCAGGCACACTTAGTATTTCTAAAAGAGAGAGCTAGTCATTCTTTAGTCAAAAGCATATACAATACTATTTTTGGAATTTTTTATTCTATTTATATCATTTTTAAAAACAAATTCGTAATTATTTAATAATTCGATAAACAAAAAAAAATTCCGTTACTAGGCGTTTTCGTTATTCTACTTTTTTTTCGAAATGGAATATTATTACATGCTGAAAATAGAATCGCATCTTCAATTCTCTAAAATAGTAATTTAAGCCTTTCCATTTTCTTATTTATGATAAATTGATTTATTTTATCAATTAATCGAACCTAAATCAAATCGTTTCTGTTAAACTTTAAATGCAATAGCTATATTAAGTGACAAATAGAATGCTCATAATCTTAAATTATAGTTTATAACTTTTTCCAGGTACTGTAAACACCTATAAACCATGCAAACTTTTCATTTCCTTTGCAAAATAGCATACAATTGAAGAAAAAAAATACCGAGTCTTGCCTTTTTGAATTATTCAGCCAGCTGCGAAGGTCCTTTTCTCTAGTTTTCACTTAAAAAGTTATTAAGTGACAGAAAATGATTTGCCTTCAGCATTCTTAGAAAAAAAACTCCTCTGTGTTGTTAGTTGACCACATTTGTTATTGGCATTACTTTCTGATTCAATCGTATTTCTATAAAAATATGGTTCTTCAAAGATTTACTCACTGTTTTCACAAAGATTTTCTTTTATTGCAGGATTGTGTAGTTTGTGCGTAGCTTAATTTGACAGTTAAACCTTGACGTGTTACTTCTGAAATCAAAGTAATTTCATTGCTAGATTTATTCCGCAGACAAGAAAATTGATCTATTCTTTACTTTTAAATTACAGCTTTTCTTCCGTTTTGTTTTCTGCTAATCATCTTTTTTCAAACCGAGTCTTGACACCCTGAGGAGCACTTCCTTAGCATACACATAATTAGATTTAACAATACTAAACATTTTAAAGTATGAATTATCTAATATAAGCAATTAAATTTGGTAGGAATGGTAAATTATTGGACTTTATGCTTATAATACGTTGCACACTTGCATTAAATTGTAATATATCTGTAAACTTCGGTTATTTAAAAACTCTTCGGATTTTTTAAAGTTAAATTTCGGACTTGTTCCATCTCGCTATTACCGTCCAGAACATTATTTTAGTTCCTGATCATGTTGGAGTCCCTCAATCGCTCTGCCCCGGTGCATAGCATCCACCGCACCCCCCCTCCCTCCGATGCCCGATCCTGCTTCCTGAAACAGATCAACATTAGACGTATATCAACTATCAAATTTCGATTGTTAAATTACCGAAGAATACCATATCGAAAATTTTATGGAATTACAAGCGAAGAATGTAAGTAACATTCTCGAAATTCTATGAAATATCGATATACAATCATAAAACCTGATATGAAGTTTGTAAATATAATGACTTAAACACTTAATATAGTAATATTAATATAAAAAAGATCGTAAATCATGATTAAACTGTTACTCTACAGGAACCGAAAAATAATGAAGAAACTTTGATAAATATGGACATGAAACAGATATTTGTAATTCGTTATCTTTAGCATTCTAGGGACGTAGCAAGTTTTCGCCAGCTTGTCATTAAAAAACATATCCGTATTAGAAATTTAAAATTCTTATGAATTAAGTAATATACTTTTCGCGATTTATTATTCAATGCGATTAATTCATTTATTAGCTATTCACTACTGAAATTCGCAGACTATTCAATAGTGAGGATCCTTTAGTGATTTACTGAATTTTTGGAAAAAGCAATTCATCATGGTAGGAATGAAGTGTTTTTTCTTCTAATTGGGAATAACTCTGCAAAATATTGCGAATTCAAACTGGCATAAATCAGGTAAAAAATAAAAAAAGTGGGGGGGGGGGGAATGAATACGCTAGAATCAGAAAAACCACTTCAAGCCGTTGATGTGTTTATGATTCCTCTTCTGACTTAAATTATGACTTTTCTGTGTTGAAATATCTTATTGAAGGAAAAATTGTTGTTATGGGAGAAGCTCACTACTTCCACAGCAGAAAACCACGCTAGTTAAAAGTTTTTATTTCTCTTATATTATGTCTAGGGATGCGGGTACTTAATTGTCGAGCAAACGCACAATATATAATCTGTGGATATAATACATATTGTATTATGAAGAAAATAAACAAAAATTGGTATACAGAAGCTCGAGTATTGAAAGCTCAACATCTTCAAATAAATGTTGTTTGGGGTAAGTTTATCTTGAGACCTTTATTATTTACTGCAAAGAAAATAATTTGAAATACTTCATAAAAGTTGATTATAAAAAAATACTAAATCTGATAAATAATATTAAATTTACGACGAAAAGTGAAAATTTTTAAGAGAATAGGAGTAAAATTTGCGAAGCACGAATTATCTGGAGAAATGGGACATGCCGAAACGAATTTTAAAAATCTCATGAAATTAACTCTAAGATGCGGATTGAAATTGTAATGCTGAATTACATGCCCAATACGAAAAAGCTTAAGCTTCCAAACCGAAAAAAATGATGCTTAATTACTTAACAAATTCCTTTCTTTACAAATATTGTAAATCGATTATCAGTATATGTATTAAAATAAATCTTTCTTTATTCTTCTGAAAATTTAATTATCCAGATTTTATGTATTTAAAACAAAATTGTTTTCCACCGATTTATAAGATGGTTGTGAAATCAACAAAGCTTTGAAATTATTTTGTTTAAATATTTAATTCCTAATCAGCGAGGTGTCTGTTATTTGTATTGCAGTATTTAACTGTAATCGTGAGAAAGCAAGCTACTTTAATCCACCCCCCTCCCATCCCTTCAATTAACGTTGTTTATTTCAACGATTTTTCCTTCGTGTTGTTTAAATTGATATAATTTCGAATCTAAGTGACTATTTATTTTTTATGTATATTCTTTTTATTACTGTATATTGAAGTTAATGCCAATCAGATTTTACTATCGTATTTGTGTTTATTATTGAATTGCTTTTGACGAGTAGGAATCCCTCTCAAGATTTTTGTTCCATTGCTTTGTCATTTCATCTTATATTTTAAATAACGGTTTAACTTAGGGTGTGGAGGGCAAGTTCATTTGCTTGGACACTTTTACCACGAAATTTAAATTTGTATAGATGAACTAATTGCGTATAAATGGATTTTATAATACGTGTGGAGTTAAATATTGTGAAAAAAAAATTATTCACCTTAGGTTTAATAATTAAAATGGTTCCAAATGTGCGTGCGAATATAAATGCGATATGCTAACATTATTACTAACTGGAATTTAATTCAAGCTTGCTTTCTTAAAACAAAATCGCAAATATGAATTAAATGCATATTATTTTACAGAGATTTGATAACCCAAACGGCATCTGTAGATGCCATACTGTTAAAATACTTTTCAAATGTTTGTCTTATCTTTTATTTATTGTTAAATATTAATTATTTTAAACAAGCCAAATTGCAATCTTAATAGAAATAATGTCTGTAAATTTTATCTATCAAAAATAAAACTAAAAGCACCTTAAATTTACGAAAATTGCCATTTTAATGATAAAAATTATAAAGGTATTGAGCCTTTTTTCTAATATTTTGGCAAACACTTAAGTGTCTATAAATATTATTGAGAATATTAATTTTTTCTTTAAAATTTTAGTCAAATAAATTAGCAGTTTCATTACATTATTTCATTATTAGTTCATTATTTCTCATCAATATAAAAGGATTTTCATTGTACAATTTAATCAAAAATTTTACATTACTCATTGATTATGTAAAAGTATATGATTTAATAGCATATGAATGATTCTATTTCACTCAATAATAATGTATATGTTTCAACAATTATGCTATTTATAACGAAAAATTTAATTTTTTACATCAATTAATATTCTCTTACACAAACATTATTTAGTAGAATTTCATATCTTGAAAAGCTCTAAATATTTTTTAAGTGCATTTCTTAATAATGGTAATTCCCCTTATTATAGGAGTTAATTATGCCTTGTTAATGTATGAGATAATGATTGTTAATGGGACTTGAGAGTTAATTATTTATTATTTATAATTAAATGTTAATAAATTATAATTAATAATCATTGCTCTCAATTAGGTATTGCTAGGAGTTTCATATTATAATTAATAATCATTGCTCTCAATTAGGTATTGCTAGGAATTTCATATTTTGAAAATCTACACATATTTTTAAGTGCATTATTAAATAAATACAATTCAACTTATAATAAGAGATAATTATGCTTTATTAATGTATGAGATAATGATTATTACTGAGACTTGAGAGATAATTATATATTATTAATAATTAACTCTTATTGGAGTTTAATCATTAATAATGTACTATCAATTAGATATTACTAGGAGTTATTTATTTATATTATTTAATTTTGTGCTATAACTAGGCTGAATATGTAATATTTAATTACTTATTTAAGACTCTATTTACTTATTTACTTTACTCTTT
>JAOUZG010009023.1:0-30272 GCA_026289955.1 Argiope argentata
ATAAGTCAATTACTACAGCAATAAAATCTAGAAAAATGTCATTTTGAGCACGAGACTATACAAAATGAAATAAATAGGAAATGCGATATTTTTTTAAAACAATCAATGAGAGACAAAGTTTTTTTTGGATCATTCTCAATACTGAAGTGACTCATAACCTCGAGTGTGTGTCTGAGAGTATTGTGAGTGTTGAGAATAAAGCATGGTGATACAGTCCAAGAGTTTGTGATTAAGTATCTAAAAACTGAGCCATCGGGATCCAAATAAAATCATGTAAATAAAAAAAAACATGAGCGCACTTTTTAACGTGATTTTTGAAACAATCTCCAATATTGCAGTATTCATTTTACAGTTTATCACTCATTACTTATATTTTTTCATCATGTCAGAACATGATGATTATTTTGGGGTGAGGGTTTTGGTGTCAACAAAAATCCGTAAGTCGAATAATAAAACAAAAATCCATCTCAAAAAATCAGCATCTCAAAAAATCAGCTTTTAAAAACTCATTGACATTGCATTTACGAAAGCTTTGATTTAAAATAATAAGTTAATGACTATCGCAAATAAAACCTAGAAAAATGTCATTTCAAGCAGGTGATTATATGAAATGAAATAAATCACATAATCCCATAGGAAATGGGATCTTTTTGTAAACAATAAATGCGAGACAAAGTTTTTTGGATCGTTCGCCATACTAAAGTGACTCATTCAATGAAACAATTGAAAAAAATAAAAATATAATTGAGCATGCACGAGCACGTGGTGCTTGGCTGTTCAAGAAATTATGTTCTGACATGATACATTGAAATATGCATAGCATATTTAATTTTAATTTTAATTTTTTTAGATTTTAGCTTCAAAATAGGGCGTAAAATTGCTTTTAGGTTAAATAAAAATATTTAAAAAATTGATTTAAATATTGCATACAAAAACATTGAAATTTGTAAAAAATATTGAAAAAATTGAAATATTTAAAAAGGGTCTTTAATAATTTTTTTCTTCAGATTTTAGTTGAAAAATAGTGGTAAAAAACTAGCTTTTTGGTTTAAAAAAAGTAAAAAAAAATTCTGGGTGCAATACAACATTATTTTGATGTGCCTAAAAAAAATTTGAAAAGTTATAAATTTTGATAAAATATTTTTTTGAATTTTTCACACATAAAATGTTACAAAAATAATTTTTAATACTTATATAAGCATTAAAATTTGAAAAAAGTTATTACTTACAAAGCATGATAATAATAAAAAATATTGTTATGTCAAATTTTGAAGAGGTTCCAAAAGGATTGTGAAAACGAATGGGACGCATGAAGTAGCTAATTCGTTCAAATGACCCTAGTTGGCGCTAATAATAATTCCTTGTGTTCTGGGAGTCACGGTTCGGGCATGGTTGTTCTTCGGTGTGCTATCTGTGAGATGTGTGACTTTGACCCCCTGTAAAAAGGGGCTGTATAGGCAAATTTGGTGAGTGTGTAGCTAAGTCGTGCTCTTGGCCTTAGTTGGATACTTCAAAAACAAAAGACGCAACTTTCGGCTTAGATCTGCTGTTGTATCAGTGGGTGGTTTGTCCATGGCAAGTACCGTAAGTAACAACAAAAACCGAGTTACGCACCAGATTTAAATCACTGGCAGATCTGTCAGTGGCTTGTAAAGTTTCATGTCACAACTGCAGTTTGACTTATCTATTCAAGGTCACAACCGTTTTCAGTGTATGGAATTCATACAGAGATCATAATTTAGATACTAGCCCGAGAATGATCACCTTTGATCTAATAATTCGTTAAGTTCCATCTTGGAAGACTTTGTGGCTATGACAGATTTATACGCGTAACAGCTGCCATATAGACTGAGAGTTGCCGGTGGGGTTCGAACTCATGAACCAGGGGACGGGAATACAGTGCCCTACCAACAAGACTAACTTCCCCCCTTTTTTTTAAAAAAAAAATCTTTTAAAAAATTAATTCCTTTTAAAAAAAGAATGATCATTTAAAAGAATGCATGTTTTAACAATGATATGATAATTGAATAGAAATTTTATTTGCGTTTTTTTAATGAATGTTCTTCATTACTAAAATATTGAAGCAGAGACAGCCCCAAAGAAGATTTTGCTCCGGGCCCCAACTAGGCTTAGTTGGGCCCTGGTTATAGGTATGCTAGAAACAATCAAGTCCAATCGATTTCATTATTTGTGAATATTATCGTTATTTCTGCTTGAAAAAATTTGTTTTTCTATTTCATTCACTGTCGTCGGTGATTAGTTGATTATTCGATAATACAAATAAACCCTTCAACTTCATATCTGCATATTCATTAATCTCCCATTAAATTGCAAAGGTTATTAACACGTTGACTGCCAACTCTTTGATTACCCGAAGATTGCGTTCTTTTCTAGGACGCCAACTACGAGTTATCTTGTCCTTGTTTACCTGCCATTTTTGTGCAGCTACGATCAAACTCCGAGTAAATCAGTGGTAATATCAATAGGTGGGGTCTGGGAAAAGAACAAAAAAAAAATCAATGCTGGCTTGCACAAACAGAAAATTTATTGAAAAACGAACAAAAAAAAATAACTTTAAAAATTAATTCCAATTCAAAAAATAAAATAATATTTATTGTTTGGGGAATTTCTTAAGATAATATTCCATGCATATACACTAAACTAGGTCGAAGTGTGTCTGCTTGCGATTTAACTCGTAGTTGGTTTCCGCGAAGAGATTTCTGTTACAGAAGTCAACTACGAGATAATTAATAAGATTTTTTTAAAGCACATACATTCTTTATGCTTTTTGACCATAAATATGCACTAGAGTTAGAATTTTTTATAATATAATGTGATTAAATCAAATTGTCATTTTAGGTCAGACTTCATAAAATTCTCGTGACAGTCAAAGTCATGTTATTTTAATATCCTTACACTTGTTCTGCTAATTGCATACATAAATCTTCCTAATAAAGATAAATCTTAGGACATCATGGGGCCTAAAATAACATAAATGACTTGGTATACAGCCATCTAAATGAATGCTTTTGTTCCTGCATTTTAATTTCATTTTTTTTATTCTTGTTACTTATGAACAAGATCCCTGCTGATGCAGCAGCAGATTTAAGCCGAAAGGAGTGTCTCTTGTTTATGAAGTAGCGCCAACTAGGGCCAAGAGTACGACTTAGCTACACACTCACCACATTTGCTTGCACAGCCCCTTTTTACAGGGGGACTCAGTCACACATCTCACAGATAGCACACAGAAGAACAACCATGCCCAAATCTGGACTCCCAGAACATGAGGAAGACGCGCTACCTCTGTGACAGAAAGCCGGCTTTAAAGAGAACGATTGTCTCTGGCACACTACCCCCAATGGTATTACTCTCGACATGAACCACGACAGATTTAACGTGTACCAGACACCACACACAAACACACGGAAAGTCTTCCGGTGACGGGTTCGAACCCGCAGCCCTTAGGATGCGAATACAATGACCTACCAATCAGCCGATCCTGCCTCGTTCTTTAATTCTTTGTGTAGATTATGAAGTTAAATAACCGAAAATGGGCCAATAACCATAAACTGAACTAAAAGGATTCTTGAATTTCATTTTTACACAAATTAATTTCAAATCTTAAACTGAATCTTATTAATAGCAGATAAATATAATGGAAGATTCGATGAAACATTTTTAGAAATTAAATTTTAATGTAACATCCAAAATTATTTTTTTAAAAAAATTACAATCAGAATCCAGGACAAAAATCCCTGTTGAAAAGATTAAACAGAATATGTTTGTATTTTAAAATCATGCAGAATTCATTTTTTCTCTATTATTATTTCTAAATATAATCGGAGTAAAACTCTAGCATTTCACTTCATTTTTAAAATTTTAAAATTGTAATGAGTATTTTAAAAAGATCGTTTCTAATTACCCATTCCCATCCATCAAATTATAACTGTACTAAATTTGGTAGCTATAGGTAAAGAGCCAAAAATCTTTTAGACAATGCCGCATTTTTTCTACATTGTTAGAAGAGATACAAACAGCTTATTGTTTTATTATCTCTTGTAAAGAGGGTTCTACTAAGCGCAAAACCATATTAATAATACTTCTAAAAGCCTGAATTTATTTTAATAAAAATTTTTAATCAAAAAATATTGATAACTGCTATTAAAATTCTTTTAGAGATTTTATCACAGCCTGTATATTTTCTTTTTTATAGTGTTCCAACTATCCGTGAAACCGCTTCTAACGATCAGTACAGTAACTTAAATAAAGGTTAAAATGAAATCTTCTACGCATATTTCAATGCATCATGTCAGAACATCGTTTCTTGAACGGCCAAGCACCACGTGCTCGTGCGAGCTAAATTATGTTTTTATTCATTTTAATGGTTTCATCGAATGAGTCACTTAGTATTGCCAACGTCCTAAAAAAACTTTGTCTCGCATTTATTGTTTTAAAATGTATCCCATTTCCTATTTATTTCCTTTCATACAATCGCATGCTCAAAATGGCATTTTTCTAAATTTTATTTTCTGAAGTCATTAACTTATATTCATAAATCAGAGCTTTTGTAAATGCAATGACAACGCGTTATTAAAAGCTTTTTTTAGATGCCCGTGCATATAATAGAAATTTTATTTTTCACCTACGGTTTTTTGTGGACGACAAAAACCTCAAACCCAAAACAACATCGTGTTCTGACATGATAAAAATGGTTGTTCCAAAGAAGCGTAAAAAATTAAAAGAGTAAAACTGTATCGTTTTTCAATAAAATGCAACCCTCCATTAAGTAAAGTTTTATTTTTTCTTTAGTTAAACCTTGAACATTTTAAATGTGTCATGACTTGTTTATATTTAGCGATACAGCAATTATCTTGCTTTGTAAACAAAACTCTTCAAAGCAACTGCCATCTCCCGGAACGGAGTAACGGCCTCTCAGATAAGTTTCATTCTATTTAAGCTATGCGAATACATTCGGTACGAATTTTTCGAAAATAGTTTGGCAGTATTTGTGTATTTAAATTTTAAAAAAATTGAAAGAACAACATTTATACTAGTTTATCAGTTAAGTCCCAAAGTTTTTTTTTTTACAAAATGGGATTGTTTTTTTTTAATTTATACTATTAGCTCACACTCTCCGTATATATATGTATTTTTTTTAAATTTTCAATCATTAATAAAATACTTTTTACTCATCGAATGAAGTTCAATTAAATTTTTTAAAATTTGTAGTAGATGATATTTGATGTTAATGCAAATTTTTCAAATATTAATTTATTAATTTTATATTAATTAATTAAAAATACTTTCTGGCCAATCTCTTCATTTCCTTACCGCCAAATAAGTAAAAAATTCAGTTTGTTTTTTCCTCAGACTAATAGGGTTAGGCTTGACATGTTTCCGGACGATTATTTTGAGCTATTCTATTTTTTTTCATAAGGTTTGATGCATTTCAAATCAAACATTGTTAATGAATCGATTTTTTCGATTCATTTTGAAGTACTTTCTAATTACAATAATACAGAATAAATAAAATTAGAAGTTTCTCATCTATATTACGTTCCCCTACTGGTGTAGAAAAATAACACTTTTTGCTTTGTTACGATTAGCTTTAAATCCTCGATTGGCGTTGAAAATTCAACACTAGTATAATCTTTTGATCAATTATATATAGTAAATGTAGCTGCCTTTCCTGGTTAGTTTGGTTGGTATGGTGTTGAATTCGCATTTCTTGGGCTGCGAGTTCGAACCCTACGTGTAGAAAGGTGATCGCAAATTGCCTAGAAATTCGCTCTCTCTTTGGCAGCTTAGCATTATGGTTCTGCCATATTTATATAAATTGTAATTATTTAATAAAATATAATTAAAATAAAATTTTCCTTTGTTAACCTAAGTAGGAATTGTTTTTTAATAAAAACGGCTTTTTATGTAACTTGTTTTGACTATAAAGAGGTATAAAGCAAAAATTTTCTAGTTTAGAGGTTTATGAAATTATTTTCTTAACATCTTGCAAATTGCTTTAAAAATATATTATCCAGTTTATGAATAAAAAGATATCTTTCTCTTAATTCTTTAATTATTAGGCTTTGATTGATAAATAATATGATATTTTCAATTTTTTTCAAAATGTAAAACAATAAAATAGCCATAAAATATTTTTAAACAAGAAAGTAAATCTTTAGTAAGAAAATTCTATTATGCTGTATTTAAAAAAAATCAGCATTTAACAGCTCTAGCAAAATAGCATTAAAATATATGCAAATACAAATATAAAAATCAGTGTAATTTTTCAAAAAATAGATATAGAAACAAAATTTTAAAGCTTTCATAAAGAAATCTGGTCAAACATTGTGAATATTACATAAAAGAAATTCCATGATTTTGCAAAAAATCGGCTTTTTAACTAAACTTAACATTTTTGTTGCTTTTGTTTATTTGAAAAACAAGCAATATAATTTTTTAAAGTCAACTTCTGATTAGGTAAACAAAGAAAATCTTTATTTTTGTTGATTTTTATTTAATAATTGTGATTAATATTAATAATTGATAAAAAATGATTCATTTTCGCAAGAATTCACTCGCATTCTTCACCTTCACGCGAAAAATACTGAAATCCTCACATTTTACCGATTGTGCTACCGCCTATAGACTTTATGTTTCATTACAAATTTCTAAAACTCTACTTTGGGTACTCAAAATCAATTAAATTTAATTAATGAATTATTATTTGAAAATTCTGTATTAACATCAAGTGTCATCCACTGCCATTTAAAAAAAGGATTTGAACTTGAGTGGATGAATAAAAATATTTTATTAACAAATGCGAATTTGAACAAGATATGCGAATATAGTATGTGGAGAGAGTGTGCACTAAGAGTAGGTATTGAATGATACTATTAGTTTTAATTTACTATCGGATTCCTTCAAAACCAATTTTCAAATGCAATTTATTTTTTATAATTTGCTTTCTTCAGAAATAAAAATGAATGTTACTAGAATATGAATTTGATAAAAAGCAATTTAAATTCATGGTGTATTTAAAACATATTGCTCTATCCTTGACGATATTGAAGTTGTAAATCATTGTATACAGAATATAAAGCCTGGATATTGCAATTTGAAGAAGGAAATTAAAAACAGGATTTTATATTGTTTTAGGATCGATAACATAAGAGATTATGATTTATTGCTCTAAAGATTACTAGTTATCACTTAAATTTGGGTACTATAAATCTGAAAAAATATACTGTAATTTTCTGTAATACAAATTATCTCATTTTCTTTTATGTGATATTGTTTCAGATAATCAAAACATTCCAATTGTATCTGAGGAAATTCATTTCCTTATACTTAAAGTGTTTTTTAAAGAAAGATTACAAGATTTAATTTTACTATTACTTGACATTTGAAAACAATTCATCCAATTTAGTTTTTCCTTTTTTCAAGAATCTCACGTTTTCATACATTGTTTAAAATTAATGGGACAAGGAAAATCATTCTATAAGCCATTTATTTTATGTATGGTTTACATAATTCACTTAAATGCATAATTATAAAAATAGCTGGGTGATTTCGTTTTACGTAACCATAAACTTTCAAGCAAATAATATTTTTTTAAATATATGGCTGAGAAAAAGGGATTCATTCAATAAGAAATGTATTGATTAATTATATAAAGGAATCTTTTATTTATTTCCATATATAAATAAATTTTTTTGTATTAATTTCATTAGATAATTTTTTAAATATTACTTACAGAAATCATGCAAATTTTTTTAACCGAAATATAATAATAGGATATATGGTTTAAGATGAAAAATTCTTTTGAATTTCCAAATTAAAAATTTTAATGAATATTTTAACATGATGAGAAATATAGATATAGCCTAAACGAAATGACATTACAACCCTCTCTATTGAAAGAATTATAAAATCATTTTACAGAGCTAGCAATAAATAATTTACCCATTTCAGAGCCCTCTAAAATGCCTTTCATTGATCCAAATGCGATAAGATTTGAACTACAGATTATTGAGACAATGAGCGTTACATTTAATAAATAAATAAAACATTAGTACAAAATTTCACCGTTAGGTGGCGTTGTAATACACATATAACTATTTTATAGGGTTTATAATTGTCCAATAAAGTAAAATAAAAATTGCTCAATATGTCCTCTTTCATTTTCGACAATATGCTCAAATCGGAGGACCATATTTTCTATAGATGACCGGAATGTATCTGTAAGAATGTGAAGAATATGGCGCCTATTATTGTCTTTTAGATATGGTATAGATGGTGGTCTTTGTCGGTAGATATTGTCCTTCAAATAACCCCACAACCAAAAGTTGCAAAGGTTAATGCATGGCGAGCGAGGGGGCCATTACTAAGAAATGACTTCTGATAACTCATGCTTCTGTGAAATGCTGTTTTAGCAATCGCTTCACACGATGATCAATATGAGGTGCTGCACCATCTTGCATGAAAATAATGTCACGAAGACATCCACACTTTTGGTAGGCTGGGATCACAAAATACTTCAGCATATCAAGATATATTGTTCTGTGACGGTACAGGTTTGGATTCCATTTGAAGTTATCTCTTTAAAGAAATATGGTCAAATGATAAAGGTAGCTGTAACACCACACCATACTTCTTCTTCTTGTGTACAGCCGACCACCCCGCCACAACTGACCGTAGCAGTATCGACAGGATTTGCTGTGGCCGACTGTTACACCACACCATACTGTCACTTTTTAAGGATGCAAGGGATGTTCCTGGATAACATGAGAGTTTTTCCCTATCCAAATTAGATAGTTGTGGGTGTTAACTTGACCATTAAGGCAAAATTGGGACTTTTCACTCCCCAGAATGTTCCAGGGTCAGGTCAACCGCCATTCAAGGAAGGAGCTGAAGTGCAAACGTTTTATTGATTTCTAAGTTCCCGTCTTGCAATAGGTGCACAGACTATTTTGTATGGATAAAAATGCAGAATCTATCATGCAATTTTTCGTACAGTTGAATACTATATATACAGAACATGAGAAACAACTGGCAATCTTACACTATTATGCAGCGACTAACTGCTGTCTTCAAAAAAAGCGGTCTAAACCTTTTCGACCCTTTAAGGATTTTTCTCGTCTATCAGGAAGAAGGCCAAGATGCCCACTTTTTTCAAATTTCTACATCATCTTAAATAAGACCCATGGTGCCCTTGAACCTATTCTTTGTGGTTGTTGTTTCTTTTGGCCCTTGCCATGGACAAGCTCGCTGAGGTAGTCAGAAATTTAAGCCTAATCAGCGTCTCTTGTTTCTGTAGTAGCCCCAACAAGGGCTAAGAGTAGGACTTTAGCTACTCACTCATCACATTCGCTTGTACAGCCCCTCTTTACAGGACGGGGCAAATTCACAAACCTTACAGATAGAACACAGAAGAGCATGACAAAACCCGGACTCGAACTTGGGATGCTCCCAGATGATGGGGAAGACGCGCTACTCGTAGCCAGAATGCAGGCTGGCTACTTCGTATTTGCTTCAGATGACGAAATACTTTTGGAGTTGCATTAGAATTTTGTTTCTGGAAGAACTATTTCATCAGTTGTGCGTTTTCTTGCAACTTAGGCATGACCAACAGAGAAGAAACTAACGTTCGTGCGGAAGCTGTGTTCATTTAATCCAAAGAAAAAAATAATAGATAAGCACTAAAACGAAAATTATGCTTTACATTTTCAGTATATGCAAATAAATGAAATTTGTGTTACCCCGTCATCTATTGGTGAATTTTTGAACTAACTTTTTAACTAATAAATTTAAAGCGCATCATCAGAATAATCTTTAGCTTATACATATTTTTAAATCTTGTTTGAAACAATAAAGCGTAATTTAAGAGCCCTCTTAAGCGGATAAATTATTTCTTATAAATACTGTACTTTAATTCTTTTATTAGAAAAAAAAATCCAAGAATATATTTGTCATATAAAATGAAAATTAGCAAGATAAGCGAAAATTCTTCATATCTAGAGTTACTCTGATAAGTCAGTATATTAAGAGAGATTATTCATAGTTTATATTTTGCAATAAATATGAATACGAGGTATGTCTTAAAAGTTTGATGAATAGCAGTGTATCTCAAAAGAAACGTAAATGAGGAAACCCTCCATGTACACTCTTATTGAGGGACCTTTGGGGAGACGCCCCATAGCAAAGAGCACAAAACATTGTCGGAGATTATTCTGTTGGAGCCTTCTAACGGCATATATTTGAAAACTGACATCACATTCAAATGAAGCATCTGATTAACACGTAGTTTTGTTACAAATTGGAAAAATGGCATGGAATTGTTGCTATAAATGTGCGGAACAGATATTAGCAGAATAGGTGTATATGAAGGATGCAAACATTTTCGGAAGGGAAAGGAAACCATCTACGATAAATTGGCCATATGAAGTGGCGTTTATCCAGTTAGACATATATGCCCCAGAACAAGTGTGGCTATAGACAAAAATGAATGGGTGTGACAGATGCTGTTGCAAAATTGTCGTCTCAAGGGCAGATATCAAAGTAATAAGGAATCAGAAAGGACAATGTTAGCAGGATCATTCTTAAAAGTTTGGGTAAGCTTAAGATTCATTCAATTTTTTGTGCCGCATACATTGACCGCCGAGCAAAAGGAAATACGCATACTCACTATCGGGAATTTGTCCTACGGTGTGTGCATCCGACGACTGGTGGCATATGTGCTTCATTCCATTCCAAAAAGACCGCTGTCGCATTCGGGAGTGAAGGATTAATACGTCAAAAGTGTGCTCCATCAACGATGTAAAAAGGTTATTGTGCGTAGTGGATGTTACACAGAAGGAGAATAAAGGCATTTTGTTCCTGTGATTTGCTTTATGTCTGATTCTTTATGCGTTTCGCCAGCGTCCTGACACAGAAGTAGCGCGTCTTTCTCGTGATTTGGGAGTCCCGGTCAGGGCATGTTTGTTCTACTGTGTACTTACTATCTGTGAGGTGTGTGAATGTACCCCCCCCCCCTGTAAAAAGGTGCTGTGCAAGCGAGTGTGGGCGTGTGTGTCACCCTCGTGTAAGGTAGGTAGAAGTAAGACGTCTTTCTCCGGGTGTTCAGAGGTCCATACCCTCCGGAGCTATTTCACACGTTGAAAAGCGGACATGTTCTCATCACCATCACTACACTTTTTGACGCGACTTTTAAAATTGCTGTATATCGAAAATTATCTATCAAATACAATCTTCATCCCCACAATATAACTTGAATGATGTATTTAGGAGATATTCAATCATCGTTCAGGCTATTTAATTTCTTCCCAGCATGGTTACTTTAATAAATGGAAAGATCTTTGTCTGATCAGCCAGGTGGGTACTGATCGAGGGCCAAGTCTGTGGTCTTTGTGCTTGGCGACAAACTTGGCGACAAAATTTTATATCACTGGAAACGTTATTTTTTTTTATTGATTCCTCCGATAGGATTTGAAATACGTCCAGAACAGTCTAGCTCCGCCTTTTTAGGAACCATTTAATGCCGGCAGTCTCGAGCATGAACTGAATTGAACTAATTGAATCGTCGTATTTGGGGTTGAAGGCAAGTAACGAGTGATGGAGAGTATAACAAAGCAACGGTGGAATAGTCCAACGTTGTGTGGAGTCCAAGTTATAATTGCACTTAGATCTATTCCGAGTCATGTTGTCTATTTTGGTAGCAGCATCAAGTTGTATGTGGAGTAGACAGTCGTGTGGTAGTGAGTCGGCAATTAGACACAGCTAAAGTGAACAGATAGTGGTGATTTGCAAACATTTGTGGAGAGCATAGAATGAAGCTACGTAGATTTTCTCTTTCTGCTGAATTCTCTGTGTCTGCTTTGTGTGCTCTGCTATTTGTTGTCGTGTACTGCTGAGAGTTCGTCTCGGCTGTACATATTTGTCGTCTCTGTATTCAACGTCTTTGTGTTAGCGTTTTCATGTCAAAATACAATAGCAATGTTTTAACGAGTGTACATTTGTAATCGGTCTTATTGAAAGTTTTTTGCACATTTTTAACGCCCTTAAATCAAACTTTTACCTAAACATAATATTTTTGATTTTTTTTTCTTAAACTCTATACATTATTTTACAGAAGTTTGCAGAAAATTTGTAAAAGCGTGGATTATTTACCCTTTTCAAGTAAGCGAACTAATCGACAAGGATGTACTACGAATGAAAGCAGAACTGGTTGAAACCATTCTTTGGTCGGACGACTCATCATATAGTGCATAATTTCAGTACAAAGCACAAAACTCGGGTAAAAATATATCTAACGATAAAAGCATTGTTTAGAAGATCAAAGACGGTAACTGCTCTACCCGTATTGATATTGAAACCTGTTCTTTAGAATTTCTTGATAATTTTTGGCTTAATAACATAGGTCATTAACGAAATGCGAATTGAAATAACACGTGATACCCTTCAGTAGAATCAAGTCAACTCGTTCTTTCAATAATAGAAGGATATTTTTTTCTGTTGGTTTACCTTTCCGAATCGTAAAAGAAACTAATAATAGATTTCAAAATTTATAAATAATGTTAGGATTTGCATTGTATATATACATGAAAATACATCGTGATTATAAAAATCATAACCAAAAAACGATTGCATATAATAAAATGAAAGACTTTTATTAAATTTATAAAAAAAATTTCATGGAAATTTTTTTCCTTAATAAAATTTTGATCATGGTATAATTGCACTCTTAAATTTTATAATTCAATAGATGACGCACTAATGTAGAAGTGCTGATTTTGTAATTGACCTTTTTCCAAAATGGCAAAAAAAAATTCTGTGTATTTTGTGGCTTCATTATTTCTAATTGGTCATTAATTTTGAATGCTAATTTTTGTGTTGCGCAAAAAAGAGTGATTTTTGAAATCCCAGATGAAAATACTGACCTTACTCAAAATTGCGACAACGCATGTTTATTTTAGCAGCCGAATTATCTGACAATACTTAAAAAGAATCGAAATACATATTTTATTTCTTCTAGCTACTATGTGAGCTCACATTAAAATTTATTTACTTAAATATGTTTATTAAAAATTTTATAAAGGTTTTTACATTTCGAAACAATCGCATTTCAAATTATTTGTCTTTATACAGCAATGTTTTGAAATCATGAAAAATTTTTATGAACATTTTACATATTTACCCATAATTAAAAAACCCTTCAAAATTATTGGAAAATGAACTGATTAGCGATAAAAATTCGTGTTTTTCTTTTCAAATTATTAGCAGTTTATTTAAATAAGCATGTGTTATTCCTTGTTTCACATACACATAGGCGATTTACAGAAAAGTATTATAAAATATCTTCATCAACAAATGAATTTTTATATTTGAATATTGTTGTTACTTATGGCGCTGATTAATCAGCAGGTTTTTAAGTCAGATATGTACGCCTCTTGTTTTACAAGTCGCGCCATCTAGGGCCAAGAGTACGACTTAGCTACACACACGTCACTACCCTTTTTAGTGGGTGGACTACATTCATTCAAATTCATTCATACATCTCAGATCGTAATTTAGATCTGGAACAGAGAACGATCACCTCTGACACAGTACCACCAGCGGTATTACTCTCGACATGGAGGACTTTGCGACAACGAACAGATTTAACGAGCGCCAATCGCCACACACTCGGGGAATATTTTGGCCGGTGAGCTTCGAATCCGTGACCTAAGAAGTACGAGTCCAACGCTCTACCAACCAGGCATCCCGGCCATATTTCAATATTTGATCACAATAATGACTCTAAACACTTCAATATGGCGGCTTGATCTTGAATATTACTGTGAGTTACATTATATAACATGCAAGATGGAAAAATTCAACCAATACATTTCATAGAGTTGCTCACTAGACATTGATTCTAAGATTCTATATCCGGCAGGTAGTTACAAATTTGAAGATAAAAGAAGATTTAATTTATAATTTAAATCAAAAATTTATTGGCATCTTAAAGATTTATTTAAAACCTTATGAACACAAAATTACATGAAAACATTATCAAAACATTTAAAAAAAACTTTTCAATGTTATCTTATTTATGGATTTTTTTCAAATTTAAATACATTTTTTAAATATATTTTAAAGCATATTTTACAAGTTTGCTAAATTTTATTAATTAGATTTATACTACAGAAGTTTATGATGTGTTTTAACCCTTAACTGGAGACCTGAATTTTCTCACGCGGCCAGAGATGTAGTTTAAATATTCCCAATGTTAGTTTTCGTTGTTTCTGATCTTTTATAAACAGTATTGGAATTTATTTTGAAAATACAACACATTTGGAAATAATGTAGCTATCAAAAATATTCATATTAAAAAATGTTAAATGTTATTATATTAAATGTTGGAAAGGTATTAGAATAAAAACCTAAGCAATATTTTAATGAGTATTTACTTCGTTTATGTTGTTACTAATGCCATGGACAAGCCTACCGCTGATACAGCAGCAGATTTAAGCCGAAAGGAGCGTTTCTTGTTTTTGAAGTAGTGTCAACTAGGGCCAAGAGTACGACTTAGCTACACACACACCACATTTTCTTGCACAGCCCATTTTTACAGGGGGGGGACACAGTGACACATCTCACAGATAGCACACAGAAGAAGAACCATGCCCAAATCTGGACTCCCAGAACACGAGGAAGACGCGCTACCTCTGTGCCAGAAAGGCGGCGATTCGTTTTTATATTATAGAATTACACTAACGTTTATAACTGTTGGCAGTTAACAAACAAAAGTGAAAAATACAATATTTTAAAATACTGTTTTGAGAATGTTTCTTTATTTTTTGTATAATTAAACTTAAAAGCAGTTTCAGAAACTTGGAGTCTTAGACTCTATTATTAACAACAAAAACTTTGAAAAAGCATAACTTGGTTATATTCTCATACTCATTCTTGGACTTTAGCAAACACATACTGCTGAAAGAACAACTTAAAGGTATTACTGAAGGACAAAAAAAAAAAATCCTTAATAATTAGAGCTAGTGAACAACACAGAAATATTTTGAATCCCGTTTCAAGTTAGGGGATAAAAATTTTGTTTGCGTACTACAGCTATTATAGAATGAAAAGCAATTTTTACAACTAATATATATATAAAAAAACAATTCAAAAATATTGTGAAGTTGAAATGTCTTGGAATAGATGATTGAAGATTCTTAATTTTTTTTCAATTTAATGAAAAACTTCACTTTTCTAAAAGCTGGAAAAGATTTTCACATCTTATCAACGAGTTGACACCAAGAGAAATCTTCTACAATTTTTAATAAAAAACTTTGTGAGCTTTTCGACGTTGCTTCGTTTTGATGAAGCCGAATTCTATAATTTTTCTAAATTTCTTTTCACTTTCTTCCAAGTCCTCAAGACAATTGATCAATTCTTCCTGTTTTAATTTCCCCCCATATTTTTCAGGTAGAATATCTGGAGGAATGTGAGCATGGAGGCTTTGCCAGTCTTCATTTCTTGTATGAAGAAAAAACTGAAAAATAAAAAATCGATTGTCTGTACATATTTCATATATTTATATGAAAATAATAATTTTATGAAAAAGGAAAATTTTTAAAGACACCTACTCTAGTTTGAATCTTTTCGGGTAGAAATCTATGCCCTAATTTCCAGATAGGCGAAAATATTGACGGTGCATTAATTATATGAACTGATTTGAGTCGACAAGGAAAAACACTCTGTAATAAAGAATTTATAAAAACTCAAAATTATATTTCATAAACTACTCTACAAAAATTATCAGATATTATCTATAACAGAACAAAGGGCTCAATTTTAACCAGGTTAAGGATTGAACACCCTCGATTCACCGACCGACATTTCTTGATGAGGGAATCGATTCCAATTCACTCAATATGTAACACTTTTATATCTGTTCCTATCATTCTGGTAGAAAATTCTTCTCTGGGTCTTACATTTTTTTCAGAAATCTCATCCTGTGGGGGCAAGTTAAATTCCAAAACTCCACATGTTAACCGTTTTAATTTTTTTTTAAAAAAATGACTTTTATAATACCATACAGGGTGTCCCATCAAGATCAGATAAACTCTGCACAACCAAATTCCTTGTTTGGAAGTATAGCGTTAGCCTTATAAGCCAAATAATATCCTTCGAGCTGAAGGGTCCCTTTTGCTTGATCGGTATATTACTCGGCTACAGCCGTAAACGTCGCAAGCCCGTACCGCGACCTTCAATCGCTACATTGGTGACCTTCACAACGCAACCTTCCGCAAAAGTCGTGGCGCCATCTACCCGCAGCAATATCGTCAGACTCACTTGAGGAAAGCTAAAAAAATCATCGTTCGCTTCTTCGCCGACTCACTGGTGGGGAAGTACTGTAGCTTCAGCCTTATAAGCCAGATAATATCCTTCGTGCTGAAGGATCCCTTTTGCTTGATCGGTATATTACTCGACTACAGGCCCAAACGTCGCAGGTTCGTACCGCGACCTTCAATCGCTACAGAAGATATAAAATATGTCCAGAGAACTGTACCTCTAAGACCCATAGATTTAGAGAAAATTTTGAGAGAAAATGTATTACGTCATATCTGGTTTACTAAAAACTTTTACTTGGCCGCTGGATCATCGAGGCTCTATTTCACGCCCTCCACGATCACCAGATCTGACCCATATAGATTTTTTCCTTCTGAGCCATGTAAAGGAATTGGTTTATTGATTCCCAGTTGCTTCAGAAATGAACTTAGCGCATTCCTGTCCACAGGGCGTTTCTTTGTGGACACTACGATGTTAGAACGTGTACAGTTAACTATTGAATGACTTGAGTATGCATGCCTCCATATGCGCGGGCGACATATCGAACATCCTCCTATTTAAGGTTATGAAAGTACTGATGTTCATGCTTCGAATAAAGTTTTTTTTCCTTAAATCGGATAAGACGTCATACATTTTGTCTCGCGTTTTTCCTCGTGAACTATGAGTTGTAGAGGCACAGTACTCGAGACATTTTTTAAGTATACCAAACAACGAATCTGGCTGTGAAGAGTTTATCCAGTCTTGCTGGGACATTCTGTAGAAATATTAGCTACACATTTAAGTACTATAACACATATTACATCATTTTTGCACTTTTTTCTGATTCATATTTTTATGATTTTAGGTATTTTGATTTTTTAGATATTTCGTGTTTCAATTTTATTATTAAGTTATACAAATATTTGGATTTCATGATTGGGAAATAGCTTTGTCAAAGATAGATTTTGTGTCATTAAACATAAGCAAACCTACCAGTCAACCAACAATAGAGCTTCTACCCTACTTTCTATTTAATCTAATAATAAACTTTATAATCGTATTAAGTTGAAAGGTTTGCTTTGAAAACAGCACCCTTCTATTGCTTATTATCGTTTTATAAAAAATATTCATCTGAAGCAAGAAATACGGTGATATAATTGTTTGTTTTTTATAATTCACAAAAAGAGAGCTATATATTTTGGTTTGGTGTGATGATGTAGATTCGGGAATTATATTCACAAAATACAAGAAACCTACTCCCTCTGCTTATCAAGTAAGACTCTGTATTTTTTCAATTTCTGACATATATATTGATGTAGCAAGTAGCAATTATCACTGAAAAGTGAAAAATATAAAAATGAAACGCTGCTCCCCGGCAATTAATTACAATAATAATGGATTATTTCTAGTGGAAGTGATTTTATGATGGACTATTTGGGGATGAGGCATCAAATGAACAAGATGTTACAGAGGAAATATGTGATATTTGAAGAATGTATTTTTCAGTTTGTATAATCAAGGTTTATGATGTATTAAACTTTTGTTTATTGAAATAAAATATAATGAAAACCTATTTTAACTATAGACCATATAATTTATGACAAGAATGATCAGAAATGCTTCTGATGAAACATATTTTCGAATAGATAATATTTACTTAAAATGTAAAAAAAGAGTAGTTTTATTGGAATTAAGTTTTTAATACGTATTTACTTTTTTAATATAGCTTGTGAATTTAAATTACACATTTGTGAGCCAAATTCTATAGTTATATGTATCTGCATAGAAATATTCTAAAATTAATAACCGTCGACTTTTTAATGGGGTATTCCATTGAAACACAAATGTTAGAAGGGTTTCAATGATACGGTGTGATAATAGCATGAGTATCTTTTTTTAAGAACATCCATCGAAATTTAGAATTGAGGAACAAGAATAGAAAAAAAGTAATGAGCATTTCTTTATTTTGGCCGTGTTTCCAACCAAATCAAAACCTATAAGTATATTATAGTAACCAACAAAAAGAACTTTAAGTATATTTTAGTAATCAACCAAAAAACTATAAGAAAATTTTAGAAACCAATCAAAGAACTATAAGTATATTTTAGTAACCAACCAAAAATCTATATTTTAGTAACCAACCAAAAATTTATATTTTAGTTACCAATCAAAAATCTATATTTTAGTAACCAACCAAAAAAAACTATAAGTATATTTTAGTGACTTACCAAAAAACTATATTTTAGTAATAAATAAAAAAAAACTATGAGTATATTTTAGTAACCTAAAAACGATAAGCATATTTTAGTAACCAACCAAAAAAACCCTTTAAATATATTTTAGAAACCAACCAAAAAAGTATAAGTAAATTTTATACATATTATAAAAGCGGTGGTTTAGAAACGTAAATACATCATTCATGACATTCTCTAATTCTGAACATAAACAACAAGGAGTTCTGACAAGTATTCAAATTAGCAAAAAAATAGGTACAGAACCTATGCCAGATTCCTGACATGTCGCTTCGACGGCCATAAAATACCACATACTAAAATTTAAAGTTTCATTTTTTAAATGGTATTGAAACTACAATCACCCACAATTGATTAAATAAAAATCTTTAGCTAATACTCCATGCCTTCAAGACGCCTTTTTTCTTCTTTCTTCTAATTTATATGCTTCCCAAGGAGAAAATAAGTGGTTCACATCTAAATTTTGTTCAGATATGTCACTTAATTTTTAGATTTTTAATATGGAAATATTCCATGCGAAAAAATATTTTTAGAATTTTATTTACTTGAAGAGAATTAATTAATCCATAAATATTATTTGTCATTATCTGACTCCTAGTAAGAGTTGGAAGCAATCACTCTATATTTTTATGCCAAAAATATATCTTTATTTGACAACTAACCACCTTCTCGATTGGAGTTACCCTACATATATTCCTCTGCGTTTTCTGAGAGGGGGGAATACTGAGTCATGCTACACCTCAAGGTCATTTATGATTAATAGAGATGAAATACACATCACACTTCGGAGCACTCACTCCGAAAGAATTGAAACGATCACTACATACTCAAGTGACAACATTCTGACATCTTTTTATTTTTAAATTTTTTTAGTATCTAATTAAAACAATAGATGGCAGCAGAAGCGTTGAATGTTTTTTTAAAATTTCTTTTACAGATTTATATGGCTTTTAGCGTCATTTTCATGAAGGAAAAATAAAGTTTTTATGCTTCTAAAATCATCAAAATCATATTCAAGAAATATGATGATAATTATGCTGAATGAATATCAGGTTATATTCACACGAATATTAAGGATGATATATTTATTACAAAATGAGTTATTTATTACGTACTGATAAAATTAAAGATAGCGATGCAAATTTTTCAGTAATCTCTGATAAACCGAACCTAACAGTAAACAGTAGAAAGTTCGCCAGATATAAAAAAGAATATCCTCTTGTTATTCAGTTAGGTTACCACATTTAGCAATTTATCGCTCATAAAAAATTGTGTTAAGTGATTGTATCTTTGTTTACAGCTTGTAAACTAGGCAAAGGGAGAATTGATTTATTAGAATAAAAAAATTGATACCTTAGAATAAAAAAATGTTACATTAGAATAAAAAATTGATGCATTAGAATAAAAAAAATGATACATTAAAAAAAGGATACATCATAATAAAAAAATTGAGACATTAGAATAAAAAAATGATACATCAGATTAAAAAAATTGATACATTAGAATAAAAAAATGATACATTAGAATAAAAAATTGAGACATTATAATAAAAATATTGATATACTAAAATAAAAAAATGATACATCATAATAAAAAAATGATACATTATAATAGAAAATTGATACATTAGAATAAAAAAATGATACATCAGAATAAAAAAAATTGGGACATTAGAATAAAAAATAGTCCAGACTAAACTCTGTAAAAGAAAAAAAAACCAAAAAAGTAAAAAATAGTTTATAGTACAAAATAGTGTCATAATTTTTTTCTTACCAATAAAAATTCTAGAAATGTTCGTATCCATCCAGGTGTAAACGCTAGAAAGCCATGGATATCAAAACCATCATAATCAAAAATGTACGTTCCCCCACAAATTTGGCTGACTGGATTTTCAATAATTTCATGAACAAATAATATTTCTAAATAAAAACGTTCTGCAAAGTTGAACTTTTTGTAATCTATACCTGGAAAGAAAAAAACAGATAATGAAAAATCAATTGAGATTTATATAAGTATATTTGGGCTTAAGGAAATTTAATAGTAAAGAATATTTAAAAAAGTTTGAAATGTAATATGGAATATTTATTAAATTTATTAAGATAACAATGGCATAGATTTCGATTTTAAAATTATATTTGCTCTTATAAATCCAGAAAAGTACTTAGATTTATTATTCTACTTGCCATTTTATTTTCTCACATAGGTTGTATAGAGGAAGCACAGTAATCTCAAAAAATTTCGAGCTCAATATTTTACGGAATCTCCAAGTTTTACCCCTCACTGAGTTCGAAAAACACATTTTTGGAAAGATCTCTGACTATTGTAAAGAAGTCGTAACCTTGTCTCCTTTTGAAGAGACACATGTTCGAGCATTGTTACTTCTGGCCAGCTGTGAGACAATTCTTCCTTAGTTGCGCATTGTGTTTCTCCCTTTTAGTATCACTCTTTGGACTTTAAAGGAGTCAGATAATGGAGAACACATGCGATTGAGACCCTTTGAAGAAGGAACCCGTGTCAAAACACCAGATATGGCTATTTCTTCTATGGACCACCCAAACTGGGATAAATTTCCGATAATGAACAACATATTGCGTTCACGACCCTGTGAGAAAAGAAGTATTGTCACCCCCTATGTGAATATCTTTCCTATCGTGGAGGGTCAGATATGAGGATGGATGTTTCGAAAATATTCTCACGGCTGACGGCTGATCATGGGAGTATTTATGAAGAATTCGTGGATGATCGGCATCTCCAGAGGGCCAATGCGAACCTGAGATGCGGAGCTTGACCGAGATTAAAATGGGAGTTTTTGGAAGGAAGAGGAAACGAGATAAGCTGATCCGGTAGACGAGACCAGCTGATCTGGCTAGAGACTGGAGGAGAGCTGATACGACGACGAGGGAGCTGATACGAGTTGAGTTGGAGAGTTGAAGAGATACCACGGGATCTCGAGTTTATTGAAAAGATCTACCGGTTTAATCCGTAGATCTCTTGGGCTACACGCAGTAGCTGGATATGCTGAACAGCCCGTTAGTTTTTGTATTAATTGTGAAACTTTTAATCCAGATGCAAATATTTTACAGCATATTAACCTAGAGGACGTGTTTTTTTATTGTATAAAGCTGTAAACAAAACCTTTGTTTATAAACGATACCACTTTATTTGAACGACCAGGATCAAGTCATTACTCTATCTTCATGTGACAAAGATAACTCAAAAACGCTTTGAACTGAGCTAATCAAATTTGGTAGGCTGTCTGTACATCCAATTTGAAGTTTTGTGTCAAATGTTGTGTAAAATTTGTTTACGGTAGTTCAACTGCCCTGCTGCTCGAATATAAATTAACAAATTAATTACAAAACGAAGAGAGTTAGAGAGATAAAATTCGGTGCACAAATGTAACTTTTATGTTGTTGTTACTTATGGCCCTTGCCTATGGACAAACTCTCCGCTGATATATCAGCAGGTTTAAACCGAAGGAAGCGTCTCTTGTTTTTGAAGTAGCGCCAAACTAGGGCCAAGAGTACAACTCAGCTACACACTCACCACATTTGTTTGCACAGCCCCTTTTTACAGGGGGGGGGCACAGTCACACATCTCACAGATAATACGCAGAAGACCAACCATGCCCGAACCGTGATTCGAACCCGGAACTCCCAGAACTAGAGGAAGACGGGCTACCTCTGTGCCAGAAAGCCGGCGCAAGCTTAACATTTATAGTGTAGACAAGAATTTTGAGACAAATCCAGCAAAAATGTAGAGACTAAAATATTTCAAATTTGGTATGAGATACTGTGACGATAAATGTAAATTTTTTGTCAAAATTTTTAGTTTCAATCTGTTAAAAAAAACGTGCTTTAAACACAAATTCGATTTTCGGATTCTATTAATATATACCAAGGATTGATCGTTAAATAACTTGCCAACGATGACACTTTAAATTTAGTAAAAATGCTAAATTCATGTCAAAATTGATATTTCTTAACTATAGTGAACTAAGCCATCTATGATGATCTCTGGCTTGATAAGTTTATTAGGGTTTATGCTAGAAAGTTTTGGGAAGACCACTTCCGCTGGTTTATTTCATAGAAAAAACCTATAACCAACAACTTGTTCCGTAGGATTTTTTTTTGTTTGTTAATAATTAATACAGAATACTTTAATATAAAATTTTATCTTACTTTTTGAGAAGACTTTAAAAGAAAATGTATTTAAAAATGTAATGATTTTTAATAATAAATTCATGTAGGATATCCTAAGGAGATATTTGATTTAACCATCATTTTAACCTTTCATCAACTTTCGATTGTAGATGCAATTCAAAGCGAGAATTGTAAAAGGTTAGATGAGTTTCCAGAAGACGATAATTTTAATTAATACAACATTCCGAAACAACGCCATCTATAGAGTATTTGAAAAACTGTCACAATTAACATTCAGACAGATAGGCCCACTAACCACCGTACGAGAAAGACGTTTCCACGCGTCAGCGTTTCCCGCTTGCAAAGATACGCGTTAATATGTTTTCAGTCACATAATGTTTTTGTTACTTCTAACGTCCTCTTAGAGGGAATAATCTAACTTTCTGATTATTAAATATCTCCCGGTTTTAATTCTTTTAAAATTTCCCTGTACTTCCTTCCCCCCTTGTAAATTTCTCCCTTTAACTCTAAATAAATATTTTTCTTTTTTTAAAGAAGTCTCTTCATCTTATGTTTGCATTATTTTAATATTAATTCTTAATATGAACCTGTAAATATTTAAAAAAAACATACGGCAATAAAACACCGCTTTACGAAGAGTCTAATAGTTTTGGAAGTTTGGTTAGACCCCCACATTTATAGATTTTAATTTATTTTTTAAATTTTAATTAAATTTTATATAATTAAAATTATTTTATTTTAATTTTTTTTAATTTTTCATTTTAGTTAAATTAGTAAATTTATAAATTTTAATGCTAAATTTATAAATTTAATGAAATCAATCAACTACAAAGTGGTGTATGTATTTGATGATTAAATAAATAGAGGAATTCTTTGATTAACATGTAATAGTGCATGCCAATCAAATAATATATATACTTAGAAGAAAATCTGAAAATGAAAATCCTACTTAAAAATTATCAACCAAATAAGGGCACCTTCTTATCTTAATTTAGACATTGCCAAGGCACGCGAAGGAATGTTTTGGCGGAACAATGAAATTTGTTTGAATTTCAAGAGAAAAAAAATAGCAATTTTGACGGATTGTGTATCAAATAAAAGTTATAAAATGAGTTATAACGAAAAAAAGATTCAAATGAAACCTGCTATGCATGTTTCAATGTATCATGTCAGAACATCATTTGTTGAACTTACAAGCACCTCGTGCTCGTGCGAGTTAAATTGTATTTGTATTCATTTCAATGGTTTCATTGAATGAGTCACTTTAGTACTGCAAACGATCCAAAAGACTTAGTTTCGAATTTATTGTTTTAACAAAAATATCACATTTCCTACTTATTTCATTTCATGTCATCACGTGTTCAAAATGACATTTTTATAGTTTTATTTGCGGCAGCCATTAACATATTTTTTTAATCAGAGCTTTTTTATATGTAATGGCAACACGATTATTAAAAGCGGATGTTTTTGAGATGCTCGTGCAGATAATAACATTTTTATTTTAGGCCTACAGATTTTTTTTAATTTTTTCCCTAAGGGGGTTTTGTTGACGCCAAAATCATCAGCCCAAAATGAACCCCATGTTCTGAAAAGATAAAAATGGTGACAGATCGTGTATCAAATAAAAGTTTATAAAAATTTATAACGAGACAAAAAACGGTGGTAATGGAAACGCGATAATTGAAAAGGTATTTTTTTCTTCAAATTTCAATATGATATGAAGTTAAATTTTATAAGATAATAATTTTAAAATATTAATAGAGAAAGAAAATGTAAGGGTTAATATTTTTATAGATGGTACTAAAAGAAATTATAAACATTCTTTATTTTTAATTAAATAATATTTTGATTGATTTTCGTGTTTGAAAAATTGCCAGTGACACTTACATATGCTATATTTTAAGAAGATCGTATAATAACTGTAGATTTGTTCAAACGAATGCAGGAGCATATTTAATTTTACTTGTATGATATATACCCCCGGTGAGCATCTTGAATTGAGGATGAGATGTTTGCGGTAGAGTGGTTGGATCTAGTCACCCTAGAGAGTACACTGATTGGTGGGGGTAAGTTCCTCTTATCGATGACGGAAAACACTTCATATAGGAAAGGTTGTACCATGGACGGTGATGGCCATTAAGACTCAACCACTGCTCCTGCCAGTGTTTCTGTTGCGGAGGTCCGGTCATTTAGCCTTATGGTTTGAATCCGTGTACCTTCAGGAGGGTCAGTGAGTCTGCTACAACTTATGCATGTGATAATTCTAGTAAGATATTGTAAAGAAGTCGTCACCTGGTCTCCTTTTTGAAGCGACACATGTTCGAACATTGCTACTTCTAGCCAGCGGTGAGACTATTCATGCTTTGTTGCACATTGTGTTTCTCTCTTTTAGTGTCATCTTTCGGACTTGAAAGGAGACAGATAATGGAACACACATGCTTGCGACCCATTGAAGAAGCATATCGTGTCGAAATACCAGATGGGACCATTTCTTCTATGGACCATCCAAACTGGGATAAAGTTCCAATTATGAACAACTTATGCATTTTACGACCCATTGAAGAAAGGAGGGCTAAAGCTTTCAGATGCGAATATTTGTGTATTGTGAAGGTTCTAATAAGAGGGTGGAGGTTTCAAGAATATTTCCAAGACATAGCGCCGCACCATTGGGAGTATTTATGAAGAATGATTGGACAATCGGCACCAATGCGAGCCTAAGGGGAGGAACCTCATCAATGTTAAAATGGAAGGTTTTGGAAGAAACGGGACGGTCGAGAATCTGACCCGGCATACCACACAAGCTGATCGAGGAGACAAGCTGATTCAGTAGACGGGACCAGCTGCTCTGGCTAGAGACTGGAAGAAAGCTGATACGACAACAAGACGAGCTGTGAGCAGAGCTGAAGAGCTGGAGTTGAAGAGATATCACGTGATCTCGAGTTTATTGAAAAGATCTTCCGGAAGTAATCCGTAGATCTCTGGAGCTACACGCCGTAGCCGGATACTCTGTCAACCTGTTAATCACGGTATTATATGTCGGACTGACAATCCAGTTGTAAATATTTCCCAGCTTTTAACCTAGAGGACGTGTTGTTGTTTGTGTTATTGTATAAACCCGAAAATAAAACCTTTGTGTTTAAAACGCTACTATTTTATTTGATCGACCAGGATCAAGTCATTACAATATGAATTAAAAAAAGGCATTTCTTCAGTTAAATAGGAAATGTAATTTAATTATGATGAAGTAAATAATTTAATTGTTATTCAATATAATAAATGATTATGCTAATACCTTTTTTAATTACTTAAAATCATGCAACATAGCTTTATAGCGTATATAAAAAAACATATCAGCACAACAGTAGGTAATCTGGTTAAAAGAAAACCTTATTGTAAATTCATAAAATATGGTTCTTATCTAGATTCTTTAATTAAATTGTGATTGAGATCGAATAACGGAATTCGAATTTTTATTTGTTTCACGGTAGCTTTTAGGAATGAACTGGTTCATAGGAAATAATAATTAATTTAAATTTTTATTGAATTTCTTGTACATAACCCAGCCTTCATATTTTTCTCTAGGATAAATTTTTAAACATCATGTTCTAACAGACATTAAACAGTGTTATTTTAATTATCATTCTGCATTGCATGTATAATAATAAACCCACTATAACTAAATTTTTTGACATCATTATGCTGTCCAAAGATGTGTCCTCTAATTTATCATTCCTGAAGTTGTAACCACACAATAAACACACAAAAATCAGACAATAATAATAACATTAAAATTTCTTAGATTTCATGAACAGAAGATGGCGTTATTTATTCATCTCCAAAATCCTTTGTTAATCAAAGACTTATACATTTGTTAATCACTGATGAATTATTTAATGAAATATTGATCGTTCGAAAAGTAATTTCGTTTTTTCTCGACAAAGGATTTAATTGTATTTTTTTATTCCAACTTCACACTTAAGACGTATAATCATTGTATGTTTTGAGAGGTGATATAGCAATACTTGTTTGTGAAAACGTTCAATTGATTTTGCGCAGTAGTTTTTGGTAGATGCCCTTTTAAATAGGGAAAGCAATAAGCAGCAATTTCGTCATATTTCACTTTTTTCCTGTAGGAAAGGTAAAAATGCTGTTCAAGCCAGAAAGAAATTAACCGATGTGTATGGAGAAGATGCGTTGACAATACGACAGTGTCAGAACTGGTTTACAAAATTTCGATCCGGCAATTTTGATGTCGAAGATGCACCACGTTCCGGATGGCCGGTTGAAGCTGATAAAGACACGATAAAGGTAATAGTTGATGCAAACCGGCGAACAACAACACGTGAGATCGGTGAGAGTTTAAATTTATTGAATTCAACTGTTTATGACCACCTGAAAGGCCTGGGTTGAACCTCGAAGCTCGATATTTGAGTTCTCCATGTCCTCACGGAGAGAAATTTGTGTTGTCGCATTGAAGTCTGTGATTCTCTCCTCAAATGTCACAAAAATGATCCCCTTCACCATATTATCCAGATCTGGTTCCTTCAGATTATTATTTGTTCCAGTCAATGCAAAATTTTTTGGACGGTAAAACCTTAGTCTCAAATGAAGACGTCAAAAATCACCTTGGATTAGTTTTTTGCCAGCAAATACCAAAAATTTTATGAGCGTGGAATCATGCCTCTACCAGAAAGATGGCAAAGGGTTTTGGATCAGAATGGGCGATATATAATTTAATAAAATAATTATTCATTATACGAGGATCGTCTTTCATTTTCACCAAAAAAAACGAAATGTTTTTTCGAACAACCCAATAAAAAATGGAATGAATTTCATTGCAAAAGTGTGATTCATTGTTAGAAAATATGCTAGCAAATATTTAAAAAATTGTCAAAATTGAGACAAATAAATTAGCATTAAAATATCTTTTTTCACTTTCAAAATAAGTCAGAAATTATTTTGTACAATAAATTTTTTTAACGTATTATGTGTAAACATCAAATTATTACTGAATTTTCTATAAATTAAAGTTGGAATAAGTAATCCCTCCTGTTTAATTTTGAAAATTGAAATAATTTTTTTCCAAGGATTTTGTAAATATAATAAATGTATTTATCACAAAATTTATTTTCACATTAATTTGTGAATTTTTTAGAAATTTTTTATCTTGTTTTTAATCAATATGTTTCACTATTAATGGGTCATTTCTAAATGAAAAACATAATCACGTTTACTTATTCCTCTATTTCGAAATTAGACACCTAGATGGCGCTACATATTTACATCCAAAATCCTTTGTTGATCAAATTTATACCTTTGTTAATCTCAAATGAAATATTTAATGAAATAAAAAAATAGAATGAATTTCATTGCAAAGGTGTGATTTGCTGTTGAAAATTATGCTAGTAAATATTTAAAAATTGTTGAAATTTAGAAAAAAAAATATTAAAATATCATTTTTAACTTTTAAAATGAAAAAAAAAATTGTCCATAAAAGTTACCTAATTTATTGTGGTAAACATCAAATTATCACTGAATTTTCAATAAATTAAAATTAGAAAAAGTAATCCCTAAATCCTTTGTTCAGTTTTGGAAAATGGAAATAAATTTCACCAAGGATATTTTTGTAAATATAATAAACGCAATTAAAACATTTTAAAAAATAATTATTTATTTGCATTTAAAGTTGCAACAATTACTTAAAAAATATTTTCTTGTTTTTAATCCTTAATGTTTTAATATTAATGGGTATTTCTAAATGAAAAACAGAATTGTCTTTACTTATTCATCTATTTCCAAACTAAGCACCTAAATGCCGCTATGGATTTATTCTTCAAAATCCTTCTTTAATCAAGTACTATACCTGAGATGTCACTATTTTTAATCTACTACTTTCATTTAATTCTTTTGAGGCAAATATTGATTAAATATTGTAATTATACAAATAAGTTTTCAAAGAAAATAAAAAGATAGCAACACAAAATTTTATTCGTAAAGAATTCATTTTACCAGGATTTTAAATTTCAAAATAGAGTTGAAAAATTTTAGGAAATTTTTTTTGAAGTTAAATTTGTTTAATTTTCAACCTTTAATTTTTCGTGCGTAAATAAAGTAGTAAAATTTCAAAATGGAGTTAAAAAAATTTTAAGGAAAAAAATCTTGAAGATAAATTTTTAAAAATTTTCAACCTATAATTTTTCGTGTATGAATAAAATAATAAAGAACTTTTGAAAAATTGTTACTTTTTTAGCGTAGCGGGTTCGGATTGAATGAATTTTACTTGAGGACAGCACAAGCAAATTTATTTACAGCTATCTACAGGTATTTACAGGATGGCTTGAGAAAGGAAAACATCAGATAAACACAATCCAGCAGTCGTCAGTCACTTACAGCGCAAATGCAAGCCTCACGCACAGTAAAAAACAGACTGCAAAACAGCTATCGTATAGCACAGTAAACAGTAAGTCACAGCGAGCTCAATAATACAACGTTGACAGCAAATGGAAAGCTCACTAATAACAAGCGAGAAAAGTAATCCGCTAGTCCAGCGAGACGCTTCTCTTCCGAGAGGAAACTATCAACCAATTAACTCACTCCACCACATTTTACGACAACCCTTCTCTTATATAGCCGTGCGAGCGTCAGAAGAAGCAACGCGGCGTAGACAGAACTGTCTCAGGGCTACCAGATTATTCCCCTCGTCAAGTCAACTCGGCTGGCGCAAAGCTCTTCGACGCCGTCGCCAATCGCTCTCCCGTCCGTACTTTCAACGGCGTTCGCCCGCTTGTAATAATATTAAATACCCGTTAATTCTGAAAATTGCTACCCAGTCGAGCTACGAGAATAGTAAAATTCTCCCATAATTAATTAGATTATTGGTAAAATAATTTCGAAAATGTTAAAATAATATATTTTTAATGAGGAGGCACAAATGCTAAAGACATTAAATACCTCTTATTTCTGAAATTACAACCAGATGGCACTGCGAAAATATCAAAAATTTCCCCATAATTAATTGACAAAGTTAAAATAATAGTTTCATGCAAGAGGCGCAAGTGTAAAAAACTATACATCTACCAAAATAGGAAGTAAATGAAGAAAAAATTTCTGTTATTAAAAAAAAAAGGAAATAAATCAAATTAAACAAAAACTTGAAAAACTTGAAAAGATAAATTAGCATTTTTATATATTTACCGCCATTCCCAAGAAGAAGAAAGGAATTGTTCTGACATCTATAAGGAGAGACAAATAGATGACGTAAACTTTCAGCTTTTGGAATCGGAAAAGTCACCTTTTTGTACATTTCTGTCAAAGCATCGGCCTTTCGATAGAAATTTAACACTCGTTGAATTGCTTTTTCTGTATCAAATTTGCAAATTCTCAGAAAGCGTAGCAGGAATTCTTCATCCATACATATTTCAAAGTCCTTAAAACCTGGAATTAGAGAAAGAAAAGCTGTATTATTGCGTTGAGATTTCTTTTTCAATATCCATCTATCTTTCTACACACACACACACACACACACACACACACACACACACACACACAC